>CM070550.1:18004548-18577864 GCA_036346405.1 Phyllostachys edulis | reverse complement strand
AAGGAAGGGAGGAAGGGAGGAGAAGGAAGGATTCTCGAGAGATATTTGGTATTTTCTTCGTGAGATCCGAGGGTAACAATCTATAACCCTTTATGTTTGCTATAATTTAAGTATGTTTGGTAAATAGGAAGAGTCGTACGTGCGGTTTATTAATCTAATTTGACACTAATTTATTACATGCGTGGCGTAGATGGACGAAATTGGATGTGCAGTGTGAACCATGTGAGTCAAGAGTACATTAATGGTGTGGTTGCTTTTAGAAGAGCGCCTTGAGCGGGATATGTTGAAGAAGTGGATAAATTTTATGTACTATCCATGCATTGATTGGATAATGAAGATGTTTAACAACTTCGGCCTGAATCGAGCGCTTGATTGAAGGGTTTCAAAAAAGGGTATACATGTTGGACGATCCACGGTGAAGAAGCGATTATACGAAGTTAATAATAGCGACATTAGAAGTCAGCGATGTGTCGGATGTAGATTGTGCTTTTGATGAGGATAGGTCACATGATGACAATCTGGATCGGATGTTAGCGATCTGAAGAGAACTACTTGAGAGAGTTTTGTAAATTCGAGGGCTTAATGGAGGACTTCGGTGAGACCTTTGTTCCTGGTACAAGCGGAATACCTAAGGTTGTCAGCCGTGATTGAGCTGCTTAAATTGAAGGCAAGCAATGGTTGGTCGAGATAAGAGTTTCACACGGCGTTGTTAGGTCTTCTAGCGGACATCATACGGAGAAGCGTGTTGCCCGGCACCACCTACCAAGCAAAGAAGGTTCTTTGTCCATTGGGAATGGAAGTAGAAAGAATACATGCATGTCCGGCGATTATATCCTCTACTAGTAAGAGTATCACGGAGACATGCATGTATGTCCCGTGTGCAAAACATCCCGATACAAATGTCGAGAATCTTGCTAAGGTGAAACAAGGACCTCCTGCTAAGATGTTGTGGTATGCACATGATCCCACGTTTGAAGCGTTTATTTGCGAACCCAAAGGAGGCAAGATTGGTGCGTTGGCACTTTCGGAGGCGTAAGAAAGATGGAAAGCTAAGACACCTGGCTGATTACGCGATTGGAGAAACTTGATCGGAGCTTGAAGAGTTCGGTGTGGAACCAAGGAACATAAGGTTAGGGTTGAGTACGGATGGAATGAATCCTTTTGGTAACATGAAGCGACCGACATGCTTTTGGCAGTGAATCTATGTATGTACAACCTTCCTCCTTGGTACGTGTATGAAGTGGAAGTATATTTTGATGTCACTACTTATCCAAAATTTGAAGCAACTTTAGGAATGATATTGATGAGTACCTAGCACCATTGGTAGAAGATCTTGTGACCTTTGTGGAGCGAAGAATGCGAGGCATGGGATGCGTACAAATGAGAGAACTTCACTTCTGGCCATGTTGTTCTGCACCATCAATGATTTTCACGCCCTTGGTAACTGTCGGGCTTGATTACAAAAGAAGTCAAAACATCCGCCTTTGCTTAGATGCTCTGGGAGTATATAGTTGAACAACTCGTGCAAAAGCGTATATGTCGTCACCGTAGGTTCCTTCTCAAGTCACCCATACCACAAGATGAAGAAACAATTAGGCGGAAATAAGGAGGATGGTTCAGCTCAAGGGCTTTTAGAGGAAAGAGGTCTATGATATGGTTAAGGATATCGATGTTGTGCTTGGGAAGGGCGTAAATTAAGAACCGTCGGGAAGAACATACGGAAGAAGCGGTCGATTTTTGGGACTTGCCTTATTGGGAGCACTTAGAAGTTAGCCTTGCATCGGCGTCATGCGTAGAGAAGAATGTATGTGATAAGCTTGATTGGTCTCTTACTAAACATCGGTGGCAAAACAAAGGATGGTGTAAGCATACGGCGTGACTTGGTTGATATGAACATAAGGACCGAGTTAGCAAAGAAAGAGCGTCTGAGACGGACGTACCTTCCCCGACTTGCTACACTTTGTCCAAGGCAGAGAAATGAAGCGTACTAGAGCTTGCATGGTGTGAAAATCCGTTTAGTTACTCGCTAACATTAAGAAACTTGTTTCTATGCAAGATTTGAAATTAATTGGTATGAAGTCTCATGATTGTCATGTCTTGATGACACAAATGCTTCTTGTTGCAATTAGGAGTATCTTCTGAACAAGGTCAAGTGGCAATCTTAAAGGCGTGTGTTATTTCTTCAACTCAATTGCTCGGAAGGTCATCGATCCCCAAGGACTAGATGCTCTGAGATCCGCTAACATTAACAACTCAATTACCGCCACCTCCCCTCCTCCAGAGCTCGGCTGACGGCAGGCGCCTCAGATCCTCGGCGTAGCCCATCGCCTCCTCTTCCACTACACATCGCCATCCTCTCTCGGCTGTCACCGGCTCCCTCCTCATGTCGGCTCCAGCGCCCCCTCCAGTACTCCCTCGCGCCTCCTCAGGTATACCACTCTACTCGCTCTATCCCTCCCTCCCTTGCTCTGTGATGGGTTACATTGATGCTCTGTGATGATAGTAAAATCTGAAATCAAATAGATAATTAGAAAGCAGACTTGAGCTTAATCATATTGCTTTATATGGTTAGTTATAATTAGTAGCCTTTATACTTTTCATTTTCAGATTATAAATTTGAATTAAGATTACACTTGTATGTTACGTGATCGATTGATCTTACGTGAGATATTTGTATTTCTATTCTCAATCATCAATTAGGCTTATTGTTGATATAAATTTATGAATTATCTTGAAGGCATATGATCGGATGTTACTGTTTACATAATGTTTTATGTGTTGTTTTGTGATTTAATTTCACTAAGATAGTTAAATTGTAATCTGTTATTGAAAAGTTTAACTACTACTCTGAGATAACTTGACATATGAGAAAGTTGTAGTTTGAGCTCAAGATCTGTTTTGTAATTATCAAAATTGATTGGTGAAGAGATTTTGACGAGAGGACTAAGATTGCAAAGACTATGTCTTATGCAATTAGTCAACTAGGAGCATTTGAGCAATCTTATTTGCTTAGCTTCATGCTATTTTTAGTTGTTCTCATAATGAATATGTTGAGCATATTCTTCTTTTTAAATGGAATGGAGAAATTTCATCATTATATGATAATTTGGTCATTTAAATATCTTTGGAATGTTAGGAGTGTTAGAATAGGAGCTAACTCGAGGCTTGAATTGACTATCTAGCTTGCTCCTTGGGTGTTCATCCTAAGCGTTAGGGTGAAACCATGACCTACTTAAATCGATCTGACACACTTGAGTGTCGTTTGCTTCATGCCAATCCTCCACGGCATGAAGCAAATCAGTTACTCCAGAGGTGTCGGAGCTTCGATAGTAAACTTCGAACAAAATGGGCTCGGTTCTATCTATGCAAAAGATTGTATCACTAGTTTCTATCTATACAAAGATCACAAGAGATTGTTATACATGTTATTGTTATGTCGGTCTAGTTAAGCTTTGGATAGAGCTCAAAATCTGAATTTTAGTTTTCTTATCCAATTTATGAAGAGAATAGACCTTAGTCTTTGAGATGGCCAAGTTTGTTTCTTGTGCAACTCACCATATGAGAGCTCACATTAATTTCAAATTTTTGTGCTCTGTGCTAATTTCATTCATATACATGTGGTACATGTTTTGCGTTTCAATCAATTTAAATGACTTGAATGATTTACATTTGATTATGTTAATTTGGTCCTCCCTCGTGCCTTATGCAGAATTAATTGTGCAATTTCATTCATATACATGTGGTATATGTTTAGCGATTTAAATGACATGGAGATATTTCATATGTGACGAGAGTTAAAACTCTCGTATTAATTTAAATACATAAAAGACCATCGTCTTCATGGTGCGTAACCCTAAGACTAACGACCTCCTTTGCTCGTAAGGATTCGGAGGTTACGATGGGTACCACTGGTTGGACTAGGTTTCGACTAAGTAGTGCTCGGAAATGCTATGAGCAGGCACCTTAGCAGTATGATGAATGGAACCCGTGCAAAAGCGTTCTATACCATGCGATGATATACAAGACAACGACAATAAACCACCTTACGGTTAAGGTTCTCACAAGTACTTAACGCAAGGTAGATTCTTGTATTAACTACCTTAAACCTCCGACCGGTTTATAACGTTTCATTAGGGCGCCTTCTTCAAAATGCTTGCCGCCTCTTCGGGAGTTATTTAATGGTGGAATCTGACGAAGACAAGGGGGCACACAACACAACAGACAAACAACGAGAAGACCACATAAAGCAAGGCCTTTCGAAGCCAAGCGGTAGCATTCAATACATTGGTGTAATTAGATATAGTCCCTAGTCAGGTCTTGTAATCCCAGTTCATATTAATAAAGAGTAGCCCCCATTCTCTTCCAGGATACTCCCCGTCATTTTCCTCTTTTTATTTTAAGTAAGATTGGCGACTCGATAAATCGGCGGTTGGCGCTTCGTGGGGAAGAAGGCGTAAGTTTCTGAAGAAACTCTTCGCTCATACAAATCCTCGCCCAAGTTCACTGCAATTGCTAATGCGAATATGCCCGGAGTTTGAAATGGGGAGAATTGGTTCGACTTGGCGGACTCTGCCGACCTCGATATGGAAGGATGCATTCGTGCCATGGAGAAAATGGCGAGATCATCCTCCTCTTCCTCCTCCGTCGGCTGCGCTTGCGTAAATCGGCGATAGAAGATCGGCCGGATGGGCGAGATCGCCACCATTACGGTGGGCGCAATCGGAAGAACGACCATTACGATCATTTCGGAATGTCGGGGACCTCTTCAAGCCGGTCTTTTCGACGGCAAAGCAGTGAAGAAATTTCAGCACCACCACTCGAAAATCTCTATACCCTCGATGAAATCATGGTTGAAAGATATTCTCCTCGGCCACGGCAATTCGAGTCAGCGAGGCATCGATAACGGTGTCGATGAAGCCTCCATTGGTGCGTAGGCCATGTGGGGATGATCACGCTTCGACATATCTGATCGGCGATGCGAATCGGTGAGAGACCTCGAGGAGGTGCTTATTTCCGACCGCTCTCCGTCGTGAAAACCGGCAAAAGCAGCGAAGCTCTCCATTGAATTCTGATGGAAGCTCATCGGAAGATCGGTCTTTGGAGGCGCGAAGTCAAGCGATCGGAGATGAGAATCAAAGATACCTGCGGCGGCCCTACATTCTCTACCACGCCATCACGTCTTTGTTAGAGATGATCACAGACCATCGAGCCTCAACCGAGTCCACGGGCGATCGCGTCCATCGGTTAATTACTTTGGCGTTGCCCCACCTAGAGTAATGGCGAGCGGGGCAGATCAAATCAGGGTTGGGGGAGGTTGGTCTGCGTACACCTATGACCGATATGAACCCCTGAGACCTTCGATAACTATACAAAACTTGCGGCGTGTTCAAGATATGTTAAATAATTACGATCCTACTTTAGCGGGAACTCGGGTTTTATACAGCTCGTGGGTCAAGTATCCGAAATTCTCCAGCAGACCATGCGGTATGCGAGCGTCAGGGAACAAAGGGTTTCCACGAAGTCAAACTATGACTTCATCCGGCGTTCCTCCCTCGGCGAGGGACAGCATGGTCATGCTCGGGAACAATCGATACAAGGCCCCTCGGCGATTCCAACCAAGGAGTCACGAGGGAAAGGTTATTCGGAAGCCACTCCTCGCGTCGAGAAGAACCATCGCTTGGACTGGCGATCTCCGACATTATGCGAATCAAGTAGGCGGTCGAAGGCATCATACCAATGTCTCTGCCAGGATCGGCACACGAGTTCAGCGTTCCAATCTTAGGAACGGTCTCCGGCCGATTACAATCCGGCACCCTCGGAGAAGGCGTCGAGGAATCAATCACAGTTGCCGAGCCTTCTCTGCGGGGCTCAAATTGTGCGTTAGCCTAACAGTTCCGCCAAGCCAACAGACAAGTTTAATGGAACTCAAAATCCATTGGAATTTCTCCAAATCTATACCACCGCCATCAGGCTGCTGAGGCGATGAGAATGTGATGGCCAACTATCTACCCCGTGCTCCAAGAATGCACTTGATCGTGGTTGTTGAACCAATAGGTCGGATCAATCTATACTTAGGAGCAACTCTGTGATCTTCTAATTGCAAATTTCGAGTGCGTCTACGATCATACAGGAAGGAGGATGATCTCCACGAATCCGTGAGTTACGATGAGACTTTACATCAATACACCAAGAGGTTTAGCGGGTTCGCAATTCTATACAGAGGTGTGAGTCATCATTATTGGGCTTTCAAAGCAGTGCGAGAAATCGGTTCACGGAGGACATAGCGATGAACCCTCCAAGAACAAGCTGTTGAGCTTTTTGACATGGCCGACAAGTATGCCACCGCTAGCGAAGCAATCGAGTGGTGCGAAGCCATTGATCGGAAAGACAAGATTCCTCGGCCCGACTTTGGATAAGCGGAGAAAAAGAATAAGAAGTCTCTCGAAGAAAAAAAGAACCGCAGGCCCGGCGACAAGGAGGTCCTAGCCATTCTGATAAATTCATGAAGGGTAAGAAGGACTACCGGTCGAACAAGGCGAAAGCTCGGTAGAGGATTCGAAAAAAGAAGAAGTGGTGTCCACTTCACGGTGACGAGGGGCATGATCTGCGCACTGTCGAGTCTGGCAAAAAGCTGGAGGATTATTATGCGGTGAAGGACCATTTCTGCAATACAAGAACCCGGGGAAAGCGAGCTCCAAAAAGGACAAGGATGGCGGCGAAGAGATGGAGTACCGGGATCCCCAACACACGATCAACATGATTTTGGAGGATCTTCTTCATCACGAATCAAAGCGTCATCTGAAGGCCATGGGTGGGAGGTCAACCTCATCGAATCTCCGACCATTATCAAGCAATCGAAGTGGTCGGACATCGCAATTTCCTTCAAAAGGCAATCGCCCCATTCCTTCGACTTCGACCGGTGGGTTCCCTATTGTTGTTGAACCAACCATTAATAATTGTAGGGTTAATCAAGTCTTAGTAGATGGAGGTAGTTCTTTGAATATATTATTTGCGGGAGCTTTAGAAGAAATCACGGTCTCCATGTCAAAGGTGAAACCGGTGAAATATGCTTTTCATGGCATAGTTCTGGCTCCACCGCTAAACCGATAGGGCAAGTTTCCTTCTGGGTTATGTTTGGAAGGCCGATAACTTTCGAGCGGAAAAATTTCGTTTGATGTGGTAAACTTTGAATCCGCATACAAGCGAATTCTTGGCGGACCGGCATTAGCAAAGTTCTTAATAACCACGCATTACGGTTATCAAAGTTTGAAAATCTGCGGGGCCAAAAAGTCATCACTATTCGGGAGATCGAAAAATGGCTTATGTATGTGACCGAAAATCCTTTGAAGCTGGTCGATGAACTTCCGACCGAGAGGCTAATCCATCTACCATGCGGCCAAGCACTCGAGACCGAAGGTGACACCCAAACCCTCAGACCGGTCAAAAGAGGTATCACTTTCGACAAAGGCGCTTCTCCGGACACCGCCAAGTCACTATCTGGGCTAGAAAATCTTTGGCCCACTTGCCGCAAGGTTACGGTCGGAGCAAGACTCGATCCTAAATAGGAAGAGTTGCTCGTCTCCTTCCTCCGAGCAAATCAGGACGTATTCACGGCAGGCGTCCGATATGCCCGAGTCCCCGGGAGGTGATCGAGCCTGAGCTAGCTCTCGGCTGATAAGAAACCGATCAAGCGAGCCTTCGGCGTTTTGCACTGATCGGAAGGAGGCAATCGATCGAGATTGACAAGCTTCTCAAGGTGAATTCATCAGTGAAGTCAACCACCCTCGATGGCTCGCCAACCTGTAATGGTTAGGAAGAATAATGGGAAATGGCGAATGTGTATCGACTTTACATATCTTAATAAAGCTTGTCAGAAGGATGATTTTCCCCTTCAAGCATTGATCAAATGGTAGATTCTACCTCAGGTGCGAATTACTAAGTTTTCTAGATGCGTATTGAGGTACCACCAGTTAGTATGTGTAAAGAGGATGAGGAGAAAACTTCCTTCATCACTCCATATGGCACTTATTGTTATGTTAAGATGCCATTTGGTCTCAAAAGCTGGTGCAACTTTTCAAGGTTGATGCAAAAAATCTTTAGTCCACAAATAGGTCGGAATCTAGAAGCTTACGTTGTGATGCGGTCGTAAAGACCACCAACGCTAGCAATCACATCTCGACTTACAAGAAACTTTCAACAACTTGAGAAGGCATAACCTCAAGTTGAATCCGGGAAAAGTGTGTGTTGGAGTTTCTGTTTGGAAAATTACTCGGTTTCATAGTCTCGGCTAGAGGTATTGAAGCAAATCCGATAAAGATAGCGACCATCGACGGATCGTCCTCCGACCACGAAGAAGAAGTCCAAAACTAACAGGTACGTATGGCGCGCTAAGTCGTTCATAGCAAGGTTAGGGAAAAAGGGTTACCTTTCTTTAAACTTCTTGGAAACATGGGAGTTTAGTGGACTAGAGAGGCAAGCGATGCCTTTGAAGAACTTAAAAGTACCTTACAAGTGCCGGTTTTAGTCTCTCGAGACCGGAGAAACTTGCTAATATGCGTGGCGACAACACCACAAGCGATGGCGGTGTCTTGGTCGTGAGAAAGGATAACATCCAACGACCGGTTTATTACATAAGCGAAGTCTTACATGGACCAAATGAAAGATACCCACGGTACAAAAGTTGCTCTATGGTCTCCTTATGTCTTCAAGGAAGCTAGGCATTACTTCGAGGCCCACAAAGTGGTCGTCTGGATTGGATATCCCTTTGGTCAAGTCCTTAGAAATAGGGAATCATCGGGACAAATAGCAAAATAGGCGGTTGAGCTAGAGGCGTTTGACCTCCATTTCATTCACGAACACCAATAAAGTCGAGCGATGAGCGAAATTCATTGCGAATGGACAAACCTGAACCCACCCAAGGGCGAGTCACGAACACCACGAGTGGACAATGTACCGGTCGTACAATCACGGATAATGGTGCCCGGTTCTCTAGCGGTCAATTCCAAAATTTCTGCGATGAACTTAGTTTCAAAGTTCATTTTATACATTACTCATCCGTAGAGCAATGGAAGCGATTGAGCGAGCTAATGGTATCATTATACAAGGATCAAACGCCGAGTATTCGACCGGTTAATCAAGCGGTCGGGAGCTTGGGCTCAAGAACTTCCGTGCGTATTATGGGCGTTTGAACCCACGACCGATCGTGCGACGGTGAAACACCATTCTTTTTTGGTTTATGGGGTGAAGCCATGCTTCCTCGAGAACTCAAAATTGGCTCTGCTTTCGGCGATCGTTTTAAGCGATCGGAATAAGCGAACTTCGGCGATATCAATTTCCTTGAAGAGCAGCGAAACCAAACTCTTATGCGATCGGTAGTCTACCAACAAGCCATGCGAAGGTACCATAGTCATAAGGTGCAACCGCTGACCTTCTTAGAGGTGATCACGGTTCTCGAGAAAAATTGAGAACCAAGCAAATCGCAATAAACTTTCTCCCAAGTGGGAAGGTCCTTACTGCGTGGTCGAAGTTACAGAGCCGAGGTTCCGTGCGACTAGCTATATGCGATGGGCAAATTTTGTCAAATTCTTGGAACATTGATCAATTGCGTAAGTTCTATGTTTAATTATTGTTTACATTCTTTCAATTCTTTTAATTTTAATAAATCCATTTATTCATTAAGAAAAGTAACCTTGCTTATATATATATACCTATAAATTTGGTCGTTCATGATTGTTAATTTAAAAGGTGAAGAAGACAATTTTCTCTCCGATATCCTTTCCAAGGATCTCTGTTACTCTATGGCAATGACTTCTATGTCATACGCCGTATTGGTCCTAGTCGTGAGCATTTTTCCACACGCGACAAAACTTTTTTCTTAAGAAAATATATGAGTAATCAGAGCATCATACAAATAACTTTCCATACTTAATGATATGCCTAAGATTATGAAGATTATATTTCATTATTTCAAGATTCTGCTCTGCTCTTGTCTGGCTACTGGTCGGGACAAGGAAAGCCTCCTAGTCGAAGTCTCTCCTTTTTCAAGACGTGGTCACCTTGCTTGGAAGGAGCTTCTAGTGGCGGTTCTTTTATTACAATCCTCGCTACCAATCGGATAGAGAGCTTGAACATGTTTCACGAAATATGTTATATGGTTTCAGATCTAAGCATTCCTTCTGACCAGACTTTAGGATAATAGATATAAACAAAGTTCACTTATAATTTGTTGCATTCATTTTTGCATTTCTTCTTATGTCAAATAACAAGGACTTTTATCCGACCATATATAACTTTTGATTGGTATTTCGATCATGACAAACAAAGATCTATAACTAGGCGAAGTCATAAGCTGGTTCCGACCACAATGATTTCCTAGTATTACTACGATTAGTTTTGACTTCATATCGGCACATACCTTCAAAACGATGGTTTCAACTTTCATTCTCTTTCTTGGCTACCCGCTTGTATAGTAAAGTTCTTCTACTATAAAGCGTTCGAGAACTAGGAAGTGTATGAGAATTTTTAAAAAAGAAAGTCAAGCAGGGATAAACAAAGGTATTGTTAATGACATAAAAGGTAAGTTTTATACATATTCAATATTTTTACACTTTTGCATGAGCCTACTCTAGAAATATTCCCGGACTAATTCTTTTGCTTGATGGGGATCCGACCTCCATCTCCTCTACAACTTTATCTCCGAGTGGCTTGAGTTCTTCCATGAACTTGGTAGCCTCCTCGAATTGGGCGATTGAAGTCATCTTCAACAACTTGGAGATCAATGGAGGGTCGGAAGCTTTCAGTTTGCCAAAGCAAAACTAACTCCACTAGCAACTTTGTTTTCATGGCACAGGCATAGTTCTTCCGAGTAGTCTTGAGCGTAATATTAAGATCCTCTAGAAGTTGACCCAAGTAGTTCATTTTCTCTCTTGGATCTCTTAGGGGTGGCGAGGCTTGATCCTCGATCCCATATCAAATATCATCTTGTTCAAAAATAAAGTCTTTTCATCTAGACTTTGAACGAGAGCCGCCTCCTTGTCTTGCTCAAATTTCAGAGTCTTTTATACTCTGTCCAAAACTTGTTTTTGCTCTACAAGAGTAAAACAGGTGATAAGCACAAAAATAATTGGAGGAAGATAATAAGTCAAGTTTACGACCTATTACCTTCAATTTTCTTGTTAAGTTCTTCCTTCTTTCGGTGATAAACTTGTTGATCGAATCGAATCCTTAACTTTGATTTCTTCTTCAAGCGAGTGTCTTGGTTTTCTCGGCGAGGATCTCTTCTTTTATTTTCTCCAAATCTATCAAATACGATAAAGGAGAATAATTAGCAAAGGCGAAGCATTGAAGAAAAAAAAAAGGCTAAGGGAAAGTTTTACTTTCTAATTCGGAGTTGCGAGGATATAATAATCCTCATTTTACCTTTTATCTATAATTTTTATTATAGGTAAATATGGCGTCATGTGAACCCTGAGTGTACCCTTAATGTTATGAAGGAAGAACCAAATGGATGGTCGTAAGTTCTTCTCGACCACCCCCATAGTCGTAAGTTATGCTACGACTATCCCATAATCGTAAGTCTTGCTACGACTACCTCATAATCGTAGATTCCTCTCGACTAGGTCGCCTACGACCACCTTATAATCAAATGAACACTGCAGACAAGTGGGTCTTATTGATTAAGGGATTCAAACGATCATCATCGTTGTTATTCTCTGAGAATAATGGCACGTAATACCCATTATCTACGGTATATAGGTTGTTGGCGGCGTGGAGGAATTAATACACGGTAATTACTACCAACATGCGATTCACGAGGTGATGAGGCGCCGCTTTACAGATAAGCTGCGCGCTCCTTCACGTACTATAAAAGGCGGCAACTAGAAAGGGAGAGGATCGAGCCATCGGGAATACAAGCACTATCTGTAATAGTCTTAGTTTTTCCCCGATTGTTCGATATACACTCAATACCATACACACACAGGAGTAGGGTTGTTATTCTCTCCGGAGAAGGCAGAACACAGTATAAAAATTCCGTGTCAATCTCTCTGCATGATTCTATTCTAGGAGACCCCGAATCAAACAATCTTTACGTAAGTTCGGTTCTAAAACAAGCGGTTGGCGCCGACCGTGGGGATCTTCGGTAATTTCTTGTCAAACATTCTCTCTGTTTTCCAAATCTCATGCACTCATGGCGGGAGAATGGAGCGAGGAGAAGCTGGTTCGACTTGGCGGTCTGTGAGACGTCGACATGGATGCCGGATTGATTCTGAGCAAGTGATGACTCATCCTATGGCATTCTTGCCTCAGGGATCTTCCACAGATCCGAGGAGACAATGTCGCCGGTGGAGTTGAGGAGGATCCTTATCCCCCTGATGCGTCCAAGAGAGAATCTACCCTCTCAAGGGCAAGGGTCAATCGACCGGGACCACACCAGGTGGACTCACGACACGACGAGAGTTTTTCCTCGAAGTGTCCAAGTTCCCTAAGGCGGTCCGACTTGGTGAGGCAAGCTCTAGAAGCCTGATGCAGGACTTCACCGGCATCTGGTGATTCTCTCTCTCTGGATAACGCCAGAGAGAGCGGGATCAAGCATGCTTTTCTGCAAATTCGACCATCTCTCCATGAGTCACACTGCCGATGGAGCAGTTATAACCGGACTTCCCTACTTGGAGGATTACTCCAAGTCGCCGGATGGTGTCTCTCGGCGACTCCTCAAGCGGAGGCCTCGGCGCAAGTGAGAATCATCAGCGGAGGTCTTCGTCCTTCCCTCGGATCAAGATCACTCTTCTAGAGACCGAGATGGAGACCCTTCCGAAGGTCACACTGCTGCGCCCCTCGTGGCAATGGCGGGGACACCACCAGCTGGCGGACACGACTAACGCCTTCATGAGCGCCGGAAATCCTCGACATTCTCGCGCTTCATTGAGGCAATCTCAAGAGTCTAACATGGAAAATCTTGAGGCAATTGAAGGAAGAAGATTGAAGCTCGGAAGAATTTGCTGGGCGTATTCAATATCAATCGAGGAAGCTCGAGAGCTCCGGCACATCAATGATTTGCTCGAGAATCCAACTCAAGAGCTAGCCCGAGCGCCAGACTCGACCTCTTATTTGAAGAGATCGCACAAAGGCTTTGAGTACAATGAAAAATTTGGAAGCTCCTCGTCGACATCATTCAAGTAGTCGTACCCATACGACTTCTTCGACTACCGATCAATCCAACATATCACAGCGTAGAAATCGGTATAAAGACAAGTCGTGTCGATCTCCTACTCGAAGAAATGTCTTCAAATGGTGATGATCAACAAGCTCCTCGGAAGGTGATCGTTCACCACTCCGACATGGAAATCTGCAGCGGCGAGATAAACTACGAGTATTCCTCGTGGGACCGAGACCTATGCAGTCGGGTCAACTATTCTTGGGTATCGTCGAGTACGACCACGATGATATCAACCCTTCTTTTACGCAAAGGAGGCGTCAAGAAGTCATTCTTGGATGTCGGGCATTCTCGCTTTGATCTCCGAACATTACATTGGCCACCTCGTTTTCGACCGGTGAACATGGAGAAGTTTGATGGTTCCCAAAATCCCATCGAATTCCTTCAAATTTACACAACAATTATTCGGCGGCGGAGGAGGAGAGCATGTGATGGCAAATTACCTTCCAAGCGTGCTCGAAGGATCGCTTTCGATCGTGGTTACTAAACCAACCACTCGAGTCGATCTATTCTTAGCAACATCTCTGCGATCTTCTCTTGGCAAATTTCCAAGGCACATACAATGCATACGAAAGGAGGGCGACTTGCACGGATGAGACGAGCGACAACGAGACATTGCGCCGGTTCATCAAGCGCTTTAGTCGGGTTAAGTAACTCAATTAGGAAGTTTCGATTCATCTGTCATCGGGGCTTTCAAGCGAGTCCGTAGTAGAAGGATAACGAGAGGATATTGCTTTAAATCCTCCTACATCGCGAACTCTTGAAATGGCGATCGATATACTCTCGCCTCGAGGCGGTCGAGTGGAACAACACAATTGATCGTGAAGACAATCCATCTCGAGAGCCAGGCGAAGTTGGTAAGAAGAAGGATAAGAAAGCAAAAAAGTCCAAGAATAAGATGAAGGGTCAAAAACCCAGCGGTTCCAAGGAGGTATTGGCTGTGAATGATAAAGAGCCACGCACATCCAAGCCACACTCCGACAAAGGCAAAGGTAAGCATACGATCGGAAAAATGATAAGCCTAGGTGGTGTCCTTTCCATAAAAAGGAAGGGCATGACCTTCGCAACTGCCGGGTCTTCCAACGAAAGCTTGAAGACTACTACAACGGCAAAGGACCACTTCCCACCCTCGAGCAGGTAGGTCAAACAAGTGGTCATAAATCTTCAGATGACGAAGAGGAGATGCCGTTCCAGGATCCGCAACACACCATTGAACACATCTACGGGGGATCATCGGCATATGAATCAAAGCGGCAACTCAAAGTTTGCTGAGCAGCGAGGTAAACTCCATAGATCCTCCTCTCGTCAATAAATTACGAAGTGGTGGAAGTCACCATTTCTTTCGAGAAGAGTATTGCCCGATCCTTCGACTCGACAGTCGATACCCAATCGTGGTCGAACCCACCATCAACAATTGTCGGGTCAATCGAGTTTTGGTTGATGGTGGAAGCTCGTTAAATATTTTATTTACGAGTGCCCTGGATGACATGCAAGTACCGGGACCAAAGTAAGACCGATGCGATACTCTTTCCATGGGATTGTCTGGGATCTTGACCAAACCAATTGGTCAAGTTTCTCTTCCTTTAACATTTGGTTCACCAAGTAATTTCGGAGACGAGAAAATCTCCTTTGATGTGGTCGATTTCGATCTGACATATAACGCCATACTCGGACGACCAACTTTGGCAAAATTCTAATGGCTACTCATTATGGATATCAATGTATTAAGATGCGAGTCCCAAAGGAGTAATTACAATCCATTGTGACAAGAAGATGGCGCATACTGCGACATAATCGATCCCTTGAGATGGTAGGACAAATACCAACTCGAGAAGAAAGTCGACCTTCGACTAGCAAGTGAAGCCTAAAAACTGCACCAAAGCCGAGCGACAAAGTCAAAGAGGTTCCTCACGGGCCTTGAGGGACCCTCGAGAGGCTGTTCGCATCGACGGGATACTTCAACCCCAAATAGGAAGGCGCCCTCATCACCTTCCTCCGAGCTACGCAGATGTATTCGCATGGCAAGCATCCGACATGCGGAGTCCCGGGGAGGTGATCGAGCCTGAGCTAGCCTTACTACACGACAAAGTACCAGTAAAACAAAAATTGCGGAGATTTGCCCCGATCGGCGAGATGCTATTAAATCGAAATTGGATAAGCTACTTAAGCGGGCTTTATAAGAGGTCAACCATCGAGAATGGTTGGCTAACCTGTAATGGTTAGAAAGTCAAGCGGCAAATGGCGTATGTCGTAGACTTTCTTGATCTTAATAAAGCTTGTCCAAAAGACGATTTTCCTTTACCTCGTGTCGATCGGTTGGTTGACTCTCTGCGAAGTTGTGAAATGTTAAGTTTTTAGATGCATATTGCGGATATCACCAGATTAATATGTGTCTAGGCGATGAAGAAAAGACCGCATTTATTACACCATTTGGTATATTTTGCTATGTCAAAATGCCATTTGGTCTAAAAAATGCCGGCGCTTCTTTTCAACGCTTGATCAGAGCAACTTTTTCATCTCAATTAGGCGAAATCTAGAAGCCTATGTTGATGACTTAGTTGTCAAAAGCATCAAGAAACTTAATCATATTACCGACCTACAAGAAACATTCGACAATCTCGAGAAAACATCGCTTAAAACTTAATCACGAGAAGTGTGTGTTTGGAATCTCTTGAAATTGCTTGGATTCCTAGTATCTATACGAGGAATTGAAGCGAATCCCTAAAAGATAAAAGCCATTTTACAAATCGCCCTCCAACTACGGAAAGAAGTCCGAAACTCACTTTGGGTGCATGGCGGCTCTAAGTCGTTTCATCGCACGTTCGGGAGAAAAGGGACTACCTTTCTTTAAACTTCTAAGGAGACACGAAAGTTTTGAGTGGTCAGAATGAGGAAGACAAGCTTTGCCTTTGAGGATGTCAAGAGGTACCTTACGAGTGCTCCTATTACGGTCTCTCGAGGCTAGAAGAAAGCGCTCTTGGTTTACCTAGTTTGCCACGCCCTGAGCGGTCAGTATGATCTTGGTTGTAGAAGCGTGAAAATGTACAACGACCCGGTTTACTACGTAAGTGAAGTTTTACACGGACCTAAGGCGTTACCCTCAGGTCCAAAAGCTTGTATGCCCTCCTCATGTCTTGAGGAAGCTGCGGCATTATTTTCAGACGCACAAACTAGCTGTGCCATCTGAGTTTCCCTTGGGAAGCGATCCTCCGAATAGGGAAGCGGCGGGGCGCATGGCAAAATGGTCGGTCGAACTTGGGGAGTTCGACATCCATTTCGTGTCCCGAAACGGTAGTTAAATCGAGATCTTGGCGGACTTTGTCGCCGAATGGACAAATCTGAACACGTTCGAGGATCCCAAAGACGATTCCCGACCGGTGGGCGATGTACTTTGACTGGTCGCTTACTTTAAGTGGCTCTTGGGTGGGGTGGTCTGGTATCTCCTACGAGAGAGACCTTAAAGTATGCCATACAATTAAACTTTCGGGCCACTAATAATGTGGCGAGAATCGAAGGTTTGCTAGCTGGTATCTGAAAGCAATGAAAGCGCTCTCGATTCGCCGACTACTCGTGAGAGGAGACTCTCAACTAGTCGTGAATCAAGTCGATTCGTATAAGCGAGATAACATCACCTAGTCGGAAGCCTCTCCTCTCGCATGTGGTCCCGCCCACTAGAAGGAGTTTCCTAGTGTCGACTCGTTACTCGCTTTTATAGCCAACACAAAGAACTGGGTTTTATTTAGTGAAATATTTTTGAAGGCCAACTCTTTTCACCTTAGTTTATTTCTTGATTAATTTGAAAAATACTCTAAGAAAGCGCACTTTCTCGAATTTGCTTAACCGTCTTGGGTGTACTCGTTTCATCTCAAGCTGGTGGGAGGAAGAGACACATCTAGTAAAGCCTCTCCTCTCTGCATGTGGTCACCTTGCTAATGGAAGGAGCTTCCTAGCTTTGTTCGGTTTCCTACTCTTGCTACCGGGGCAGGACTTATCGAGTCCATGGGAGAAGGACGAGTAAATATTTTAAAGTCCTCTAGACGTTTGCTTAACTCAAGTTGCCGTTCTCGATTTGATTAAACTAGTCGAGATGTTAACATTACCTAGTCGAAGCCTCTCCTCTCTGACGTGGTCCCGCCCACTAGAAGGAACTTCCTAGTGTCAACTCGTTACCACCCTTTCGACCCGATTGCATGACAATTGAGACCCAAAACTACAAGTTAAACAAACCTCTCTGTTTTGAAACCCTTTCTCTGAGACTATTTACTTAGTTTGTCTAAACAAACTCAAACAAATAGTCGAGAGGCTAGGATAATTTGATTTCAATTCTTAGTCTTTATTTCGTTAATTATCTTTTGAGTTACTAACTACTCGACAAGATGATTTGCGAGAGACAAAACTATTTACTTAGTTTTCACAAACTAAGCAAATAGTCGGGGCTAGGATAAAGTCATCACATTTGACTTCATTTCTTAGTCTTTAAATTAGTTAATTATCTTTTGAGTTACTAACTACTCGACAAGATGATTTGCGAGGAACAAGATGGATTACATCAACAAAAGACTGTTTTTCACAAGTTCATTCTGAGACTACTCTCGAAGAGGAGAGCCCAATTGCATCTCCTCTGAAACTTTCCAAACCAACCGATTGCATCTCCTCCATCGAGGCGTCTTCCTTACCTTCAGAGCGGTTGAAATTCGGCCAGTGGTTGCACATTAAGGTTGGGGTCATGAGCTTTAAGTTTTGCTAATGCATAACTTCTGCAGATTTCAACCGCCTCCTTTATCGATTCAACTTGGTTGGCCTTGAGTGGTCACCAGATCTTGCAAAATCGACTTGATCCCCAATGGTACTTGTGTGAGCAGCTATTGTATCATCTTGAGAGTCTTTCCCTCACTATGTAGCTCACCAAGCACATTGTTCAGAGGCGTGATGTTTCCTTGAAGTTTAATCTTCATTGCTTCCATCTCTGTTGGGTACAAGTCGAAGCCTCATGGAGCTTTTTGTTTTGACCACTTGCTCTGAAGAAATAAGATTGGTCAAACAAAAATAAACTCCTAGAGGAAAAAGAAAACAAAAATAATCACGGGTAAAAGAATTTCTTACCCACTAGTTGAGAATCAACTTCTTGACCTCTTCATTATGGGAAGCAACGGTCTCGGCATACTTTTTCTCCCATGATACAATATCCTCTACATTCTTCTTTGCAATAAGGGCCAGTGCAGTTATAAATCACGGCTTTATCCGCGATTTGATCTCAAGTTCTCTCAATTTAACGTCCATTGCTAGAAAGGAAGTGGAAGTGAGAAAAGGAAATAACTTCGTAAAGATTTGCGGGTAAAGAATTACTTACTTGATATTCGAGTTCTCGGCGTCTCAAGGTTTTGATCTTTATTTTTGGACATACGAGTAAGCTCGTGAATAACTGAAGTTTTCTCTCTAACTTCATTTACGGAGCTTTTTCGTCTCGTCTTCTTTTTACGAAAAGAAGCAAGAGTTAGGTAAAGATCAAAGATATAAGCAGTCTTAAGTTCAAGCACTTCTTTGTTTAATTTTTCCTGCGACTTCATGGTTGCAGAGTTAGCTTCTTTAAGCTTTTTCAGGAGGTCTAATACCTCTTCCTAAACTTTTTCGACTCCTCTTTTTCATAATCGGCGAGTCGGCTAAGATCTTAGCGTCCTTTGTTTAACCCGCAAGGATAACGGTGGACATGAGCATGGGTCAATCGATTGTAAGTTCTTCTACAACCATTGACCTAGTCGTAAGTTCTTCTACGACAAAGCCCTTTGGTCATAAGTCTTTTACGACCATTACCTAGTCGTGAGTTTTTCCATGACAAATCCGTAAGCACTATATAAGTAGTCAAATCCAAGGTGACTATGAATAGTAGTGACTTACCACCTCTCTACTGTTTGCGAGTTCCTCTTTCTGTCGCGACTCTAGAAGTTGTCGATGATATTCACCGACAACGACAATTTGCTCTATGGCTTTACGCAAGATGAAAAGACGATGAGAAACAGAGAAGATTATACTGTATATATAAGTGCGATTAAGTACTTACATTCATAGTTGATCGAGCAAACATCGAGTAAACCGACTCAGGGATCTTGACTTGTCTACCCTCGTGACTTGGTCCCACAAACCTTCTCAAGGCGTTCATTATCAAAGGTATCCCTCTATTGGGAATATCGTTGGGATGGGGGACTTCGATCGCGAGATCGAAAGCGAAGACCCTACGATGGAAGCAGGCCCAAAAGAAGTCAGCGAAGTTGAAATACTCTTCTTCTTACGATTACGTAACCAGTTTCTCTTTGGGTACCGGGAGGAGCGTCTGCAGCGATCTCCTTTAAAACACGGTGGGCCGAGAACCGCCACCATCTTGACGAGAGGCCTGCGGTGCCTCTGTTCTATCCACGACCATCTCGGTGGTCGTGGCGACCGCCTCGAGAGTCGCATTTTGTTCTTGGAGCTTTCACGACCATCTCGGTGGTCGCATTCTTCTTGGAGTCTCCACGACCATCTCTGTGGTCACCATTGCTACTTCAGAGGTTGTAGCCGCTACCTTCTTGGGTACAACAGTACCTCATTGGTTGTCGTAACCACTTCAGCGCCACGACTTCCTCTACCACTGGGCGAGGATGATCCTCGACCACTTCCTTGTTGTCTCTCCGGTAATGGAGAGGTAGCAATAGGCTTCTCAGCGGAAGCATTCTCGAAATTTGAAGGAGTCGGGCTAAAAAGCGAGAAAAGGAAAGCAATTCAGGTTGTGAAAAGGAAAAGGTAAATTATGTTCTTACACTTTAGTATATTTCACATACCTCTGCACCTTGGACCTAAGCAGAATTTGGGAGTCACTTTCCCAGCGGAAGATTTCTTCTTCTCTCGACCACTTCGGTGAAGTTCGAGTTGAAGAATGGGCTTAGCCACGACCACGTCCGGTCGTGGATTTTGAACGAGGACCATCTCTCGGTCTCGACTTTCTGGATGGCCGAGATCGGTCTCGACCACTCCAAGAGCGACATTGCCATCACCATAGGCTCTCTTGGAGCGGTATTATCCTTCACAAAAGACATAAAATCCTTCGGTTCTCCTTTTCCAAGTGCTTAACAAAACCGAGAGTGGCGTAAGCTGCGAAAGATTTTTGTCATAATAGAAGGGTACCTTGGCCTTGCGAGGTTTGCGCTTTAGAGGTTCAGCTACTTGACCTCCTCCACTTGACTATTTTAGCCTCGGCCGATTATGCTATATACGCCTAAGCTTTGCAGAGGATGCGGTGAAGGACTAGAACTCGAGCTCGCCCCTCCTTTGTCGTCACCCCTTAAAAGTCGGCGTCTCTTGGACGAAGGAGGTGAGCCTTTGTCCTTTGTCAACCCTGCACCGATGGTTATCGATCTGACTTCTTCATCATCCGAGCGATTTTCCATGCCTACTTTACGTAAAGCAAAAGCAGAAAGAGAAGAATTACTAGCTGGTCGTAAGATTTTCTCGACCCGATATCAAGTCGTAAGTTTTTCTCGACCTTTCCTCGTCAGTAAGATTTCCTACGGTCACGACTAAGTTGTAAGTTTTTCTACAACATTTCTCTAGTCGTAAGTTCTTTCTATGACTATAAAGTCTTAAAGATAAAATCAACTCTTGATTACCTTTAGGCGAACCATCCTTTCCTCTGCGGATCGACCGCAAGGATTTTAGGAACCGCCACACTAAGTGGCGGAGACTTCTCAAACGAAGTTTGACTCTAACGTCAATCTCCATTTGGTGAAAGATCTGTTCAAGCAGATAAAGGCATCTTTTAAACAACTGCAGAAAGACCAAAGCGAGAGCTAAGTCGAAAATTCACTTACCCTCGTTGTAGTCCTGGTTGGGTGCAGTAGCCGAGTATCTCCACATAGGGATGCTCGTTTCTTCAAAGGACTAATTCGGGTGTGATGAAATCTTTCACCACATGCCATCCGTCGACCCTTCCTTCTTCAAGTCCTTGATAGCTTGAACATAAGGGCAATCCGTGATATCTTGAGTCGAATCCCATGAAGATTTCTTTTAATGACCTTTCCCACTAAAAGAGGCTATCTTACGAGGTGACTTTCGGTAAAACCACCTCTTCCTCCATCCGACCCACGAAGGCCGGGTGAAACTCTGAATATACTCCCTCGACTTCCCGTCGTGGAGTTTTAGACCACAACTTCCGGCAATCCGGCTTGAGACATTCCATAGAAATATTGGAAAAGCTCAAGGTCATGGAATTCCAGTCGCCTCGCACAAATATCTAAAACTTCGGCATGGTGATGGAGTTAGGACCAAGGTTCACTAACTCCACCCCAAAATGCTCGAAACTGCGGTGATGAAAGGGGTGAGCGAGCGTTCGAAGGCCACACTCACAATAAGCACGGAAGGCGGAATTTGCCCATTCTCCTGACGGCCAATCTTGCCCAATTCGGAAGCCATTTCACAAGAGTCTTCTCTGGAATCTTCCGGCGACAACTAGGGCTTGAATCTTCGCGCATCCATCTCCGACTCTTCCCACTCGAAACTTTCTGGCCATCTCTCTCGGAAGCAGAAATTTTGGGTCAAAAAGAGGGCACAATTGGAGTGGCGGCGGAGAAGGCAAAAACGACTTCGGCGGAGAAGGCAAGAGCTTGAAGAACAGCGAGGAGCAATTTGGGGAAAAGTAAGATCTTAGGTTTTACCCTCCGGTGAGTATATATAATCGCGTACCTTGAGCCGGGCGTGACATTCCAAGGGTCGCCACCGTCTAGGAACCGTTTCAGCAGAACGAAGCTAAGGCGTCGTTTGAGATTCCCAGTGTGTCCGATTCGAGAAATTCAGGTTTGCGTTTACATCTCAAGCGAAATTACTTCCTTGGTTAGATCTTTTCAACCAAAGGAAATGATAATCGGAAAGTTCCTTCTTCCGATCACTATACTCGACCACCTTGTGATCGTAGAAATGCTTTTACGACCACTTGATAGTAAGTAAGCAATTTTCTTGACCAAGCACATTTACGGTCAAAGTAGTATACAATCGAAGAGTTTTTCCTTCGATTATTTTCTCTGATCCTCTCATGATCGTAAGACCATCTAGAACCCTTTACCAAGTAAGTTGCTTTCACTTGAAGTGGGGGCTAGATGGCGAGATATAATAATCCTCATTTTACCTTTTATCTATAATTTTTATTATAGGTAAATATGGCGTCATGTGAACCACGAGTGTACCCTTAATGTTATGAAGGAAGAACCAAATGGATGGTCGTAAGTTCTTCTCGACCACCCCCATAGTCGTAAGTTATGCTACGACTATCCCATAATCGTAAGTCTTGCTACGACTACCTCATAATCGTAGATTCCTCTCGACTAGGTCACCACGACCACCTTATAATCAAATGAACACCGCAGACAAGTGGGTCTTATTGATTAAAGGATTCAAACGATCATCATCGTTGTTATTCTCTGAGAATAATGTACGTAATACCCCATTATCTACGGTATATAGTCATTGAGCGGCGTGGAGGAATTAATACACGGTAATTACTACCAACATGCTTGAATTCTGAGGAGGTGATGGCGCCGCTTTACTAGATGCTTGCCGCTCCTTCACGTACTATAAAAGCGGCAACTAGAGAAGGGAGAGGATGGAGCCATCGGGAATACAAGCACTATCTGTAATAGTCTTAGTTTTTCCCTGATTGTTGATATACACTCAATACCATACACACACGGGAGTAGGGTTGTTATTCTCTTCGGAGAAGGCAGAACGTATAAAAATTCCGTGTCAATCTCTGCATGATTCTATTCTAGGAGACCCCGAATCAAACAATCTTTCGTAAGTTCGGTTCTAAAACACCGGCAGGAGTGTTTCTGCTCCAAGTCTTTAATCCACTGGGTCAGTTCTCCGACCACAGCAAAATTCTCGACCATATGCTGCCCAAATAGCATTTTCCTCTTTAAAAATTCTCTATAAAAGATTTTTTAGGAGAGACTATGAAACTGGTCGTAGATACTTACCCGGATTGCCAAATCATTATATCCGCCAAATATTGAATCAGGATGCATTTTGATTTGATGATCCGATATTTTTCCCCATGCCTCGTCAAGCTCCTTATCCTCGATGAATCGGGGTGAAAAGGAACTTGCGGGTTGAGAGAATTACCAACAATGGTGGAACCTATTGAGGGCCTTTAGGGGCATCTACCTCCTTGAAGGAGTTAGAACCACCAATGGTTCCAACTCATTATTGGCCACGCCTTTGCTTAGGGGCTTCTCCGACCACTCTTTCCTCGGGAACTACGTCACGGGAAATGGTGCGCTCATGGACCTCTTCAAGTACTGGTCCTTAGAAGAGTGCAGTAGGAAGCAGACCGAACACCAGAGGACCTATACCAAGCAAAGAAGGGAAGTTCAAAAAAAAAGCATCAAATCATCAAGAAATTATTAGAGGTATGCGCTTATACGACTACTTTCATTTGGGCATACCTAGTTAATTTCTGAGATTTGACTTTAAAACGCAGAAGAGCAAAATCTGTACCATCACCCTTCCTTTTCTTTTCTTCTAATCTTGCTGGTTCCGAACCGGCAGAATTGGCCAAATCCGTTGCATCATCCAACAGGATGTCAGAAGCGATGCCCTCGATCAGCTCGTCAAAGATCACGTCCTTGACCATTTGGTCGGGCGGAGTGGTTTCACCGACCTCGGACCGATTGTTCGATAACAATAATCACGGTGGTCAACAGCCGTCCGAGTTAGCGATCTCCATGATCGCGCCTTTGTTGGCCTTCAACCTTCTCCACCTGAACCAATAAATAAATTTGGTTAGGTGATGACATCTTTATCTAAACTACATATATATTACTCGAAATGTTACATTGCTTGGAGATTCATCTTCTTCCGGTGCATCAGGCGCGAATCGGTCGGAACAACGGTGGGATGTTTAGCCTCACGGTTTGTGTGATTCGCAACTGACCAGACTACAAAAATAGAGCATAATCAAAAATCTGATCGGAGAATATGTATGCATGATAAAAGAAATTTTTTGATTGTTTACCTTAAGCCTTCTTAGTCTTTCTTCGGCAGGAACTATGGCCAAGATCTCGGGGAATCCAGCCTTTTCTCCGGGCTCACTGCACAGATCGGCTGATCCGCTCCCTAATTTCCTCGGGAAAGAGCTTTGAAAGAAAAAGGAGAGGAAAACAAAACATGAACAGGTTTTAAGGTAATACATTAATCTAATAAAAATACTGGTTGAAGTTTATCTCAAAGACTTATCACGACCAATGGACCAAATCAGGGAGTGAGTCCGAAGCTTCAGCGGACTAATCTGGCGCTTGGTGAAGTCCCTCACCACATGCCAAGAGGTCAAGCCCTTGACTCGCAGGTCGTAGATGGCATCCACCCATCGTCCGACCACCCCTGTCTTCTCCACGGTTTTCTTCCACTTGAGATTTTCATTCGCTCTCATCCCGGTGAAGTAGAGGCCAACATCCCTCGTAACCGTCATGTAAAACCAGTTCTTCTTCCATGACGACCACGAGGATTTAGAGTACATATGAATGTACTCATTGGCTTTCCCGTCGTGAAGGCACAATGTACATTCTCCGGGAATTTCCGTGGTTTTCCCCATCACCATTCGGTAGAAATACCTGAAGAGCCTCAAACTCGGAGACACTCCCAGGTATGCTTCACACAAATATGTGAAGATGCTGATATTGGTGATAGAGTTTGGGGCCAAATTCACCAATTCCACTTCGTAGAATTCAAGAACGCGGAGAAGGAATTTGTGTACCGGCAACCTCAGCCCGCATTCGATGTAGGCAAGGAAAACAGGGATTTCCTCATCTTCGCGGCTTGGAAAATGCTCTCCAAACGCCAGTCTCCATCTAATCAAATTCTTGTCCGGAATCATTCCAATCTTCTCCAAAGCCTCCCAATCTTCTCCAAAGCCTCACGCCTTTTCTTGCTCAATTCCGAAGGCAACCACTTTGTGATTTGCTCCGACATGATGAAAATCCTCAAGGATGAGTAGAGTTCGTAGGAGATTTTGTGGTCGGAAGAACAAGAAAAGAAGGACGAAGATTTTTTTCTCGGCAAAGGAGATCAGAAAGGGGATCTAGAAGCATAAAAAATCCAAAAGGTCTAGCGATGAGGATTTTATAGCCTCATATCTTTAAATTACGATCAGAGGTTATCCATAAAAGTCTGAACGGCAAAAAGCTTCTTTTTCGCCCAACGGACAGAGGAACTCTTCAGTTCCCAAGGCAAGTTCTCAACATTAAAATGAACCACTTTGAATGTCACTACATTAAATGGGGGTCTGCCCGATACAGATTCATCGGAAGAAGGTGTTTACACGACCTGTTCATTTAAAGTTCGGGGGCTAGCTAACGAGAATTAAAACCTCTATGTATTAATTTAAATACATAAAAGACCATACGTCTTCATGGTCGTAACCCCTAAGGCTAACGACCTCACTGGTCGTAAGGATTCCAGAGGTTACACGATGGGTACCCTGGTCGGACTAGGTTTCGACCAGGTAGCTGCTCAGAAATGCTATAAACAGGCACCCTTAACCATATGATGAATGGAATACGTGCAAAACGTTTCATACCATGCGATGATATACAAGACACTGATAATAAATCACCTTACGGTTAAGGTTCTCACAAGTACTTAACCGCAAGGTAGTTAGCACATTGTTAACTACCTTAAACCTCCGACCAGTTGTAACGTTTCATCAGGGACGCCTTCTCCAGGAGTAACTGCCGCCTCTTCGGGAGTTATTTAATAGTGGAACGCAGAAGACGATGGGGCACACAACACAACAGCAAACAACAGAAGACACGCAAAGCAAGGCAACTCAGAAGCCAAAGCAGTAGCATTCAATACATTCGGTCTAATTAGAGATAGTCCCTAGTCAGGTCTTGTAATCGAGTTCATATTAATAAAAAGCGGCCCCATTCTCTTCGGGATACTCCACGTCATTTTCCTCTTTTTATTTTCAGTAAGATCGTGACTCGATAAATCGACAATATATATATGTTAATTTGGGACACTTGCAATCCATTTTATTGCATATGTAACTTATATAGATAGCAAGTGGCGAGATGGTAGAAACCTTGTCTTCGCCGCCGTCACCGACGCCCTTGAGATGGCGAGGCGTCGTCTTCGCCGCCAATCACCGACCCGCGAGATGGTAAGCGCCGGCGAGGCCACTGGCCATCACCCGCAGATGATCTGGAAGCAAGATGGCAGAGGAAAATCGAAAATGCGTGGGCGGTGGTCATCACGCAGTCGATGACTTTGGGGTCCTCTCGAGTCCCAAAAGATCGGTGGTGAGATTCGAGATCATCTGCGGGATACTTGCAAGGAGCGGGTCCCCATCACCACACCAAGATGGAAGCATCGACAAAAGAAGCGAAGCGTAGCGTGGAGATGAACTTTCAAGCAAGTTCACTATCGAGAGCGGACATGGCACACGTGGAGCAGACGGCGATGCTCACGATGGACAAATCGTGGAGGACCTTCAAGAGCATTCTTGTCACGAAATCACGTGAACCTGGTCGGCGCCCTTGCGAAGTATGGATTCTTATGGCTGGAAGCATGGGGCGCCTTTGTGGCTATGAAGGCGGCGATGAATTTAAGGAGCAAAGTGCGGCGCATAAAGCTCTCTAGACATGAAACACTCACCCTTACAGACTTCGGCACCTTGAAATGCAGCGAATAAATCGAGGAATGGGCGGCGGAGGAGGAGAACGCAACCGGGCCATTTCCTGATATCATAGACTGGCGTTCCCTAATCTGGTTAAAAGCGAGGGCAAAAGTCTCGTCTTTGGGCAGCATCTCTTTCACAAACCCAGCAGACCAGGAAGTGTCCCAATGTGTGGTAAATATATCGAACTACCTAGTTGTTAATAAGTCCATAACTTCACAGTGTCTATAATAACATGATGACCTCTTGCAGCGTGAATTGACTGCCCAAACTTCCCAATGCTCCTTCCAAGAAGACAGGGAGAAGGATATACTATCTACGGCCCTGGAAAACAAGGAGCACTGGTGTGCGAGCCTTGGGGCTAACGTGCCTTGGAGTCATGGATTCTGGCGACTCTGCGCGATATAGGAGTAGGAAGAGATCCAAGGTGAGCACGAGGTGGTTGAGTATGAGATGATTCTTGAAAAATTTGAAGGAAAGCTAAGCGACATTGCGGGATCAAATGAATCAACTCTGAGCGATGCATAAGCCACCTGTTAATTTGGGAGCGATCCTACTCGACATCAGATGGCGTTGCGTCCACACAATTCTGAACATGACAACGTCCAATTACCGATAGAGCGACATCAAGGTAATGTACATATATGGAATGCACCAAAGATAGACCTATAGGACGCCTTAGCTAATTGTGTATCGTTTTGTAGGGGCCGACACCCTGCAAGCTCCAAGTGAGGATGGATGGGTCCCTTTCTATTGAGGCTGCGCGGGGGATGGAGTATCCATACCGGAAGAGGCGATCTTGACGGTGCCCGGTGGCGCGAGGTTACGCCAGGATCGAGGTGGATATGGTACATGACAATTTCATGGCCGTCCCACTGAATATTCGCCCGAACGAAGACATCAAAACACTAGGGCATACTGTGCACACTTTTATCTAATGGCCCAAGAAGGACATCGCCCTGGGCCCAGCAGTGCCACGATCTGGACACGACCATTCCTCTCCAACGGGACCCTCGATGATTCCACCTCATGTTTCGCCTCAGAAGGCCACCTCATTGGTTCTCGTGGAGAAGACGCCGAAGGAACAACAAAAGCATGCCGCCGTATCGGTTCCCGAGTCGTCTCGCAGGAAGACACTGCCAATCGTTAAGGTCAAATCGAAATCGATGAACGTTAAGGCGCCTCCCAAGTCCGGGAAGTCTGGGATATCCGAGAACTACATCATCGGAAAACCGTTATGCTCCGACACAGTATTAATACGTGCTGGATATGCTTGTCAGGCTTTGCATGCCTGGTACATGCAGAAGATTGCAAAGAAGGGGTGCGATATTGGAATCACTGTCAGATACAACGATGAGCATTTCTTCAACGGCATGAACCACTTCGTCGTGGGCTTCAACGACTTATATGACCTATTCAACCTCATTGGCCTTGACGCCTCACTTCTACGATGTTGGAGACTGTAAATGCATACAATCAAGTTCTACATTCACGTAATACCGATAAATATTAGAACTCATTGCTTGTGTATAGATACATGTGGAAAAAAGTCCGGGAATGGAAAGAACCGGTGGGTTTCCTCGACCCACACGTGGTATCTTTGCAAACCATCGAAGCAGACCCGTCCTTCGTCGAGAAATACATAGCGGCGGCATTGCTTCGTTAGGTAGACAATAAGTATATAGTGGTGCCCTACAACGAGGGGTAAGTGTCACTACTTACTATACAAATTTCATTTGTACTTTATACGCAGCAGGAACTTAGGTTTAATGATTATAGAGACATACATGAGTAGGTACCACTGGATCCTTTTAGTCATTATACCAAAGAGGAACCATGTGATATACCTTGATTCCCTAATCATAGCGACCACAAATTGACGATTCGAAAGGAATACTCGAGAGGTATACTCATTTCCTCTATACATAACTCTATTGTAGTCTTCATTCATTTGAAATGGTCGAGGATAACTTTTTGGAATCATGTAGGTCGTTCATCGCCTATGTTGCCAATGAAGGAGTATACAATGGAAAGAGCGCCGAACTAACACACAGGACGAAATTTTCGGTACGGGCTACAACACGATAATCCTATATCATACTTCATAATAACGCGTCTCGAACTGACTATACCTATATATGTGATTCTATTTTTGCAGTGCCGCCAGCAAAAAAAAATGATGAGTTATGTGCAATTTACGTTTGCTATCATATGCAGCAAATCATTAGAGCTAGGAAGAAGGATCCCAAGGTTTGTCAATCTCGAAATAATTATTTCCTAATTATAAATTTAAATATATATGTTTACCACTTTACTCTTGCTAGCGACAGGACTTGTTGAGACATTTGGATGGGCTCGTTGCGGATGAGATAACGGACATTCGAGGGAAGCTCTGTGTCTCTATCATGTCACATATCGTTAAGGACAACGGAGATTTTCACTCCGTCACCTACCCAGAGCATCACCCCGCCAACACCTCTCAACCACCTGAAAACAATTGACTCAATTGTAATCCAATTGTAACTATAGCGACAATACTTGAACAAATGCGATCTTTTATAATTTATTTTGAGTAATGATCATTTTGAGTTTGTCAACAATTGATTATCTGTGATGTATCTGTTTTTGTGCATGCTTGTTTCAGAGGGCATGGCTAGCAATTCCGAGGCTAGCCAAAAACAAAAAAAATGTAGTTAGGATAATGAACTATCACGAGCGTTTTTTGTTGAAACCGTCTATGAAGGCTAGTATCACAGACGGTTTCCATTAAAAACCGTCTGTGATACGTAG
Source organism: Phyllostachys edulis (assembly GCA_036346405.1). Taxonomy (NCBI): domain Eukaryota; kingdom Viridiplantae; phylum Streptophyta; class Magnoliopsida; order Poales; family Poaceae; genus Phyllostachys; species Phyllostachys edulis. Next base: position 18,548,165 of record CM070550.1, on the reverse strand, counting down.
CATATCACAGACGGTTCTTTAGACGGTTTCAACAAAAAACCGTCTGTGATAGTAAGTATCACAGATGGTTTTGAACCGTCTATGATAACTGCTTGTTATCACAGACGAACAAATATAGACGGTTCAGAAACCGTCTGTGATGATGATTCCAAACCGTCTGTGATGAGGTGTTCCCTAGTAGTGGATTTTAGAGCGTAAAGACACCTTAGCGTATCGACTGGAATTATCAAGTCAATTGACAAGAATTCACGACGTACTCCACGTCTCACAACTTAGAAGATACCAAAGAGAGCCCTCACAGTACTTAACAAATCTCCACCTACCTCTACTAAACAATTCCGCTTACAAGGAACACCTAGTGAAAAATCCCAGCTACAGAAGATCAAAAGCTAAGAAGTAGGACGATACATTCGTGCAAGGTACCGTAGGAGAATCACACTGTCAGTAAAACCACGCGGGAGAAAAAGAAAGAACTATGAGAAGCATACCCCCAATCGGTTGCTAATCAACACAATAGTTACCAACGAGTTGGGCACAGAACAAACTCAAATTTCATCGTCAATTGCAAACTCAGATTTATGAACCCCAAAATTTTGACTAAACTAAAACAATACTAATAAATAATTGGCAGTAAATAAAGTTCACCTAAATAAAAACAAAATATAAGCTCAGTTGATATCGAACACATGACCAAACAATTTCATATAAAAATATATTATCAAGAATTCATATCAAGCGAAATTAGAACATTAAAGACAAGCGCAGATTAAATTACAAGAATCCATCTCCATAAATTACAGTATGAATTATTAAAGCGATAATAAAATATTTTTACATAATAAAACACTATTACACTATCAAATTAATTACAAGTGAAAGCAAAAGATTATTACAACAACATACAAGAAAGTATTTACAAAGCAAAAGTAATATATTACAAACTTGACATTTATTACAAGATTGATTTACAACAGATCAAAATATAAAGTACAATATTTAATTAAATTACAATCAAAATTCTTGCATGCATATTGCTGAAGCCCTTCTTGCTATTTGTCCATATATTGCCCGCCCGTCGAACCCTTCCTCGATACACATTCCATCGCCCGCCATCAACCGTCAGAACAATAGAAAACTGGAGGCACTAAAATAGAATTAGAATAAAGAAAGTGACCCATTCCTTTTATCAAGCCCAATACCCACTTTCCGTATTACCGAATTACCAGCCGCAGTAGAAAAACCACGCAATAGTGCAGAAAGCACCTCCCCCACATAATCCATCCCCCAGCCGAATGCCCCTTCCCTAAGCCATGCATCCCTGTCAAAGCCATATAGTAACATGAGAGGGAGAAATGGATAAGCAAGGGCAAAAAAATATCATGCACAGGGCAACGATAAGGCACAACCGAAGCAGCCCTTGTATAAACTTATTGCCTCAAGGCCAACATCCCCAAGCCTCCCATTTCCTTCTCACAGCCGAAAGAGCAAAGCAAGCCAAAGTACATCCAAAGCCCTCATTCTTTCACAAGAGAGCAAGCCAGCATCCCCTCAACACAACCCCCAACTGCACAAAGCAAAGAACGCAAGGCAACCACCTGAGCAAAGCACTAGCCAAGCCTCACTACCATCCTTCCACTGCCGGGAGCTCAAGCAAAGCCACAAAACCATTCCACTGCCTCTACACAGCAAGGCCAAAAGCAAGAGCAAGCCATCAGCCTCACCAAACACAACCACACCCACAGAGAATAGAGGACGGGAAGAGGAGAGAACGGAGTTGGGGAAAGACCAACAAAGCAAGGACGACGCCGGCGACGGCTTCAAAACATCGACGACCACCAGGACAGTGCCAGGTCAACAAGGGCCGCGAGGACCAGAAGGAACCGCGAAAACAAGGGAAGCACCACCACCATGGCCACACTACCGGCATCACCCCTACCACTGCCATCCTCAACCCAACCCAGCCAAACAAGGTAAATAACCATCTTTCCCTACTGACATTTTTGCCCAAAGCCGAACCCATAGTGACACATCCATCATCAATAAACATCTCAAAGCAAGGGGGAGTAGAGAGAGGGAGAAAGGGGAGTAGTATTACCTCAGTAAGACGTAGCCACGGTAGTAGCTCCATCCCCTTACCCACTTCACCATGCATAGCATAAATCAACCCTACATCATAAATGAACCAAGCAAACTTGAGAAACTAAAATCAACAGAGAAAGGAAAAGGGGGAACAGGGGGGATCGAGCCAAGCACGGGCGAAGTCGTAGGCGCAGGCGAGCACACGGGGCCGGGAGAGCAAGGGAGCAGATGGCGGCACAAGAGGGCGCCGGACCCAGTGAGCCGAGCCGACGAGGGAAGCGCGGGCGAGGAGGCCTTGACGTGTGATCGTAAAGGTGGGCAGCAATGGCATGAGAGCGATGGACCGAACAAACCGAGCCGAGGAGGCACTGTGGTCGGGTTGATGGCTAGGGAGCGGGCGAGCGGTCTGAGGCAAGGAGGCAGCTAAGATGGTGGCTTGAGCCAGCAATGGGCCGGGCGAGGAGAGGGAGGTGGTGGTGGGAGGCTGAGGCTGAGCAAGACAAGAGGAGGTGGGACAGCGGCAACACCAAGAGGAGCAAGCGACGCCATGGAGAGCAGCCGAGGGGGAAGATGGTGCCTGAAGAATGGAGGAAGGAAGGAGCTCCAAAAATCACCAGAAGCAATGGGGAGAAGAAGATAAGAGAAATGAAGAAGGGAGGTCTGGGTGTGCTCAGCCGAATGGATAGGGATGAGAGAGAATAGGTGGGAAATAAAGGAAAGAGGGATTAGGGATTAAGTGGGGATTAGGGAGTTAGGGGTTAGGTGGGTAGTAAAAATAGGAATTAAGAGGAAGAGCATAGATAAATTCCAGTATAGAGTAATAGCAATAGATTTAGCCGCTTAAAATTGAGTGTTCTTAGTAAGAGGTATTAATACCGGGTAAATATTAAGATCACTTAAAGTATAAACCGCATGCAGATTAAAATCAATGGATCGATCCGTAGAGGATAAAAGCAAGCGAAGCATGTATAAAGTAATATGAGACTTTAGAATTGAATTAATCGCCATTAGAATTCACTAGATTAAATACAACAACTTGACGCATTAGAGATAATTTATTCAAAATAGAGTAATGAAATTAAATACCGGCATAAAATCAATTAGGCATATTTGCGCGACTAAAATTTGATAGACTTGGTGGCATGATAAGACGAGTAGTATTTTATTTTCTATATGTGTAAACAAGAGTTCGTCAACTTCGATCTTAGAGCCAGTAGACCGTAGAATAACCGCAGTTGGGGAGTGCTAACTTAACAGGGGTTTCGAAAAATGTTATTAAAGTAAAATCCACTAATGAAAAGAATAATCTAACTAGTGTACACCTAGTAGCACCCAATTGCCACTAAGTATTTACTTATTTATTTATTATTCGCACCGTCATATAAATTGCAGAGGACGAACCAATGCCGACAGGAGTAGCTGATTAGGAATTCTTTGACGCCGATCTTTTCTACAAATTCAAAGGCAAGCTATTCTCTTGAATATAAACATAGTTATATTAAATGTAAACCGTATATTGCTGTATCATATACTTATTGCATCAAAACTATTTCTCAAAATCAAATCAAATAATTGAGATGAAGATGAAAGAAAGGAAACAGATAAGAATTACTAGGTTGGTAAAGGGGACCCGGGTAGGAGAAAGCGACGATGATGATGAGGTAAGAGGTAGGACCCCTTTATATATGGTTAAAATATAAGAACCAACAAAACTCTTATTCGGATTTGAGGCCGTAAATTCAGTACCAACCATTTCCCGTTTCGGCTGGCAGAAAATGCTACCTTATTACGTAGTTATGTTCTCTACAACGGTTTACATTGGAGTATTGAGCACGAAAGAGAGCCACCCCAAGGTGGAGTGTTGGGCATGGACAAGAGCCGCCCCAACCAACATTACTAGAACTCGGTGGATGATGAGGTCAGCACCGTGACTAGATCAGCACCGACGGAAAATAATGAGTGGAGACTTAATCACGTAACTTGAAAAACGTTTTGTATTCTGAACTCGAAATCGCATCAAAGGAAATACGGTGGACCTAGCTCAGAGAGAGTTCAGAGTAGCTTTGGGTAAAGTGGTACAAGCCTGCGCAGTGCTATATCAAATCATGAATTCATGCCGATCTCTTGGATTGAAGTCTACGGGAACCGTTAGGGGTCTATCTTCTCTCCGAGTGACAAGTAGTCTTTTCAGAATTAAAATTGTAATCTAAGTCTTGTTAAAGTATTTTCAGAAAAGAGATAAATTAGAAAATGTAATGCCAACAGAGATGAGGCATCTAGTGTATGTTTGCTATTAATGCTTGCTGAGTACATTTGTGCTCAACCTTGTTAGTATTCTTCTTTATTAGATCCTAGTCCGGCCGGGAATTATCCCGAGTGGGACGAGGGACACACAGGTACCGATGCGACCGCATGAGGCGAGGGCACTGACTACGAGGACCAGGGCGAGATGGGTGCCATATTTGACGCTTGGGATAAGTAGAAGACCGGTGGAGCAAGGAAGGCGAGCGAGAGGACTTAGTCCCGTTTATCAGCTGTAAATTACTACCTTTAATGTAATACCCTAGTCTTGCGTGGCTAACTTTTATAATAAATGATAGTTTCTATGTTATTTCTGCTGCGTAACTCTAATAAATGTTTACTATTCGTTGGAGCAGTGTTCTACTGAGCAAATAAATAGTAATCCGTATGCCTAAGTGTGATTACCCCTGATGTAATGACACGGGGCGTCACAAGCACAGTAGCCATGCAATCCTTGTAGTATGCATGGTGGCCATGCGACACCTACCTACACCGCTTGGTGGTCGTGCGGCATTCTCTCCACCGCACGAACACCGTAAGGTTTTATCTACCTATCGGCCTATTAGAAAAACCACACTATGATTATGCGGATAAGTCATCATTTTTTCAAATCCTATGTGACGGAAGCTATTTTCACTAATACGTTCGGCAAATGTGTCAATACCGTCAAAAACTCTGTTCTTCGTACTTTGTAGTAGTATTATATACGAGTATTATTATGTACAGGCCGGACCAGCAGCACTCGAAGTTCTCGTAATGGCAGCAAGCAAGTTAGCAAACCCTTTCAAGGCAGGACCCACGCGAGAGGCTCCAAGCCAGCGTGCCGAGCTGCGGCGCGCCAAGTGTATTTTGGATAAGCTGGGGCCTAGGCCTTACCTTGGTCTCAACTCCTTCGTCGCCACCCGCCACTACTCGACTCCCCCGTCACATTCTTCACGACTCCTCCCCGCGCCTTCTCCAACCTTGTAGAACTCTCACCTTCGACCCTCTTCCTTCCAAACCCTTTTAAGCTCCCCCATGAGCTCCTCGAATCTCCATAGCCAAAGCATTGAAACCAGCACGTGCACAGCTCGTCGCCAATGGCGTCTGCTTCTCATCTGGCCTCTCTCTTGTGCAGCAGCAGTAGCAGAACAACTAGTAGAAGTGCAACCATACCGAGGAGCAGCTTGCCTCTCTTCTCCAAGAACCAGTGCAGGCCTCCTCTCAGGTCTCTTAGGAGTAGGTATCATCATCTAGTTAGATGCTCGTTGCAGGAGCAAGAGGAGAAGGCGAACCCAGGCTCTTCCACTGCCGTGGCTCCTGAGGAGCAAAAGGAGGACGCGAAGACGTCGCACCATGCCGGGGGAGAGGACGGCGCGAAGGCGTCGCATCACGTTGGAGGTGGGGACAAGGGCAGCGAGGAGGAGCAGCAGGAGGTGGACTGGAAGACGGACGAGGAGTTCAAGAAGTTCATGGGAAACCCGTCCATCGAGGCCGCCATCAAGCTCGAGAAGAAGCGCGCCGACAGGAAGCTCCGCGAGCTCGACCGCGAGCCCGACGCCAACCCACTCGCCGGCCTTCTGCGTGGGCTGGCCAAGGACCAGCTGGCCCGGGAGAAGCAGAGGCTGGAGCAGGCCGAGCAGACCTTCAAGGCGCTTGACCTCAACAAGGTAGGTAACCTTACTTAGTAGTAATAACTTGTTCTGCTAATTGGATGCTTTAATTACTCTATCGCTTGCACGGCATGTACTGTTCTCAAATCTCGATTGAATTGGGCGAGATAAAGATGGATTTGTTGATCTTTGGGCGAATGGTGCATGCATGCAGCTCAAGAGCTGTTTCGGGTACGACACGTTCTTCGCGGTGGATGTGCGGAGGTTCGGCGACGGCGGGATCTTTATCGGGAACCTGAGGAAGCCTATGGAGGAGGTGAGGCCAAAGCTGGAGAAGAAGATCGCCGAGGCGGCGGGGACGGAGGTCACCCTGTGGTTCATGGAGGAGAAGAACGATGACATCACAAAGCAGGTGGACTGGCAAGAAATTGTCTCAAATTTATTTAGTTTTTGGCACTGTTGAATTCATAATCCGTGACAAACAAATTTCCACAAAAAGCATACTTAGTCCCTAAAATATAAGTGATTTGTGGCAAAGATTTAGTCACTAATAAAACGTTTGCCACTACAAATATATACCACAGTGATAAAAAAATATTTTCACTAGTAAAGTTTTTTTTACACTAATTCGCCCCGTAATCAGTGACAAAATTATTGTCACGTGAAAGTATCAAGCTTTTCACACATATAATAGTTAATGGTGGCAAAAAAAATGCCACAAACTTTTTTTTTGTCACAATAAAACATATAGTTTGTGACGACCACTCCCCACTATGAAGTAAAATCTTGTCATAGAAAGACTCTTACTTGTGACAACATATTGTCGCAGATAGATGTGCTTTTGTGAAGATTAATTTGTCATTATTTGAAAAGGTAATAGTGGTGATTTAATTGACACTATTTATTCATATTTTGTGGGGAATAATGTCCCCATTAGTATCATACATTTGTAATGATAATGCCGTCACTATTTATAACCGTAGTTGTGACAAAATTGCCCTTTCCAATGCAGTGATTAATAGTGATAATTTTGTTCTCCCAAATGAAAGCAGTATTTGTGGTGGAAAAAAAAATCGTCACTATGTAATTAGTGACGTCAATATTAGTGATTGACGACTCGAAATTTCATCACAAGGTGATAATTGTGATGAAAAATGGACTTATAGTGGCGAAATTTGTCATCACAAATATGCTAATCCCTTGTAGTGCATCTTGTGGCTTGTGAGTTGTGAGTCGTTGCACCTGGTCATCCCACCTGTGATGTTGTTAATTCCTTCACGGACCACTGAAAGTAACAGCGTTTTGTGATTCGACTCAGGTTTGCATGGTCCAGCCAAAAGCAGAGATCGACCTACAGCTCGAGATCACCAAACTGAGCACGCCGTGGGGCTATCTGAGTGCCGTGGCGTTGGCTGTTACGACTTTCGGAACGATTGCCATCATGAGCGGCTTCTTCCTCAAACCTGGCGCGACCTTCGACGACTACGTCTCCGACGTTCTCCCTCTGTTCGGAGGTTTCCTCTCAATCCTCGGCGTATCCGAGGTATGTGTATAATCTCCAGTCTCCTGCGTGTCCATCTGCTAGACCTTCTTTGCACAGACGATGATGCCATGCTAACGATCTTGGAGCAATATATCCATGGCAGATCGCGACGAGGCTGACCGCGGCTAAGTACGCCGTTAAGCTGAGCCCGTCGTTCCTCGTTCCGTCTAACTGGACGGGGTGCCTCGGCGTGATGAACAACTACGAGTCGTTGCTACCGAACAAGAAGGCCCTGTTTGACATCCCGGTCGCCCGCACGGCCAGCGCGTACCTGACGTCGCTGGTGCTGGCCGTCTCTGCGTTCATCGCCGACGGCAGCTTCAACGGCGGCGATAACGCCCTGTAAGTGCTATCATATATCTTGCCATTGTTAATTCCAACCAGCGATATTTACCAGACAGCGCTCTGACCCTGACATTTTCATTCTGTTGCAGGTTTATACGGCCGGAGTTCTTCTACAGCAACCCGCTGCTCTCGTTCGTGCAGCTGGTGATCGGGCCGTACGCCGACGAGCTCGGGAACGTGCTGCCCAATGCGGTGGAGGGCGTCGGCGTGCCTGTGGACCCCCTGGCGTTCGCGGGGCTGCTCGGGATGGTGGTGACGTCGCTGAACCTGCTGCCGTGCGGGCGGCTGGAGGGCGGGAGGATCGCGCAGGCTCTGTTCGGGCGGAGCACGGCGGCGCTGCTGTCGTTCGGCACGTCCGTGCTGCTGGGCGTGGACGCCATCAGCGGCAGCGTGCTGTGCCTGGCGTGGGGGCTCTTCGCCACCTTCATCCGCGGCGGGGAGGAGATCCCGGCGCAGGACGAGATCACGCCACTCGGCAACGACCGCTTCGCGTGGGGCTTCGTGCTCGCCGTAATCTGCCTCCTCACGCTCTTCCCCAACGGCGGCGGCACCTACTCCAGCTCCTTCCTCGGGGAGCCATTCTTCAGAGGCGGCATCTAGAGATGCATGACCGCAGCGTGATCGTAGCGTAGAAGTGGTAGGGGTCTCCAATTCTGTCTGTCAGCGTGTGTATAATACCGTAGTACTCCTTTACTGACCACTATGCAATTTGCACTTTAGGTAGCGTTTGGTTGGGCACTGTGACTGTTAACGCAATGGGTTTCGAAGTACACTGCAAATGGGAGGGAAGTAGGCAAAAGAAAAACAGTATTGTTATTTTTAAGTGGTTTGAAATTTTTCTAAATTTTTTGGGGAAAAGGCAAGAGCGTTGCCATTTTGCATTAAAGAAGGAGTAAAAGACACAAATTACAGGGTCAGGCTAACGAGAGGAAAAAAGAGGAAAAAAGAGAAGAGGAGAGAAGAAAAGAAGAGAGAAAAGAAGAGAGACGGAAGGGGAGAAACCCTAAAGGCCGTTCCTCACAAAAGATTAACAAACTCCATTGGAAGGTAGGCCGCCAAAAGCTTTGCCCCACTTAGAATCCAGGTCATGGCCTCTTCCTTGATGATCACAGCTATTTCGGGGACGTCAGTTCGCTGATACTGGAAAATTCTTTTATTTCTTTCTTTCCAGATTTACCACATGGTGAGGATGATAAGGGAGTTTTGTCCCTTCTTTTGCACAGCCCTTTCGCTTTGAGACAGGGCCAGCCACCAATCTTGGATCGACCCTTGGGAGCCCCATTGTGACGATGCCATAGTGTCATGTTGAGCCCAAGTAGCAATGGCATTCCAAACTCTTTTGGCAAAGCCGCAATTTATAAGGAGATGATGTGCTGTTTCCGGATTGTTTGTACAAAGTGGGCACCAGAAATCATTTGGCATGCACCTTTTTGCAAGAATGTCTGCCGTTGGCAACCGCTCTTGAATCGCCAACCAAGCGAAAATTTTGCATTTCTGTGGTGCCCAGGAGTCCCAGATAAGGCCAACGAAAGGCTTATGAATTGATCCCAAAAGCTGCGCTTTGTATGGTGATTGGCGGTGTATGTGCCCGTCGGGGTCCATTTCGAGATGATGTCATCCGGACTTGGAGTGAGTGACACTGTGCAACTCTCACAAAGAGTTGTACAAAATCCACAAGATGCTGCTCAGAGATATTTTTTCTGAGGTCGGCGATCCAAGTACTTTCCCTGAGCGCTTGTCGTACCGTTCGATTCTTTTTTGACGAGATCGCGAAAAGTCTTGGGACCGAGTCTTTCAGTGGCAATTGACCCAACCAAGCATCATTCCAAAAGCTGGCCTTGTCGCCGCTTCCAAGCACTATTTTCGTGGAGGCTCGGAAAAACTCCTGATCTTTCTCCGTGATTGGTAGTTTCATGCCACTCCATGGCTTCTCAATATCCTTCCACTGATACCAAAGCCACCGAAGACGGAGGGCTCTACTGAAGGTGGCTAGGTGGAGGATCCCAAGGCCACCCAAAATCTTAGGACGACAAACGGTATTCCAGTTAACCCAATATTTCCCCCCTAGCCCCGCAGTGGGGTCACTTCCATCCCAGAGCCAGGCCCTACGGCGCTTATCAATTTGTTTCCTTGTCCAAACCGGGAGGTCTGCCAAAGTCATATGGTAGATGGGTATGGAAGTGAGGACTGCCTTGAGCGTTGTCAGCCTCCCCGCTCTCGGCGATAACTTCTTTTGTAGCCTGACTGGCGTCAATCTTATCCATAAGTGGCTGTAACTGCACCTTTTTAAGTTTGCACAGGGAAAGCGGTAAGCCGAGATAGGTGCATGGCAGACATCTCCTGTTGGCGGGGAAGTCGCGAAGAATGGTATCTAGATCAATTCACGGCATTGTATCGGCATAATGCGCTCTTGGCAGGTTTATTTTAAGCCCGATGACCTCCCGAATAAGCCCAGAGTCCTTTAAATTATCCGGTCTTGCTTAATGGGTCGCATGAAGATCATCGCATAAATCGGCGTATAGCGACATCTCGCCTTGATTATTCTCCCATTCACGGAGACAACCAGACCTTGAGTGGCCTTACTCAGAATACATTGCAAGGTATCGATCGCCAGGATAAAAAGATATGGCGATAGGGAGTCTCCTTGTCGTACCCCACATCGATGCCAGATTTTTGGCCCTGCAATCCCAATTAGAATTACTGCGGAGCTGGCCGTGGCAAGTAGGGTTGAAATCCACTCCCTCCATCTTGGCCCAAAGCCACAGTGATGGAGAGCGTCCAACAAATAAGGCCAGGATACCGAGTCGAAAGCCTTGGAAATGTCCAATTTGATCATGAGGACCGGGGTTTTGGAGCGATGAAAGCTACGGGCCAGATTCTGCACGTAGAGGAAGTTATCTTGTATGCAGCGCGTCTTGGTGAAAGCACTCTGACTTCTAGAGATTAAGGTGTTCATGTGCTTGGACAACCGTAAGGAAAGTACCTTGGAGATTAGTTTTGCCATGCTATGAATTAGGCTGATTGGCCTAAACTCTGCTATGTCGACTGGTTGCTCTTTTTTAGGCACCAATACAATATTGGCCGTGTTAATCTTCGCAAAATGCATCAAGTTCAAATTGTAGAAGTTGGTGAAGACTGCCATGATGTCCGAGCCAATAATATCCCAAGCTCCCCTATAGAATTCCCCAGTGAATCCATCCGGCCCTGGAGCTTTGTCTGTAGGCATCTTATGGATTGCAGCCACAATTTCTTCCTCCGCAAACGGATGCTCTAGCGGGCTCAAGATGTCCGAACGTCCTTGATTTGGCGCTAAGTAATTCCAATTGAGGACATTCGTTGCCGGTCTTGCCGTACCAATAATACTGAAATAATACTGGAAAAGGGCCGACTCCTTCTCAGAATGCTGAGTGTAGGTGCGGACCGAATCTGAGAGGACACGGATGAATTTTTTTCTCGACCTTGTGGTTGCTTTGGAATGAAAGAACTTTGTGTTAGCATCTCCCAGCTTAAGCCATGTTATCCGGGATCTCTGCCTCCATGCCATTCTGTAAATTACCGCTAGCCCTAAGATCCTGATTTTTAGATCCTTCTGAAGATGTTTTTCGGCAGGGGAGAGCGACCTAAGCTCCTGCGCGTGATCCAATTGGAAAATGATTTCGTGAGCAAGATACATTTGGATCCTCTTGTTCCCCCTTTAGTATTGTTCGGTATCGAGCTTTTGCCGTTCTTTGCAATTCTGAGCGAGAATCTTTATCGGGTCAGTTGAATCAACTTGCTGAGACCATGCTTCCAAGACGGTCTCCTTGTATCCCGACAATAAGGACCAGAAATTTTGAAAAAAAAAACGCCTCGACGGCTTTGTCCTTTGCTCAGCTGAGATGAGCAAGGGGCAATGGTCGAAGATCGAGGTTGAGAGTGGGCGTAACGAATGGTCCCGGGAAAATCTGATCCCAATCAGGATTTGCGAACGCTCTATCGATCCGTTCCAGAGTCGGATTAGCCTGCTCATTGGACCAAGTGAAGCGATGGTCTTGAAGGTTCATTTCCTTTATCTCGCAGTGATCTATGGCCGACCGGAATTGAGCCATCAACCGCCTATTCAAATTCTGGTTGTTTTTGTCACAAGCCCTGTAAATTAGGTTGAAATCGCCAATGATCAACCAGGGACCTTGGATTCCATCGGAAACGCTCTTCAACTCTTCTAAAAAAGCCATCCTATGTTGGTCTTGGTGGGGCCCGTAGACCGTCGTTAGCATCCAAGATGAACCTTCGCCACATGGCGTGACACGCGCCGTGATGGAAAAATCCGCAACCGAGGGGCTGTCAAGTTGGACTTTTTCCTCATTCCAAATTATCAAAATGCCACCCCTTGTTCCCGACGCCGGCTTGTGGAGCATTCCTCTGAGGCGTCCACCGGCTAAGTCATTTAAAACCGCGACGTCAAAGACTTCTAACTTGGTTTCCTGCAAGCAGAGAATAGCGCAGGAGGTGTCTACAGTCAGCTCCCTGACTACTTGTCGCCTAGCTAAAGCGTTAAGCCCTCGTACATTCCAGCTCACAATGCTTAAAGGTGACATCAAAAGGAGAAGGGGTCAACAGCAGTAAGCACTTGAGACTGCAACAAAGCTCTGTATTCATTATCACACTTCAGATAAGAACCAGAGAACAAAAGAAGACCACAGCAGCTGGTCAAGCTTCTTTGGAACTGCAACCTGGCAAGAACTAAACACACACACAGGCTTAGACAGGGAAACATATATCCTGTGCACTCCAAAACCCAAAATGGAACACTCAAACACATCAGGCTGCTGCCACTTCATCTGCCAAGGTGGTCAGCTCCTCCGCGCTAAGCCCCAAGGCTGGGAGATTAACCTGAGCTTTGCCCTCCACGCCAGTGAGAGCTCTGAGGGCTACAATGACTTCAGTCAGAAATTTGCCGAGCGAAGAGACGCTTGATCGATCCTTGACCAAAACCACCCGAGGAGAAAGCGATTTGGTTAAGCTCGCCATCCGCTTCTCCAATAGCACCGGCTCGCTTTGTCGCTCCTCCATGTGACGCAGCAGCTTTGGTCTGAAAGTCCGGCTACTTGGCAGAGGGTTGCCGGGCCCGAGAGTCTTGGCGCCACCGGAGGCTTAAAGAGGCGGCCTGAAGAAGAGGCCGGGTATTGAAGAACTAAAGCGTCGAGCCCTCCCGGTGGTGGTTTGGCTCCAGGAGCATAGCCGCTAAGGCCTCCCGGTCGGCGCCCTCTACAAACATCGAGTCAACACCGGCGAGTTCGGATCTTGATTCTGTGAGTAGGAAGCCAAAGCTGCGCCGGGCTGGAATCTGGGAAGGCACCCTTTCCCTGCTCAACCGGACTCAAGAGAGCACAAACTCCATTCGCATGGGGTCAACACGATGCTCTGGACAGTGCTTGTGAAATTTGAGCTCACCGGATTGGGTCATCCGAGAGTGGGGCGCGCACAGAGACCAAGACCCGTGGCCGTCCGGGCCATGGCGTGGCAGTGAGGACCCCGGGAAGCCTCTGCATGGCTGCGGGGATGCCACCTTTCTGAGCTGCGACAAAAGTCTCCCCGGTGGGGACCTTGTGCGGGATCGGCTTCGCCCATCTCCCAAAGCTGGGGCGCGGTAAGCTCGGTCCACACTAGCGGAGCGCCGACAACGCCCAGCCGGGGAGGCGAGAGCGCCCTTGCCGGAGTGCCTAGAGGGCCTCCTCTGTCCCCCTTGTTGTTGGGTGGCCAAGGCCGACCAAGTGCTCGAGCACGATTCTCATAGTAGAATGAGGCGCGGCCAGCCCTGTCATCTCGGTCTTCTTCATCATCTTGATCATCCCTCCTCGGACCAAGCCGCAAATGGACGTCACCAGCCTGGCGTCGGGGCCGTCTTGTGGTCCCATCCGGTACCCCTGCTGTCCAGAAGAAGTGGGCGCGCGAGGGGTACTCGCCTTCCTCATCAGAGGCCGAGCCACCAAGACCTGCACCTAGGAGAGAATCATTAGGGGAGAAATCTTCCAGAACGCTGAGGTGAACGAGAATCCTGTACTGGAGGCCCTCTCGGCGCCAACCCTTTGGAGAAGGCGGTGGGGCGCAGGAGCTCGATGGCGACCTTCTACATCAGCTTCCGGGCGGTCCATAAGGGAGAGGAATGCCACCTTTGGGATGACGTCCGGGTCCTAGACCCAGACCGCCCAGATATCGGTGTTCTGATTTCGCTCACGGGAGAGCTCGTCGACGCGGTCGAATTGGCAGTTCCCTCCCGCCACTCGCTCCACCACTGAGGGGCGCTAGGCGTGGAGAGGAAGGCCTTCAAGGCACAGCAAGGCACGATATCGCCAGATGCTGCGGTGGCCGTCGACCTGGGGGGGGGGGGAGGCGGGGGGATGGCCGCCGGTGCCCGGGAGGCACCGGCAGGGGATGGGCGGAGTGGGAGCCTAAGTCGCCATGGAGGTCGCAGGAGCTTTTTTGTTGGATGGATGTTTAGTTCAATTTTTTTTTTCTAAATTTAAGTAACGTGTTGTGACCATTAGATTTGTGTAAAGATTAGTATATCATATGAATAAATATTGATTCAATAGATAAAAAGGTAACTTATACTTAAAAATATTCCAATCACCTTATAAATAGATAGTCCCAAAGAAAAATAACGAAATATGTTTGGTTTTACTAGTAACGGTAAGAAAATGCATTACATCGTTTGGCTCAGACCAAACCACACTGAGGCCTTGTTTGGGAGCACAGGGAAAGGCCGGGATCCCCGCCCAATCCTCGAGCAAAATCCCGTGGGAATATTCCCCGATGCGGTGGTCTCATTGCTTGGATCATCGTCAACGGCCCATTCCCGGCTCGATCCCCTCGATTCCACCGGGAAAATCACCGCGTCAAGACACGAGAATTATTCTCCTCGTCCTCCCGTGATCGCGAACGCCTCCCTCCTTCGGCGCGCGCGCTTGCCTCCCTTCCTCCGCATCGGCTCCTCCTCCAGATCCCTCCCCACCCCATATCGGCCTCCTCCTCACCGCACTCGCCACCTCCTCCACGCCAGAGACTAGCCGCTCAGCCTCCTCCTCCTCCCTCATCAGCTGCGCCCGCGCGAAGCCTTCGACCGGATCCGCACCGCCCGGAGCTCCCTCCCAAGGTACATCTCCCTTCACCACTCGAAGCCCCCTCCCCACCGACGCTCTCAACTCGGAAGTCCGTTGCTCCCCCCCCAAATCGCATCTACAATTTTCTCCTCACTCGCCTCCCGGTTCATTCTTCTTGGAATTGTTCTAGGAGCATCGATTTGGGGGCCTAGCTATTCCATCATTGTGGTTCCAGGTTAATCTGTTCTAGATTTGGTATGTGTACGCAATTTCTTATGAACAAGGGTCGAATCTTTGTTTTGGGGTTGGTTTATGCGAATCTTCTTGCCGAATTTGCCGTCTTACATGGTTCAACGAGCTAGTTAACTAGGATTCTTGCACTTGGTCTTCACAACTTTGTTGTAGACTTCCGATTGTGAATCCTTGATCGGTTGGTTTTTGGAATCGATACATAATGTCTTTGTAGAATCTGGGATATGGTGTTTGTCGATTTCATGTCATGTATGTAGCCCTCTTAATCAAGTTAAAGGACAAACACATGTTTTGCTAGTTCGCACCAAAAGAATCATAATTCATAAGGCATATGAGTGCTTACCTTCATTTTTTATTTTTTTGTGTTAAGAGGCAACAAATTTGCTCTTTAGATTCTTGTCAAAACAAATAAAAACCATAAAACTATAGTAACTTGTCGATGATCAAAAGTATAGTAAGGCATTGGTACCATCGCCTCAGTATTTGTCAATCTCGATCATAAGGTAGTGTGGCAATTTCATGATGCCTTCTAATCGTTCCTAATCTTGTCGGTTCATAAAGTGGTGTTCTCTGCTTATCCAGTTTGCTTCCATTTATTGTTGTGCTATCTCGCTATTTGATCTGTGATGTTGGCACCTTGTCTTTTATTGGCTAGTTTGATACATGTCGGGGACCATTTTTGTGTATATCGTTGATGTTGCATGATCCAGGTCCTCCAGGAGATAACATATGGAAAATGTATAATGCCTAAGGATTGATATGCCTATTCATAATTTCATATCTTGTCCAATATAGAGATATGAGGTAATTACATGTGGTTAGGGAGAGATGTACAATCTAGACATTATTTACATCCCTGTTTCCCTTAGTGCTTAGATTCCAAAATCATTCTAAAATCGAAAAATAACCACATTGTTCCACATGTGGAAGCATTATGTTAAGCTAGGCTAGCTATGCAGAGGTGACAGACAAAGGAAGGACTTGCGAAGGAGTGAAAGGAGAGAATGGCAAGAAGATTTTCTGGTTTTGGCTATACTCTTTTCAGACCCTGCTATTTTGCGGTAGAGGATGAAACCATTGAAGAACCAACCATTCTTTTGATGCGTGTGTGAATCTAAAATTTTCGTAACTCCGTGCACTAGTTCCAAATATAATATTATAAAGCAATTACGATGAATTCTTGTGCAATTGCGTAATCCTATTTGATTCATTTGCATGGCCTTCCTATATGCTAAGAGCGCTGTGATTGTTACGCTTGTTTTATTGTTCTTTTTGGTACATTAAATTGTTTTTTTAAGTCCTCGGTTTCTACATGTGTTAACTTAGTTATCCAATTGTTTTGGTACATTAAATTGTTTTTGTTAAGCCCTCGGTTTCTACATGTGTTAACTTAGTTATCCGATTGTTTTGTAGGTTGGTGCGAGATTTGCATGTTGAAAACCCATGTGGATGACGCATCAAGCTGGTGGATGATCCTTCTACTTTGTTCTGCTAGTCTATTGTTGCAATCTAGGTGTAGTTGTTAAGACTTATTTCATATATGTGGCATGTTGTTGGTGATTTTGTCCTCACTTTTGCTTGAACTTTGCTATGGCATGTGGACTGGAAATCTAAAACTGCAGACTTGTTTGAGTGGGCCTGTAGCAGTGAATTTCTGCTAGTCTATTGTTGCAATCTAGGTGTAGTTGTTATGACGTATTTCATATATGTGGCATGTAGCCAAGACTTTTTGCTGATAACTCAAGTACACCATAGCTATTGTTTCTGAATTTTATGATTTTTTTTGAATTTTTTGAAAAAACATTCATGGCCGGGATTTTTATCCCTGTTGTTCCCAAATGGCAACAGGGATTTTATTCCCGGGCGGGAAGATTTTCCCAAGGGGTTGAGGGGGATTCAATTTTTTTTTTCTAAATTTAAGTAACGTGTTGTGACCATTAGATTTGTGTAAAGATTAGTATATCATATGAATAAATATTGATTCAATAGATAAAAAGGTAACTTATACTTAAAAATATTCCAATCACCTTATAAATAGATAGTCCCAAAGAAAAATAACGAAATATGTTTGGTTTTACTAGTAACGGTAAGAAAATGCATTACATCGTTTGGCTCAGACCAAACCACACTGAGGAGGATGCTGCCAGATCTGGAACGCCCCGTCGGTCGCCTGTACGGACGAAGACCTCGGCTTTGGGGAAGACGATGGGGCGTGGCCGACTTGGGGGGGAAGACGACCAGACCTTGAAAACGATGACAGCGATCACCGGCCAGATCCGCCGCCTCCTCGCCGGCCGCGCTCGTCGGCCCACGCCTCATAGACGTGGAGAGGAAGAAGATGAGAACGTGGGAGGGAGATGGAGGTTGCGACTAAGGAGGGGGCGGCCGTCTCGGAGAACTGTTGCGGCAGAGAACTGTTCCGACTGGCGTAACGGAACCAGATCCCATACAATCTGGGCGATGCGGGAGAGGAGGCTACGCGAGGGCTTCGTTGATGTTGGGACATGGGAGGAGGAAGGTGAGAGCAGGCTGGCGCAGAATCGCCGGCCGACTTCATGCACTCGGCGGAGGAGGGGATCGCCATGAGCGCCCCCGCGACTCGCAGAGTGCGTGGGGGAGGATCGAAGCAGAGGAGAGGAATCGAGACGGGAGTCGGCAACTGGCGATGCGCGTGCGAGCGATAACGGTTACGAATACGCCCGACCTGGAGTGTAATGGGGCTTGTATTGGGCTGCATCATATTACGGGGAACCCGATTACGGCCCACACTAAACCAAACAAAAACTAACGTAATTAGATTGCAATGTAATCGGATTACGTAGGAAAACTACCGAGCCAAACACCTCCTTAAATCTTCTCTTTTTTTCCTTTTCTTTTTCCATATAGAATTGCTCCCAGCAACTATATTGTACTAATCATATTGTACCGATAAAATATATTCACTCCCTTGCATCTTTCACCAAATCACGCTTACCAATCATTTTCGGATAAAATGTGACCAAAATGACATTTAGGGCATGTTTGTGATGGATTCGGCTTTGACTTTTTGTTTGGAAAAGCCAGAAGTTATCACAAACAAGCGGCTTTCAGTAGCCGCTTTTAGAAAAGCCGGCAACTGTTTTTAACTTGGGGATGTCGGAAGCGGGAAGCCACCCCCGACTAGCTTCTCACGGCTTCGGTAGGACGACGTTCCGAGTTTTCCCCTGGAGTTGGAGAAATTTACCCCCTTCATACCACGTATATATTCTCAAACCCCACCCCTAAACCCCATTCCCACCGGTTGGCTGCTCATTTAGCTCTCGCGCCCGAACCCTAGCGTCGTCTCCGCCCCTACGCCTCCTCCCACCAGCTTCCTCCTCCTCTGCGCGACCGGTGCCACGCCCGACTCCACCTCCCTTGACTCCCTCCTCCGACCGACGCTGCCCCCGACTCCGCCTCCCTTGCCTCCTCCTCCCTCAACACCATTGCCCTCGGACCCCCCTGTTGCCCTCCCTCAGCCAACCCCGCCGCCTCGCCCTTCTACCACCACCACCACCACTGCTGTAAGCTCCCTCGTAGCATGACGATGATTTATTGACGTATAGGATCTTTGCTTGAATGAACGAATGAATGTTAATGCGGTAGTAGGTTAGATCTTTGCTTGAATAATGAATGAATGTTAGTGCTAGTGTGGTAATGCAGCAGGTTTGATCTACCTCTTGATTGATTGAATGAATGAGAGTGCTAGTGTGGTAAGGGTAGCAATTTGTGTTGTAGGTTAGAGCTTATCTCAGGGGCTAGGTCAAATGATAGTTATTGTCATGGTCTTCCTTATGTTTTATCTTGATGCTACAAACATTTTTGTTGGCACAAGGACATGAATGTCGTTGATAATATTAGTGGTTCCATTGTAGTAGTAAACATGATGTCATATAATTAGATGCATTGTTCCATGATTTCCATGTTATAGTTACATATTTGCTGATATGTGTGATACTTATATATGGATAAAGGGCGGTCCTCAAACACTACATGGGATGCATTTACAAATGAAGTATTCATTGATATTTGTGTGGAAGAGGTCATAGCGAAAATAGACCCCTGCAATGTTTGAATAACAAAGGGTACCACAACCTTATGACCAAGTTCAAAGAGCACACAAAGAAAGAGTACAACCATAAGCAATTGAAGAATCATTGGGACAGCTTGAAAAGGGACTTCCAATTGGAAGACGTTGAAGCTCCATGCATTTGGGCTAGGGATCGATCCTAAGACTGGATCCATTGAAGCAAGCAATGAGTGGTAGGCTAAGCAGATTAAGGTATGCAATCTTTAATATTGTTGCACATGTATGTGAATTCAATTGTTCCAACTTTGTAATGGATTATTGCATTACTTTGTTGCAGGTCAATTATGGCAAGTTCAAGAAAAGACCCTTGCAGCATGAGGACAAGCTTGACATCATTTATGATGGTACAAGTTGTACCAATGAATCCGCTCTTGAACTTGGTGTAGAGGGTGCAACCCATGTGAACCTTGAGGATGATGAGGGTGAAGGCGCTGAGCATGAGGGTGATGGGGAAGCACTACACCAGAGAAGTCACCCAATGTGGACAAGTGCCAGAAGAACACAAGGCCCAAAAGAGGTACTCATGACTCCCCATGTGGGAAGAAACCAAACAAGGTACTCATGACTCCCCAAGTGGGAAGAAATCAAACAAGTCGTTCAGAGAAGTGCAATTGAAGTGGTTGGTGCATGTTTTGGAGAAGTCTCATGGTTGCCAAAATTTTGTGAACAATGCACCTAGTCCAATGATTGATCCTGTTAGGCAAGAGATCTATGAGATGATTGATTTGGTTATTGAGGCTAGGACCAAAGAAGGGAGTGATGAGTATTTTTATGCCACACAACTCCTCATCAAGGAGTACTGAGATGTCTTTCACATGCTGAAGACACCTCAAGGAAGGCTAGCATGTCTTACAAAGACATGGGAGGAGAATAAGAGGTGTTAGATAGTTTGTACTTTATTCATGATATTTGAACTTATTTATCCTTTATGTGATGTGCTATGTAATGTACTATGTCACATGTTATGTCACTTATCTATGCCATGTTCTTGTCACTTAATAATTATGTCATTTGTCTATGCCATGTTCTTGTCACTTAATAATTGTGTCATTTGTTTATGCTATGTGGTTGTCACTTATTAATTATGTCATTTGTCTATGTCATGTTCTTGTCACTTATTAATTATGTCATTTGTCTTTGCCATGTCTATGCCAAATGAGCTCTTCAAGTCCTACTGATTCAAGTGATGATGAATCAAGTCATGAAGGTGTTGTGGATGTGGATGATGGAGGACTAGATTTGTTCTTGCCGCTAGTTGTGCTTGCCGTTTTTGGATGTTTCGATAACTATGGTGATTCCAGTACCAAGAGGCCAAGGAAAATACTTACAATCATGGGGATCCAATGGGTTGAGGATACACTTGGTAGTTCAAAAGAGTGTTTTGACATGTTCAAAATGCAAAGGTTAGTTTTTCTTAGGCTTCATGAGACTCTTTTCAATAACTATGGCTTCAAATCAACTAGGGAGGTGGGCTCGAAGGAAGCATTCGCTATATTCTTATAGACTTGTGGAGCAATCCAAGTCAAAAATCGTTTGCCCATTCCAAAAAACAATTAATATGAAGTTTGCAAAGGTTTTGGAATGTGTGTACCACCTGGGTATTGAGAACATATAGCCCAAAGATCCTCGCTTCTCTTCAGTATATCCTAGACTTAGAGAGGCTAAGTTTTCCCCTCATTTTGATAATTGCATTGGTGCAATAGATGTGACACATATACCGTCACGGTGCCACGTGAGAAACAACCTATGTATTTCAACCGGCATGGATACACTAGCCAAAATATCATGGTTGTTTGTGATTTCGACATGAGGTTCACTTTTGTTTTCACTGAGTCTGCACACGACATGCGCATATTTCTTGATACCTTGGTAACGTACAAGGACCGCTTTCCCAACCGGCCAAAAGGTACCTTCCTTGTTTGCATTTTCCAACAAACATATACATTAACACCTTTCAGCTATGTGTGAATAGTTCTTTTCATTTATATTGTAGGAAAGTACTATCTTGCAGATTCCGGATACCCAAACTCAAAGGTTATTTAGCTCCCTACAAGAACCAGAGGTATCATGTACCTGAATTCCAGAATGGTGGTACACCGGTTGGACTAAAAGAGGTGTTCATTTTTCACAACTCTTCCCTTCGAAATGTCATGTAGCGTACTTTTGGTATTTGGAAGATGAAGTGACATATTCTATTGAATTTGCCAAGTTATCACAAAGACAAGCAAAAGAAAATTATAGTTGCAACAATGGTTTTGCATAATTTCATTCGAGACAGTGCTTTGCTTGATATAGATTTTGCGAGTGTAGAGGGGAATGAAGATTATGTGGATGGTGTAAAATCGAGGAGACCGACTAGAGTGAGTGAATAGGTGGTTTTAAAAATTCTTTTGGCTAAAACCGAGTTTTAAGCAGAATTGTAAATCAACTCGGTTTTGCTCAATTAAAGCCTAAATCAACTAGTGTTGACTAAGTGCACCAACAAGCTAAGATTAAGACAAAGACTTCAAACCTAAGGAGACAAGCAAGCAATTTAATTCTATAAATGTAAATTACAAGAAAGTAAAGCTCAAGAAAGCAAACCACAAGAACACTTGAATCTTTTCCCGTGGTGATCGAAAACTTGCTGGTTTTCCCTAGTCCACGTTGAGGTAAGCCCAAATGAATTAGACCGGCTTCACAAATTAAGCCTACACCTAGAATCCACTCAAGGTTGCTTTTCCTCCACTACAGAGATGGCGAGCACTAAGCCACTCACAACCGCTCGAGTCTTCTCACAACCTTTTTTGAGAAGAACACCGGCGCAACTCCTCTAAGTCATCTAGGTGTCGGCAAACACCAAGAGTCTAAGCTTAATAGATACAAATATCCAACACCTAATGCAACACATGCAATAGGATTATGCTCTCTAAGCTCACTAAGAGTAGCACATACACAAAAGAGAGGAGAGGGCTTACTCTTTGCTCAAGAGAAACGAAAATGGTACCAACCACTCTTCCCGCAACCGACCACAAGAGGGTATTTATACACCCACTCATAAAAACTAGCTGTTGGAGGAGAATCTGTGCAAAAATAGGAAGGTCGGTCAGACCGGACTACGGTGTAACGGTAAACTCTGCAGTAATCATTGCTACAGAATATATACGTTATGTCAGGTCCGGTCAGTCCGCCCACTCAAGGTCCGGTTAGACCGGGTTCAAAAGATTTCCAGACCAGATAAAACATACTACTGGAAAAAGCTGACCGCGTCGGTCAATCCGGGGTTCCGGTCTGACCGGTGACAACGCTGTGGTTAGTCCGGCAAGGAAAATTTAGTAGCGAGTCGCAAAAACAACCCTCTTTGGAAAAAAAAATGACCGCACCAATGAACCGGAGGTCCGATCAGTCCGGCCATCCAACCGCGGTCAGTCCGGGTTACCAAAATAGAGAAGGGATGAACAAAATAGAGGCACTCTGGAAAAAGCTAACCTCCCGACTCAGACCGGGGGTCCGATTAGTCCGGGTTAAACCTTGCAGTCAGTTTGGCAAGCCACAAGTGAGAAAAGAAAGCTCTCTGGAAAAACATGACCGCTTCAAAGGTCTAGTGTTCCGGTCAATCCGGTCTACCCATTACGGTCAGTCCGGTCAAGGATAACAAAAGCTAATTTTGCAAATCGCTTTAACTCAATTTTGCACAACACATTTGCAAATTGATGCGTGATGCAAACAAGGTATGAAAGCATGATTTTCAACAAGGTGCAAAACTCATTTGCCGACTTTTAGAATCAAGCTACAAGGAAATTTGGTACATGGATATAAACCATTTGTAAAACACATTTGCAAACTAAAGTCACATACTACAAGGTTTATACATGAGCCTCGACTATTTGTAAAACACATTCGCAAATGTCGGCAACATGCCAAAAGAGCTAGAGCAAGCAATAAGAGTTATCAACACATGACATACTCAAGCTACTAGTCAAAACCTCTCTTAATAATACGACAATCTATACTAGCAATCCGGTCTTCCAACCAAACACCGAGATCGGTAAAAGACTAGGAATATATCCTTAGCTTATGCTAGTCATACCTTTGCCTTGATTATCCATCTTGGAGTAATCACTTGATGACAAACATCTACACTCCAAGTCCGAGTTCTTGACTTGATAATCATCGACACATGATGATTTCCTTTGCTCCAAGTTATTGACTTGAATATCATCAACACACGATGACATCACAAGTCTACATCATTATGAGACTTAACCCGTTTCACCAACTTATGAACATATTAGTACATATGATGATTGTTATTAATTATCAAAATACTCTATTAACTCATAATGGTAAGTCTAGATTCTTCAGATGGAGATATATCGGACAACCTCATTGCACATAATGTTACAACTGCTATGGATAATGTTGACATGACCAACCTGTGTGACACTATTGCAACGACTTTGGTAGTATGACGATATGATACGTGAAGAGATTGAAACAAGGACCACATAAATGTAACATTTTGTATTTAGTACTTGCCAAACCATATATATGCAATATTTTGTATTTAGTACTTGCCAATTACAAATGTATTACGTTTAACGCTTATATTTATATTTGTATATCACGTGCAAAAAAAATTAAATCAAATCCATTCATAATGTCCATTAAACGACATCAAACAAGCTATCATTTAACTCATAGGCATTTCAGACATTTCTCAACTCAGAAACTCTAGCCAGCCTATCTAAAAATCAGTCTGCCAAACATCAAACGATTTTAGCTCAACCGCTCATCCAACCTAGCGCTTCGCGAAAAAGCTGCAGTCATGCCAAACATACCTTTAATACTCCATGTAACCCCAAAAACGTCGTTTTGGGCATCGACGCAGTCTCCGAAACACAACTTTGACTACTAATTTCCATTATAATATATTTATAAAAACCCAATAAAAATATAATATTATGAAAGTATTTTTCCAGACAGTCTAAACATATTTCATGTATCTAATCTAAATATTTAAAAATATATTAATAGACAAAGTTTCAAAATTTTGATTACACAGGTCCCAAAACGACATATTTTGGTTACCGACGAGAGTAATATGTCAGCACGAGAACGAGGCAATGAAGTGCAATGAGATGCATAAGTTAATGGTGTAGCTGTAAAAAAAGCACTGGGATGCAAAAGTGCCAAATATTTGTGGAACAAAATCTTAGTCAAAAGTATAAGTATTTGGAAAACAGTGGGAGTACTACGTTGAGCTACTGGGATCCTTCTCTCTTTGTCAGTCAAGTCTTGAAGTGCAGAGTAGAGTAGTTCTCCCACCGCATGGAGGTAACATAAGCCGAGTCACAAGCGGAGTGACTATATTGGAAGAACCCTAGTAATCGATTCAAGTGCTCTCAATCGAATAAAGAAAATTACAGGAGCAAGAGACAAAGTTTATTCCTTAGAACTAGAATAATTGGTCAAGGTGTATATAAGTGGCCGACCCGGTACATCTTAATAGTTATATACGTAAAACTGTCTCGTACGATCTAGTCAAAGAATTCGATCTTGGATATGCTCCAACTATGTTCTAGCCTGCTTATCTTCACCTTCAAAATTGTACTTACACAACAGATAGTAGAACCTAGTGGTGGGTGGTAATCATCGCCTTTTTTAAGTTTCAGACATCACCACCTCCGCTCCAGCGATGCGAGCATCTGCAAGGATAAAGGAAGCTAGTTAGCTTTTTTTCGGAACTATATTGAAGCAGTTAAATCGGCCATCATCAGTGCTTGGTAAGAAAAACACTTTGCAATATGAAAAAGGAGAATGGCTATTGACAAAAACAAAAAAACACAAAGCCTTCGCATAGTATAAAATTATTTTCTAAAGAATAAGCAGTATAATTCAATCTTCATCATCTCATTAGTTTCAAGAGCACTTATACGGTTCTACCTTGTTACAAACATGAGCTTCTCCATTCATGATAAGTTTATTTCATAATAAAAGAATGGAAACTGGAACTTCCACGTTATGTTAAGAAGGAAAGATATGTTGTCATGTCGTTCACGCAAAATTGCAACAATACTATAAAAGAATGGTACTGGTCGCTAGATATGACTGCCACCCTGCAATGTACATTAATAAATAAAATTTAGTTTTCCAAACATCACTGAGTTGTTTATAATAATCAGAAATAGGGAAATAAACTTAAACATGGTTAGACCTGCAGTTGCATACATTTGTTACTAGTTGCACCATTACGTAGAAAATAGCAAAAGTAAGGACCTAGAATTTCATTCTTGACCAAACTCAGTGTTCACCTAGGCGCTAGGCGGTGGGTGGCCGTCTAGCGCCTAGGGCGCCTAGGTGACCGAATAGAATTGTGAGTATAATTGCCTCCAGCATCAGTCCAAGCAAGCAGGATAAACACAAAATAGCAAGCATCAGTCCAAGCTTATGTATATATTACATGTATGTATGTATGTATGTATATGTGTAATTATGCAAGAAGAGATGTTACCTTGGTGGCTTGGTGATGCAAATATATTTGAAGACTTGATGTAATAATCTTCATAAATTGATGACTTAATGCAATAAAAATATAATTCAAACAAGTAACATCAAATAGTTCAAAAAATGAAACAAGTCACAAATAAAACAAGCAAATCAAATATAAATAGTTTATAAGGTCTCACAAATAAACCAAGTAAACGAAATATAAATAGTCGTATGATAATTCGATGATCAAATGAGTGAATGACTAGTCATCTTCTTTCTCATAATTTTTGGTTGGAAACACTTCTTCTTGGTCGGACTCATACTCAATTTCCTCCTCATTGACCTCCTCTTCTTCGGTACCGGACTTGAAATCTTCTTCATGAAGTTGTCTCACTTTTGTGTTCTTACGAAGTTCTAAAACCTCATTAGCCTCACATGCTTCTTCAATTACCTTCCATGTAAGCCCCGTAGCGGTCTCAACATCTTGATCATCATCTCCGCCTTCAATTAACCACCCTTGAGCTTCATTAGCTTCGGAACCTATAATGGGTTATATGTTCTCTCTTTTCTCTTTTTTGTTCCTCAATTTAGCATTGTATTGAACATAGACTAGATGGTTAAGACGGTGAACATCTAGTTTATTTCTTTTCTTTGTATGTATCTACGAATTGCAAAGTGAAGTATAGTTAGTTAAATGTAATGTACTAATGTAAATATTGAGAATTGAGACTTGACTCTTTAGAGAAGTTTAGAGACCAACCCCTTCAAAAGTGCTCCAATTTCATTCACAACCGGATGAACTAGATGTCAATGAGAGGATCCTCATGGCTATTTTTTGTAACACAGAACATTACATCCATAAGTAGACCACCATTTAGCTACATATTAGGAACAAAAATAATAATTAGTATATGACAAAATTTACAATCATGCGTGTATTTACATTGACTATTAATTATTAAACCTGGATTAAATTCATAGTCTTTGCATCCGCCTTTGTTGTCGCTTTCCCAAAGTGGTTTTCTTGATCTTTGAATATACCCAACTCTACATTTAGCAATTGACTTTGCTTGTCGTCATCATCATGGTAAAAAAGTCTCTACACATGTGAATACCCCATTCATGACAATATCATCCAAAAAAATGGAGCCATCACAATAACTATAATATGGATCCAAGAAGTATGCCGTCAAGTGTAATGGAGAATCAAATCTATCCTTCATCTTCTTGTCAATAATATCTATGATGGGGTTGTAGTTGTTCTCTATATTGTTCACGGCTTCCATGATTTCTTTCTATGACTTTCAAATTTCTCCATAAAAAAAGACCATAGAAGGCTTGACATCCCCATCAACCATTCGAAGAATCTTTACCAATGGCTCAAAAACCCTTAAGCAAAAATAAACACCATTCCAAAAGGCTCTACTCACCAATATAGCCGTAGATGCCTTGCCGTTACCTTTTTTTACAATGGATGCAATTTTTCCATTCTTGGCTAAACGCCAACGACCTTAGTTGTTGTTTCTTCTCAATCAAGATTCGCAAAGTGAGAAAGGAGGAAGCAAACCTAGTCACCTCGGGCCTTATTATATCCCTCTTCTTTGTAAATTTTCTCATCAAGGCCAATGTCTTATGGTGCGAGTAAATAAAAATAGTTATTGACTTGGATTGATCAAGTGTCTTCTTGAACCTTGTAATGCTCCCAATTCCTTGTAGCATCAAATTCATAGTGTGGGTTGCACATGAGCTCCAAAATATGCTAGGTCTTTTGTCCTTCAATAATGCCTTCGCCACCAGATGAGAAAATTTACAAAGAAGAGGGATATAATAAGGCCCAAGGTGACTAGCTTTGCTTCCTCCTTTCTCACTTTGCAAAGCTTGATTGAGAATAAACAACAACTAAGGTCGTTAGCGCTTAGCCAAGAATGGAAAAATTGCATCCATTGTAAAAAAGGTAAAGGCAAGGTATCCACGGCTATATTGGTGAGTAGAGCCTTTTGAAATGGTGTTTCTCTTTGCTTGAGGGTTTTTGAGCCATTGGTAAAGATTCTTCGAATGGTTGATGGGGATGTCAAGCCTTCTATGGCCTTTCTTTATGGAGAAATTATAAAGGCAATGAAAGAAATCATGGAAGCCGTGAACAATTTAGAGAACAACTACAACCCCATCATAGATATTATTGACAAGAAGATGAAGGATAGACTTGATTCTCCATTGCACTTGACGACATACTTCTTGAATCCATATTATAGTTATTGTGATGGCTCCATTTTCTTGGATGATGTTGTCATGGATGGGGTATTCACATGTGTGAAGACTTTTTACCATGATGATGACGAGTTGACGACAAGCAAAGTCAATAGCTAAATGTGAAGTTTGGTATATTCAAAGATCAAGAAAGCCACTTTGGGAAAGCGGCAGCAAAGGCCGGATGCAAAGACTATGAATTTAATCTAGGTTTAATAATTACTAGTCAATGTAAATACGCGTGATTGTAAATTTGTCGTATACTAATTATTATTTTATTTTGTTCCTATTTCCTAATATGCAACTAAATGAGTCCGACCAAGAAGAAGTGCTTCCAACCAAAAAATATGAGGAAGAAGATGACTAGTCATTCACTCATTTGATCATCAAATTATCATACAACTCTATTTATATTTTGTTTACTTGTTTTATTTGTGAGACATTATGAACTATAAACTATTTACATTTGGCTTGCTTGTTTTATTTGTGACTTGTTTCATTGTTTGAACTATTTGATGTTACTTATTTGAATTATATTTTTATTGCATTAAGTCATCAACTCATGAAGGTCATTACATCAAGTCTTCACATATATTTGCATCACCAAGCCACCAAGGTAACATCTCTTCTTACATAATTACACATATACATACATACATGTAATATATACATAAGCTTGGATTGATACTTGCTATTTTGTGTTTATCCCGCTTGCTTGGACTGATGCTGGAGGAGATTATGATTGCAATTCTATTCGGCCGCCTAGGCCCGTCTAGGTGAACACTGGCATTTAGTTTTTTGGTTTGTAGTTGGAACGAGCATTTACATTGCAGCACTAGTGGGCACATTAAGAGCAGGTCGTGGCTCATTAAGAGCACGTTCAGCATGAAACGTGCATGCAGGAGTTAGTGGCGCATCATTAAACTTGTAACTTAGTGTCTCTTGATCCGAATAAAAAGAGAGAAGAAAAACCAGAAAATGCTGTGTGGTTGTGCAGCGCCAAAATCTGTCTCTCGCGTTCTTTGCGTTCCAAAGTGCGTGTATGTGTTTGAGTATAGGCGTTCGAGCGTTCGTGTGCGTAGTTTGGTTCCTATGCCAACAGTATTGACCTAGGATAGAAGATATATGCACATTCCAATCACAGGTCAAGTTTGATATAGAACTGATAATTACCGGTATCCCAACAGCCCAGCATTTGGCCGCAACAACAACAGCTTTCCCCACACCATTGCGTCCTTTCACATCATCTCCAAATCCACCAAGGAGGTAGGCACTGAGCAACCACCCTGCAAACAAGACCCAATTATGTGAGCAATCCCTTCGTCCAACAGATGAACATCAACGGAAAAAAGGCAGTGGCATTTTTCTGACCAGCAATGAACGGGTCGGCCGTCTTGAACGTCTCGGCGTCAAGAACGGGCAGACCATGGCTGAACCTTCCTATCGCGGAGAAGACCAGGAGGCAAAGCAAATCTCCACTGGCCAAAAGCCCCACCTTCCTGCGAGTGCAAGCACCCGCGTATCAGCAAACCAAATCAAACAAAACAACACAACGAGGGAATTGCTCGCGGGCCGGGGGTGGGGGGGTGTTGGGAGGTCGGGCATACGCGTAGGAGACGAGCTTGGACTCGGCGGCGGCCTCGCCGGGCTTCTCAATCTAGATAACGCCCTCGAGGGGCACGCCGTCGTCGGCGACGCCGACGAAGACGGGGTCCTCGGCGGCGGCGGGGGAGCCGAAGGGACCCTCACCCGCGGCGGGGTGCGTTGGCGCCGGAGAGCGCGAGGCGGCGGCGCGGGAGGCGGGGGTTGGCGAAGAGGGGGTAGGGGTTGGGGCCGCGGTGGCTGGGAGCGGGGTCGGGCAGCCGCCGCGCGGAGACGGAGCCGTTGGCGGCCTGGCTCACCAGCAGCATCGTCCCGGCCTCTCGCTGGTGGGCGGGGCGGGGCGGTGGGGGTGGGGAGGGAGCCTTTTTTAAGGGGAAGAGAGCTTTTGGGTTTGAATCGGAAGGGATATTTGCCTTTGGGTTTGGGTGGTCTCAATTTTGCTTTCCTGTGGTCTAAAATGGTGTGGAGGAGGAGCGGCGGGCCCGGGGCAATTGTTGGACGTGGAGTTGCCCGGGGCAAAGTTGCCCGATCACAAGAAATCGTGTGATTTGCCGCCTCGTCGTATGGAAAATTTGGTTATTTCACTTATTTGTGCTTTGGTTCTGGATTTTTTTTTTATTTGGTCTCATGTTGTCACCGTAAATATAAAAATAGCCTCTCGACATCGATTTGATACAAGAAATCGTGTGATTTGCCGCCTCCCTTCCTTATTTGTGCTTTGGTTCTCAGATTTTTTTAAAAAATTTGGTCTCATGTTGCGAAATGATCGGATGTTAACACGTGTCTCTTTCCGCGCTCGAGGAGCACGGAAATCCGGCGGCCAGCGGAAGCGAGCACAACGCCGCGGAAGGTAGTAAGGCCGACTACCTTCCGCGGCACTGGAGCGCGGAAAGGGCAATGCTCATTTCGCGGAAGACTAGCGCGGAAAGCATCATGGCAATGCATTAACATGCATTAAACTAATGTTTGCATTTAATGCGGATGCTGTTGATGCATTAAACTAATGGCTTCATCAACCATTTGCCGCGACGGCAGAGGAGCGCGGAAGGAACCTTCCGCGGTCTGGCAGCGCGGAAGGATTCCGGCTCCGCCACCTCCCACGGTGAATGTTCGTTTCTGCGCCGAGTGAAATGTCGCGCTGGTCGCCGTGTTTCCGCGCTCCTCGAGCGTGGAAAGAGACACATGTCAACATCCGGTCATTCCGTGCTCGGAAAGAGGCTAGATTTGCAAATACGATACCGAGATAGCTATTTTTGTATTTACGGTGGCAGTATGATGCCAAATTAAAAAAAAAATCTTGATTCTGCATACGAATAAGGACGTTTGTACCGTAAGGTGTACTACAAAATAATAAAAACAAAATATTTTACAAGTGTACTAGGATTCTAGTTCTAGACTTGACTCTAGTATCCACCGATTTAGAAGTACACACATGTGCGGTCAATATCGATAATACCGGTCATATCGATGGAATTGATAATACAATCTATTATACTCATTGAATTACAAGTTATATTTGATCCTACTATTATGTATTTGGAATAATATTATAAGTGAAGTTTGATGTGCATATAATTAAACATATATGTACTTATAAATACATAGTATTATATCAAATTTTGGAACGGTACGTCGGTATAAACCGGTGGTATAGAATATCGCATTCCAAGAACCAAATTGATATAGTCTTCGAAATGGTATCAACGAGTACGAATTAAACACACCTGAATATTACCAAATGTTGTCTGTTGGTATATTTACGGTACAAGTATAGAATCCGGATCCTCTGCCGTGAATAAATCTCACATGGGCTGTATGGCTATGCTCCAACTGGAAGCACCAAACTTCCATTTGGGGGCGGAGCCCTTTGACCATTTGAGCTCACATGGACTGCTCCAACCTAGCAGTTTCCTAGGTCTCTGGAAAGCAGCAAACTTCCATCGAAAGGGTGGGTCGGAGCATTGGGATTTGACCATTTGAGTCTAAGGCTATTTTTAATGAGCAGTATTCTAGCACGATTTTTTTAGTGTACGAGAAGTGTTATGTTACTATTTTCTCAATGTATGATTTCTTATGGTATAGTATCTTAGACTGTTTTATTTAATTACATGCATGATCTTTACTAGTATTTGAGTATTATGACCTATTTGTGGCATGTACTAAAGCAATACATGCATGATCATCCTAATGCACGGGATCGATCACAATAAATTTTATGCGTAGGATTTCGAGACCGAACTAGTATCCAAATTAGATACTAGAGTATTCTCTCTCTTCATTAACTATAGTGTTACATCATCATTTTGTTTACATGGTAGGCTTAAAATACCAACTAGGGTAGAGCACTGGGAGCAGCCTAAGCTGGTACAAGCAGCCTTATTTTTTTCGTTGTTTTAATATTACTACTCCAAATTGCGTACTGTACAGATCTGCAAGAAATAGTATGGAGTACTACTATATAACTTGCATACTGTACAGCGTATACAGTTCGTAATCAATACATTTCTACCACAAACCAACCCTACTAAGCTCCTACAATTAACAAGGCATAACAAAGTTCTCAATTTGGTTCGCCAAACATCTTTACGTTTTCAACTTACATGCATGGAGAATTGGAGATACTACCCTTCCACCAGCGAGTCTTCGAGAATCGCGAATCATATGATGTCAAGCTTAAGAAAAATGCTTCTCGATTGTACACAAGTAACTGCACCGTGAGGTTATGTGGTGCGAACGGACCTGCACAAGCAAAAGCATATAATGTCACGTGCAGCTTCTGAACAAAGCAAAGGATCTATTGATGTGAAAAAGGAGTTGATGAAGACAATAAGCAAGAATTTTTAAAATGATATTATTTTAATTAAAAATACAAAAATAAACAGTCAATTTGTTTTCACAATAATGGCCTCATGTTGCCCAGTTGCTGGTTCAACCTCCTGTCGCCAGTTGAAATGGCGACAGGAGGTGAACAGTGACCAAATCGTTATTCCATCTAGCAACAGAGTCTAAGCTATAAAAAAACCAAAAAATTGGCACAAAACTCATTTCATTTCAGAGAAAAAGAGACAAGGGAGAGGAGAAGAGGCGAAAAGTGACGAAGTTCTGTCGGTTCGTAGCAGAGGAGAGAGAGGGAGAAGTAGATCCCGCCGCCCACTTTGCAGGTAAATATTTTTGCAACTTTGTAATTAAATTCGAAACCCTGATAGATTAGCAAATAAAACTAGCGACGTAAAATTGATTTCATTAGATAATTTTAGTTGTGGTGTAGTCTGTTGTAGTACATCATTTTAGCTATGTGTAGTTTAGATTATTGTATATGTGTTATTTATGGTGCAATACGTGAATGATTTAGATTAAATCTACAAAAAATACCAAACAAAGCTAAAAAAATTCTAGGTTTTCATTTCTACATGCTGATGCTCAACCTGAGTTCCGGAGGAGGGATGGCACGGATGGAGAGTCTGGCATGGCCGTGGCCACAAGAGGCGGAGAGTGGAGGTGGGCAAGGGAGAGGGGATGGGGTTGGGGCGATAGCGAGGGGAGACGCCGACGGGACGGCGAGGGGGCAATAGGAGGTAGAGGCATGGGAGTGAGAGAGACGGCGGAAGCCGAAACGAGCGACCGTTGTGAATGGCGGGAGCCAGGAGGTGCAGTCACAAGTTTGTAGAGAACGTGTTCTTTGGGTCATAAGACCGGACCGGCTAGATGAACGGTCCACCGATCTAACCGTCGGCTCAACAAATATTAGTATTTTAATATTTAATATTTATCGTTTATGGAAATAACTCATCCATGAACACTTGTGAACAAAAATTAGTTTGTATAGTTGGATATCGTAGGAATTAAACATGGCAAAGAATGCTATATGCAATCAACGAAGACAAAAGGTGTAGTGCAATCTCCCTATATAAAAGGGCGCACAAAGGAGATATGAGGAGAGTGGCCACGTCACACTTTTTTTTTGAACCGTTCGATTTATTTCGGCTCGTTCATGGCCGTCGATGGGATCGACAAATCGTTTCGACTTGTACTGCTCTCGCTTCGCGACCTATATAAAAGGGCGCACAAAGGAGATATGAGGAGAGTGGCCACGTCACACTTTTTTTTTTGAACCGTTCGATTTCAGCTCGGCTCGTTCGCGGCCGTCCGATGGGATCTGACCGTCGTTTCGGCCTTGTGGCTCCGCTTCGCGACGCGTGTGCTCGTCGCCGCCGCTCGCTTCGCCACGAAGCTTTGACGTCGTCCTCTCTCTCGATTCTTCGCCGATGGCTCGACTTCCTCCTCCTTCTTCGCCGCTTTCGCCCCACACCCCGCCTCCTTCGTCGTCCCACGAGATCTTCCTCCTCCTTCCTTCCACGAGGTGCCTGACGCCCTCTTCCCCTCCCTCCACTTCCCCACTTCCCCTCCCTCCCTTCCTTCCTTCCACCAACAGAGGCAGAGAAAAAGAGGGATCGCGGGGATGCTCGAGGTGGCGGCGGCGGCGCTGGGCGCTGAGGCGCTGCGTGGGAAAGGCGCATCCGCGCTACACCGTCGCGGACAACCCCAAGGTCGTCGTGCGGGTCGGCGTCCGCCGCGTGGCCTTCGAAGCACGCCATGGGCGGCGAGACCATCGTCGCGCGCGCCGGAGGGCAGAACCTCTGGATCCGCCTCAACGCCCCGTGAAAAGTCCGCCCCCTCCCATGGCGGACGGATCTTCCAAGTGAGTGCAACGCCTGCCTCCGATCAACCCGCCGCGCTCTCTGCGCCATTTCGCGCTCCCCTTATGCGGTTTGGGTGAATAAATTCGATGTGTTGTTTCGTTTTGGGCTTTTGGTTTTGTCGCGAGTTGTCCCTTCAGGGAAGCTTAGCGTTGGACAACTCCGAGGTCGTCGAGTGTCGCGAGGTGGTCACCGGGTGGAGCTCCCACCGCTTGAGCGAGCGGAGCAGTGATCTGCTGAAAAGCGGTTCCTTTACTCCTTTTTTTCCTGTGTGCGCGGTTGTGGGCTGGTCGATGCTCGATAGAAATTCCAACACGCGCATATGGTGTGGTGAGAATTAGGAATTAGGGGTTGCGATTTTGGTGGGGCATTGTGGGTGTTCGGGGATGTGATCGAGCTTGATAATTAGAAGCGTTCTCTAATCTATCTGTGCTTCCTTGTCTTATGCCATTTATTATGTTCTTCATAGGTTACAACTTGTTATTTGAGATAATTCTTTAGTTATGCATTAACCGTCAGGTGCTTAGTTCGGTCATGATTTACATGCAATTTGAGTCGCGCACAAAAATAGGTGGTTTCACTAGAAGAATATTTTCGGTTTTCCAAGGTACCTCACACTTTCTTTTCAAAAGAAGATAATTTGAAATTGTTTCTTTGCCATTGACACCATGTTATACTCATAAATTCTTTAGGCGACCTTGGATTTTTCATTTCTTGAGATGAATCCATTCACCTTAGTAAATGGAGAACCGTATCCTCTGGACATGAGAGAACACACGGATGACACGGTGCCTTCAAGAACTTAAAAAGTATGATTCGGGCTTCCGGTCTTACTTACGAGAATCCAAGGGCGTCGTGGGGTAACATTGAGTTCCTCTACCTTTTGGAAGAGTCCTCGATCCTCGTAAAGCTTTATCCATAAACTTGATGAGAAGGTAATTCGAGAAAAAAATGCATACATATTTATTCCTTCCTTTTCTCTCCTCAATTCTTACGTATGTATATCTTTTATGTGTACATTTGCATATGTACTAAGTTACGTTAACGGAGTACTGCATGCTTCGTTGAGTCCTGAATAGAGATTGATGTAATGTATATACATCCTCCACCTGTAGAGGATGCATATACATCATATCAGCATATGTATTAGTTCAATCTGATTGAGTCACGATCCCTTTCTTTATACTGATACTGATCATACCGACCACTGTTTTCAATGTACAGTTGGGGTAACATTTTGTTCCCTCTACCTTTTGGAATAGTCCTCAGTCCCTCAGAAAGCTTTATCCATGAACTTGATGAGAAGGTAATTCCAGATAAAAATGCATACATATTTATTCCTTCCCTTTTCTCCCCTGAATTCTTCTGTATGTAGATCTTTTATGTATACATTTGCATATGTACTAAGTTATGTTAGCAATCTTGCATGCTTTGTTGAGTCCTAAATAGAGATTGATGTAATGTATATCGTCCTCCACTTTGTAGAAGATGTATATACATCCTATCAGCATATGTATTAGTTCAGCCTGATTGAGTCATGATCAGTATATACATCCTCCACCTATGTGATAACATCTTCCTGTTAAGAGATGCTTCCTTAGTATCTACATAATACTATTACATATCCATGACCATATTTTTGGTTAAGCCTTAAAACAACACATAGCTGTATGCATTCCAAAAAAAAAACAGTAAAGCGATTAATTGTTGTTTACCTCTGCTCCTGCTCATTTTTTTACCTATTGCTACACACCTCCTAAACTATATATAAAAAATGCTCATACTCTATCCTCGATCTTAGCACCTATTTTCTGAGACAACATCTGCATCGTCCAAGGACATTCCTCCCTCCGAGCATACAAAAAAGAGCCGCCAAGATGGGGAAGGCAGCAGCCATCTGTAGATATGTTATATAGATCATCATTCTGAGACATCTCGATTTAATTTCTTACTCATCGAAACCTATATCTTTGATTCAATGAACATTCTTCACTTGAAACTAATAAGAAAGTAATTCAAATCATAGTTAAATCTGAGACCTTTTCTCTTTTAAGAAGGGTGAAACTTTCCTTCCAATACTTGTGCGCTCTACCCATCTCTACTGAAGGGGGTTCTAATATATATTGGTTTTGCTCGAAATCTGTCTATCCACATGCCATCCAACGAGTCTTTATTGCGACAATCGACTTGTCTTTTGCTTGTACTCTAAAAAACCATGTTTTGTGCTCTCGACTCTGACATCCACGACTCTTTCCTTTATATAGTCTATCCTTTAGAACATCTTGCGTGTTCTAGACTTATCTGTAATATTATGTATTTCCTATATATCTTTCTTTGACTCATAATAACTAAATTCGCTATCCTTCTTGCGTATGATTTGTTATCGATTTAGGACCGATCATTCTTCCCTTTTGTCTTGGATGAGCCTAAAGATGAAAAATAGCAGATTATTCGTTGTTTAGTCTTTGAGATAGCAATGCCTTTATCTGATCGTATTATACATATAGGAATCTCACTTTGTTTACTCCATACTGATGCGGATATATATAGATGTACTTGCGATCCATTGTACTCCTAAACCGACCTTCTATATCTGTCCAAAAAAATGTTTAGTCTTCTACACGCGTGCGAGAGAAGGATTGGAGAGAGCAAAAGGGGAGAGGCGTGCATTCTCTCTTGTTCTCCCAATTCTGTGTGCTTGTCGCATTACAATTATCTGTATGCCAATCCAACCATGCAAGTGATTTTCCCTATTAACTCTGTTAGCCCTTTTGCGACCATCCACATTCGGTCTTTGTAACATGGTACAACTTTGTCATAAGTGCAAACTAGCCTTGTGGTAATACTCGCATCATATCAAAATTTATAGTTGTCACACCAAGGTTGGCTTGAGTTAATTTGAATCTTTGTTGCTATAGATGTTTTTATTCCTTTATTCATGATGCAGGTCAGTGGCTCACTCTATAGTGCTTTGATCGGTTCCGTGTTGGCGTTTACCATTGCAGATTTTTTAGGTAGCTCTAGCCCTCATCTTCTCCTCCATGCTAGTGAGGCTACTTATTCTTATGGTACAATGTAGTGCGGTCTTACGATATGATTTTTCCTCATTACTTACCACGAGGACAACGCATAAAGTGCTTATTCTTTCTTTATCTCATATTACTAAAAGCATATCGAAGGATGTCGGGGAAGATGATCACGGTTCCATGTATGTCTTATAGCTTACATACATATATTAAGTCTTCTAATTCTTTGCTTACAAAGCGTTTTTCCTCTTTAGTAATCCATACATAGAAATTCGAAGCTAATGTAAGCTTATCTCACGGTTTACCTTCATATAACTAACATATACATAATTAAAAGCAGTTCTTAGTAAAAGCAATATGTGTATCTCTTGTATGATACATAAAACAAATCTTTTATGCGACTCTTTTCTCTCGTGACCAAAATAAACACATCAAGACCGTGCGTGCCAAGGCGCGCAAGGGTGTTTCTAGTTATGCATTAATCGTTGTATAGTAAAGCACATGGTCATGCAGTAGTATATTATCCCCTTCTCTCGTACCAAATCGACGGCGGAGAAATCCGAAAGATCTGGAATCAAGGAAATCGAAGGCAAAAGAAATTAAGAATCTAAGCTAGCTTGCTTTGCTGCTATGCATCTCCCGATGGTCACGAGAGCGGCCGCTAAACGCTGCATAGTGATGCTCTCGACGACCGTCACAACGAACTGACTCCGTCATGCCGCAGCCGGCAGGTCGCCGCCGAGGACACCGGAAGGTCGCCGCCAAGGACGTTTGTAGGCCGTCGCGCGCGAGCAGACGAGGACGCCGATGGGGGAAGGAAATTATGTGAGACGGGGCCCCGCAGCACTTGTGTCCACTTTTTAAGGCTATGCCACGTCATTCGACAAATCTCAAAGCAAGGCAACCAACTCATCCAATCCCTGTCTTCCTTGTTCCTTCTACTCTCTTTCTCCTCCGGTTTTCAGCTCCAAGGGACCACAGCCAGCTCTGTTGGCTCAAACCGAAGAAGAATACACGTGAACACAATAAAACTCGGTTCAATAAAACTCTAGAAAGAACACACAAAAAAAATTGTGTGCCGCTGAAACAATAGCGACATTTCTGATTTTTTTTCTTGCACTATCACTACTATACAAAGGGTCATAACAGACGGTTCTAAACCGTCATCACAGTCGGTTTCTGAACTGTCTAAATTTATGAGCCTATGATAACAGACGGTTATCACAGACGATTTCAGAGCCGTCTGTAATAAGTCACAACATAAACGATTTTGTCGTATAAACTATCTGTAAAGGCTTACTATCACATACGGTTTCCACTAATAACCGTCTGTGATTAGAGACATATCACAGGCGGTTAGTAAAAAGAACCGTATGTGATATTTGACATATCGCAGACAGTTGTTAGTGGAAACCGTCTGTGATAGTAAATCTTCATAGACGGTTTATACGACAAAACCGTTCGTGATAGTTTGTTATACTTAACTATATTTTTCTGATTTTCGGCTAGCCTCAAGAATTGCTAACCATGCCCTCTGAAAGCAAGCAAACAGAAAACCGAATCACAAATGAATCAATTGTTAACAACTCAAAGTGACCATTTACAACTCAATCAATTACAAAAGAATATGTTCAAGTATTGTCGCTAGAGTTACAATTGAATTACAACTACTCAAAGTGAATTACAATTGAATCAATTGTTTCAAGGTCGTTCAGCGGTGTCAACGGAGTGAAACTCTCCGTTGGTGTTTACAATCTCCATCTTGATGAAGCTGGAGAGCAGTCCTCGAACCTCCAAGATCTCGCCCATAACGAATGAATCTAAATCGAGATTCATGCCCTGTCGATAGGAGGATTAAAGAAGTAAGCATACATTTAAAATTATAATTAGGAAATAACTATTGCGATATTAACAAACCTCTGGATCATTCGTCTTAGCACTCATAATTTACTACATATGATGGCAAACGTAGAATGAACATAGGTGATCTTGTTTTTGCTTGTGGCACTGCAAAAATAGAATTACATATATAGGTATAATCAGTTCGAGACATATTATTACGAAGTGTGATATAGGATTATTGTGTTGTAGCGCGTATCGGAAATCGCGTCATATGTTGTAGTGTGGCGCTCAATTCCTTGTGTGTCCCTCCCTCGGCAACATAGGCGCTGAACGACCTACGTGATTCCAAAAAATTATCATCGGCCATTTCAAATGAAGAAAGACTACAATAGAGTTGTGTATGGAGGAAATGAGCACATCTGTCGAGTATTCCTTGCACAAGAGTGAAATCATGGTTTTTGTTGAGTAGGGAATCAAGGTATATTACCTTGTTCCTCTTTGGTACAATGACTAAAAGGATCCAATGGAACCTACTCATGTATGTCGCTATAGTCATTAAACCTAAATTTGTGCTACGTATAAAGTGCAAATGAAATTTATATAGCAAGTAGTGAAGCACTTACTTCTACACTTACTTCTGGTTGTAGGGCACCAGTATGTAGTCATTGTTGCCCTGAGCAAGCAATCCCGTCGTTATGTAATTCACGATATAGGATGCGTCTTGGGTGATGCATTACTCAAAGATCAAGTATGAGTCGAGGAAACCCACTGGTTCTCACCATCGCCGAGCATTTTTCATCATGTATCTATACATAAGCAATAAGTTGTGATATTTATCGATATTATGTGAATGTAGAACTTGATTGTACACACTTACAGTGTCCAGCATCGTAGAAGTGAGGCATTGAGGGTATTGAAGTTGAATAGGTCGAATAAACCTTTGAAGCCCACGATGAAGTGGCCCAACTCGTGAAAGGAAAATCCCCAAAAATTGACCACTTCTTCCAGATGTTCTTCTGACGGGTCCTCAATTTACGTCTATTTCCAAGCACAACATCGATATCATTAACCATATCATAGACCTCTTTCCCCCTAAAAGCCTTTGGAGCTAAACCATCCTCCTTATTTTCGTCGAATTATTTCTTCATCTTGAAATATGGGTGAATCCTGTAAAGGAATCTACAATGGCGCATGTACACAACTTTGCGCAAGTTGTTCAGCCATACACTCTCGGTACCATCTAAGCAGTGCGGACAGGTTTTAGCTCCTTTTGTACTGAACCCCGACATGTTATCAAGGGCAGGAAAATTATTGATGGTGCAGAACAACATGGCGCATAAAGTGAAGTTCTCTCGTTTGTACGTATCCCATACTTGTACCCCTTCGTTCCACAGTGTCACAAGATCTTCCAGCAATAGTGCTAGGTACACATCAATATTGTTCTTAGGTTGCTTCGGCCCTTAGATAAGTAGTGACACCAAAATGTACTTCCGCTTCATACACAGCCAAAGAGGAAGTTTGTACATACATAGATTCACGAACCAGGTGCTATGTCGACTGCTCATATTACTGAAGTAATTCATCCCATCTGTACTCAATTCTAACCTT
This sequence comes from Phyllostachys edulis, assembly GCA_036346405.1. NCBI lineage: Eukaryota > Viridiplantae > Streptophyta > Magnoliopsida > Poales > Poaceae > Phyllostachys > Phyllostachys edulis. The sequence goes on along the minus strand of CM070550.1, from coordinate 18,507,370 downwards.
ATGTTCCTCGGTTCCACTCCAAAGTCTTAGAAGCTCCGATTGAAGTTTCTCCACTGGGTAGAATCAGTAGGGTGTCTTAGCTTTCCATCTTTCTTACTCTCCTCCGAGTGCCAACGCAGCAATCTTGCCTCCTTTCGATTCGAAAATAAACGCATCAAACATGGGATTACAGGCAGATACCACAACACCTTAACAGGAGGTCCTTGCTTTACCTTAGTAGGATTCTTACGCTTGTATCAGGATGTTTTGCACACCGGATATACATGCATGCTTGCATACTATTTACGGTAGAGGATACAATCGTTCAGACATGCATGTATTCTTTCTACTTCCATTCCCAATGGACAAAAAACCTTCTTGACTTGGTAGGTGGTGTTGGGCAACACGTTTTTCTCTAGAAGGATGTCCGCTAGGAGACCTAACAACGCCGTGAAACTTTTATCGGACCAACCATTGTTTGCCTTTAATTTCTGCAGTTCAAGCACGAAAGACAACGTTGTGTATTCCAGCTTGCAGCTAGGGAACAAAGGTTTCCCGAGTCCTCTATTAAGCCCTCGAATTTACCAAACTCTCTCTCTGTCTAGTTCCCTTCTACATCATGTAACATCTGATCCAGATTGTTATTGTGCGACCTATCCTCATCAAAAGCACAATCCACATCTGGTATATCGTTGACTTTCTCAACGATGTTGTTATTATTAACTTCCTGCATAATCTGCTCTTCACCCTGACTGGCCCAACATGTATATCCCTTTGAATACGGTGGGTTGTTAAACATATCTAAATTATCGCAATCAATGCATGGACAGTACGTAAATTTTATCACATTCTTCAACATATCCTGCTCGGTGGCTCTTCTAAAAGCAGACACGCCATTAATGCACTTATCACTCACGCGATTCTCACCGTACATCCAGTTTCAGTCTAGCTACGCTACGCACGTAACAAATTAGTGTTAAATTAGATTAATGCACGCAACTACTCTTCCTATTGACCAAACATACTAAAATTGTTTAGTAATTAACCTAGGAAAAATATAAATGGTTACAGATTGTTACCCTTGGAACTCACGATGAAAATCTCAAATATCCCACGAGATCCTCCTCCCTTTCTTCCTCCTTTCCTTCCCCTCCCTTCCTCCTTCCCTTCTCCTCTCTTTAGCTTCCTCCTTTCCTTCTCCTCCCTGCCTCCTTCCTTCCCTTCCTCCCTGCCTCCTTCCTTCTCCTCTCTAAGGTGGCACAATGGGGAGGAGGTAGCAGGGGTGGCGGCTCAAACGTGGAGTGGGTGAAGGCACCAAGGGCAAGGGGTGCATCGAGGATGGTCGAGTATTTACGCGCAGTATATCACAGATAGTTCTTATTAAGAAGCATGCGTGACATTCTAATATCACAGACGGTTATTGTTAAACGATCAGAAAGTATCTAAGCGGTTTTAACAATAGCAATGCGTGACATCTGCGATATCACTGAGCGGTTCTATTTACAAAACTGTTTGTGATAATTACGTATCCTGAGCGGTTTTAGGCATCGCTACATATCACGAGCGGTTCTTAATAATAACGGTTTGTGATAAGTATAATACGATGGTTCCAAAGGAACCGTGCGTGATAAAGCGTCAATATAGCTTTGTTTTGTAGTAGTGTATTGCTCTTATTTACAAAATATGATTAGATAGGTGCCCTTTTATTGAGAGAAAATGACTATTCGTATCCGGAAAGGATTCTACATACCCTGAAGGAATATCACATAAACTCTAGAATCCATAATGAATACTGTCTAAATACTGTAGGATTATGTAAACAAACTCTACGTAAAATCTAGATATACCATATGCACAAAAGATTACTAACAAATCACTCTCCAATCTTTGTGCACTTACTTATTGACGCAATCGGTCTCAACTACGACTTGTCCAGCTGTTACTCAATACAGGACGACGAACACATTTTCTCAACGTCCCGGACTCAACTCCACGAGCTTGACTCATGACGACGAACACATCTCCTCAACTTCCCAAACTCAACTCCACGGACACACACAAATACGACACCGCAACTATCTAGTACCAACACAACGCTTTCACCTTGGCAAGGTGCAACCCATCTTGCGTTCCACCGACGTGCACCACTATATATTCCGCATGCACGCATGCATGCAAACAACTAACTCAAATGTGCTAACATGCACGCACACATGACTCGGCACTATTGCTCCCACATGCATGGACTCAACTACATGCATGCGCTCGCCGACAAGATTGCGCGAAGACGATCGCCGCTTAGCTCGCTATGCCCGACATCATTGTCGATCCGTCAGCGGCGTGCCAAAGCGCGGCCGCATCTCATTGCGGTGCCGTTGTGCGATTCGCGCGCCAACCGCGTCTCGCGCCGACATGCGACCAGGAGCTGCCGCATGCGCACTCCCGCCGTGCGCTATGGGAGCCCGCTGCCACGTCGTATATGCCACCCCGTGAGTCGAGATCACCCTTCCCAGGGTAGCAGCTAGGGTTTCAAACTTGGAGCTCTGATACCAATTGTTGGTCCAAACCGAAGACGAACACATGCAAACACAGTGGAACCCTAGAACACGAACACAAGAAATTTTTTTGTGCCGTCGGAACAACAGAAGCTTTTCTAATTTTCTCTTGCTCTTGTTCACAAAATCTGATTACATGTGTGCCTTTTTATTGAGAGTAAATAACTATTCGTATCAAAAAGGATTCTACATATCCTGAAGGGATACCACACAAACTCTAAAATCTATAATGGATACTGCCTAAATACTATACGACTACGTAAACAAACTCTACATAAAATCTAGATATACCATATGCACAAAGATTACTAACAAGCTTTAGTTTTTTTTTCTTTTTTGGTGTAGCAATAATAAGTCAATGATTTAGGAATCCAATCGGGACAAGTCATTGTTGGGGTTATCTCCGGTGTGCGGCATGAATCCATTGGCTTGCACCATCGGGGAGAGCTCGTGGAGTCCGGTCGAGTTGAGCGGTGCGGGGGCTCAGTCCAAGATGAGAATTAGCATCCTCATGCACAGGAGACTCGCTTGGTCGACGATGTAGGGTACGCTCGTTGTCTCCAATGCCGGTAGCATCAAGTCCTTGTGGATGGAACTAGGGAAGGTGTCTTCTCCTCCGCTTCCTTCTTCCTCTGCGTCGTTGTCTTCTTCCTTCTCCCAGCGCCGGAAGCGAAGTCGGGTGACAAATCCAAGGTTGGGAGCATCGTGTGCAGCGGCACCGGCATCCTCTCCCCACATCCTCATCTCACTCATGGAGGTGGTCGCGACGGGATCCATCTGGCGAGTGCCGACCAGAGAGGTGAGGATCCACACGCTTTATGGGCAACAATGGAGGATCGGAAAAGGTTGCTTTACTTTAAGATTCGTCTCATGAGTCATGATGTGGCGTAATGCTAAGAAGGGCCTCAAGTGCTGAGGTGTCGGACCTGGGATTAACACCCCAAATCCTCTGTGCATTTCCGAACTAGTCACATGATCAGTAGCTAGTTCACACGATGTGAGATATGGTAACATCCATAAATCGCATAACTTTATTAATAATCAGCGAGTTTATTACAAAAGAGGCTTACGAGCCAACAGTAAAGAACACAGCGGAAGACAAAGAAGATGTAGTAGAGTCAAGTTAATCTGCCACAGGCAATCGACTGGGGTAGCGGCCTAGTCGTCGAGATCCACACCGATGGTAAAGTCCTTCTCCTCTGAAATTTGTTTGCATAAAGCAAGTATGAGCACAACTACCGTGCTCGCAAGTTACACTCGTCAAATAACAAAATGATATGCATACATGGATGTAACAAAGGATGGCTTATAGGGTTATTTGCGCAACAGCAATTTTTGACAATTTAAATACAATACTAAGTTCAAAAGCAGTTATACTATATTTAAAATCAAATTTTATTTTTAATCATCAATTTTCAAGTGTAGGATAAATCTCCATACACAAGCGGTGAAGGACTACCCCCCTTGCACCAGGCTTTCTGCCCAAATTTCCCACATGGAATAAACATCCATGAAATCATTTCGTCAAACCATTTTTAAAACAAAATTATAGTCTAATCCGCAAAAGGCTTTGCTCAGCATGTCCATGACCGTGGATACGGCTATTCGAATAGATTGACACTCTGCAGAGGTTGTACAACTTTACCCACAAGACACGACTTCTTTAGTTTGTTTGGTATCTGTCGATACCACTGCTCACTACCTTTGGTGAGTAGTCTAGAGCACGTGACAAGGCCTTTACAATGCGCCATTCCAACGTAGTTATGCCTCGCTAAGGTTTCGCTCCCTTTGGATCAAACACCGTCGGATTAGAGCCCCCTCTTGCGCCATGTGGGATTACATAAAAAGTAGGTCACTCGGACACCCACACAACCAGATGGCACAACCACATTGGAACGTTGCAAATTAGTCAGTCAGGTTCTGCCCATACAGGACATGTGGTAGTACGATTTGGCTTAACAATCCGTAGCTCGTAGACCGGTCCTTAATTGACTGGGCGACTTTCAAAACAAACCCTAGGCCTCAACCATTCCAGAGAAGAGCCCGTGCATAAACTTGCACCCACCAACTATCCATTTCGCCCAAGTCCAAACCAGTTGTTGATTTTATTTTATTTTCCAAAATCATTTGCAAACTTCCATGGCACACCGATGCTATGGATACAATTTAAACAACATTTGGTTTTTGGCTGAAAATTCCCAAGTCAAACATTTTTGGTCTAAGCATGGCTAAGCATCAATTTTTCCAAAGTGTTCTAGTTCATACTATTGCATGAACTAGATTTTCATCTAAGGTGACAAGGTAGGTTTATTTCAATGTCAAGATTGGCAGTACAAAGGAATTAGGCATATCTATAATTTAAAACAGGAAATTAAATTAACTTGAATATAAATAAGCATGCAATAATTTAGAACAGAAATTAAATAATTTTAAATAATGGGATCAAATATGATCAAGGGTATAACTTGCCTTGCTTGATTAGTCTTGTTCTCGAGCAGCGTTGAAATCGACTCTCAAGTAAATGAAATCTAAGCGTGAAAATAAGACAAATTCAAAACAGAATTCAAATAAACTCTAAATTATATAATTTTGTTTTAGTTAGCTAGATCTCGAATTTATATGAATTTAGAAATTTGAATCGATGAAATCGGAGTTCGTATGAAGGAGAACGAACCGGGAAGTTTTAAACCCTAATTTGGATTTAAAAGAATTTACGATTTATTTTCCTAAAGGAAAATCCGGTTTATGACGTCGACCCTCGAAAAGAATTTCGGCGAATTATTTTCCAAAGGAAAAAAAATCGATCGATGTGAGTGGACCCAAGGTCAATGGACCGGTCCATGCTCGATCAAAGTCCACCATGGACTCGGTCCACCGCATGTGATAAGCAGGGCATGGGTGTCTTGTACGGCAGCTAACGCAGCTCGCAGCGGGCCTTGGGCGGCCGAGGTGGCGCTAATGTGGCGGCACGTGGCGGTGCCACGTCGGCGGCGCTTCGGCGTCGAGCTTCGGCTGGCGCTACACGCCACAATGAGCTCGAGGGCTCAACACGAAGAGAGGAGATGAGGAGTCGCGGTGCTCGCGGAGCGGTTGGACCTTGGCGGTGGCGGCAGGGGTGATGGCGGCGGCGAGGCTCGGTGGCTCTCGGGCGGGGAGGCGCGCGGGGGCGGCGAGTGGAAGCGATCCGTTGGTGTAAACGGCGGCGAGGAGGCGGTGTCGGCGCCGGAATCGGAGAAGAAAGCCCTCGCGGCGGGGGATCTTCAAATGCAAAATCAGGCCAAATGAAAGGGGAAGGGGAGAAGTGGGTGGCGGGGTTGGAATGAGGAGGAGGAGGCACTCCAAGTGCTCTATTTATAGGGGCCGGGGGAGGCCGAGAGCGGGGGATCACGCGCACGGAGACGGCGACGACCGGTTCAAAATCACGGTGATTGCGCACGAGAAACGAGGGGTGAAAGGCCGGTGAAGGCCCGGCGTGACAAGGGGGATCCGTTGCGCACGCGGACGCGGAAGGAGGGGAGGAAATCACGGTGTGATTGGAGCTCCGTGCGGCGCTAATGGCGGCTTGGTGCGGCCCGTTCGCGTGGAGAAGAAGGGGTGGGAAAGAAAGGCTCGGGACCGTCCGATTTCCAACTGATGGCTGCGTGCGGTGAGGGGAAAACGAGAGAGAGAGAGGAGGGATGGGAGCGGTTAGATTTGCATCCAACGACTCTGAGGAGAGGGTTTGGTTTGGCGGTCTTGGTAAGCTTGAAATGTGTGCGTGCATGGAAGAAGCTGGGCCAAGTTGAATTTAGCCCAAAATCGTTTAAGGATTTTCTTTTGATTTTTCATTTAGTTTAATTCAGATAACTCAAAAGGGCTTTAGAAAATCGTAAATAAAATCCAAAAATTCTAAAAAATCACAAAAATTCCTAGAGTTATTTTGGACTTAAATAAAATAATTCCAACTTATAATTGGCAATAGTTTTTGCACATAATTTATTTTGGATTTAAAATAATTAGGGAAAAGCTTTTAAAATAATTAGGTAAAAGCTTTTAAAATTCCGAAAATTCCACAAAAATAAATAATTTTTATTTTTCAACTTTAACTCAAATAAAACTTCAAAGACTTCAAATTAATTTTACTTTTGACTTTTAAAACCTCATAAATCCAAATAAAGCAATTAAACTCTTTCAAATTTTAGAAAATCCAATAAAATAATAACTTTATTTATTTTTATTTTGGTAACATACTTTGGGATGTTACATGAGGTCAGAGCAAGAGGCAAAAAGACTAATAACCCTTGCTTCATTACTTTCCTATACTACCCCTGCATATTCTAATCGTATTCTAGGCTCCAGCAAAACATGATCGGTTCGCTAAAAGCCGCCCAGTTCACCGATTATGTGTAAACCGATCGGTTCGTCTAGTTTTTTGGGTAGTTGCGTGAACGGTCTTGAAGCTAGCCAGACCGGTGAACTCCTCAGTTCTAGTTTTTTCCGGCTCCACCACCGATCCGGTCTAGTTTTAATAACTATAGGGGGCAGACCAGTCGAAGTTGTTTCTTCTTCTATGAGAGCTAATCAGAGTCTAGAATTTCACAGAAAGAAATGCAATTTGCGGTTTTTATGATATTACCGTGCTCCAAATAGTATAAGACAAATTTAAAACGCAGGAATTTCACATGAATTTTGCAAAATTTTCACAAGAAATGGCTCAATTCCTGTAGGTAAAACAAGATTATTTGAGATGATAAGCAACAGTTTATGTTTGCACCACATGTTAGCAATATTGTTAGGCAAACAGATCCACCGTCTATTGTAGGATAAGTTCGGGGATCTTTTCATTTTGATCTGGTGCTTTACATTTTGAGGAGCCGCTTTGATTTGGCGAAACTGTATTTTTACGAACCTATATGTCGAGAAAAATATAATTTTTTCAGAGATGGAAGAGCACATAGTCCTTCCGTCAGTCAACATCGTACAGGACAATCATATTTTTTTCAATAATGGAAGAAAACTCTTTCGGCCTGCATCGAGGATGTCTGCGGCTATTTTATTAAAGAGCTTAAAGTGACAAAATAACCAGAAATGTTAAGGGTGGCTTGAAGCCTTACAACCAGAAAACGACTGAAAGTTAAACTCAATCACTACAAATCCGGTGTTTAGTCCGCCACTCATGAGCATTGAAAATTTGTTTAGCCACAAACTCCAACCTGGTGCTTCCGGCCACAATGAACTCCTTCTGGGTCGAATTCTGCAGATTTGCCTAAGCCCTCAGCTAGTGCCCGCTTAATAAGACAACCTGCAAGAGACTAGTGATAATCTTTTTTTTTTGTCAACAATAACATCATTCCGACATAACCAAATAGACCAAAATAAGGCACTAGCTCCCACTAGGAATTGTGTCTTTAAATCTTTTGGAATACCGACTAACCAATTTCCAAAAATATTGGCTATACTCACAGGAGGAGATAAATTAAACGCACGTTGAACAGTCTACCATGCAAGACATGCAAAGGGGCAGTCAATAAAAATATTTTGAATTATTTCCTCTTTAATACAGAAACAACACTTTGTGCTTCCTCTCTAATTTTTTTTAGCAGATTATCTTTAGTTAATACTACCCCTCTTTTGAGATACCATAGGAATATTTTCACTTTTAACAGAATTTTAATTGACCAAAAAAAATCCCTAATGGGGTCTCAATAATTTCCAATTAGAGCCACATATAAAGACTGAACCGAAAAAAGTCCAGACTTATTCAAATTCCACCTGAAGACGTCTCTTTGAGAGTTCAATTGTACATTAGCAATTCTCAAAATAAACTCATTCCAAGCGTGTAACTTATGCCCTATAATAAGTCATCGAAAAAATATATTTAAAGGGACTGGTCTCAGTAATGTTGCCACTGTATCATCCTTGCCCCACACCACATTATAAAGAAGGGGATATTGTCTTTTTAGAGAAGAATTTCCTAACCAGATATCTTTCCAAAACTTAGTTTGCATACCATTTTTAACCTGAAATGAACCAAAGCGAAAAAAAAAGATCTTTGATTTTCATTAGATCCGATCAAAAATGAGAAGTCCCAGGTTTTTTAACCACCCGCGAGAGACTCTTCTCACCCAAATATTTTCTTGTCAACAATGTTTGCCAAACCCCTTTTTCATTAAGCAGCTTAAATAACTACTTCCCTAGTAAAATTTTGTTTTTGATGTCTAAATTCTAAATGCCTAGACCCCCCTGTTCTTTGGGTGTACACAGTAAACTCCGTTTAGCAAGTCTATATTTTTGTTTATGACTGTCATGCTGCCAGTAAAATCTAGATCGATAAAAATCTAGTCTTTTGAGAACCTCTCTAGGAACCTAAAAAAATGACAACATAAACATTGGCAAACTGCTTAAATCCGAGTTAATCAGTACTAAGCGTCCACCTACAGACATAATGTTTCCTTTCCAACTGCTAAGCTTCTTTTTAACTCCATCCTCAACCCCTTTTTAATCACAATTCCTTAGTTTTCTGAAGTGAATTGGAATACCTAAGTACCTGAAAGCAAAGGTACCCACTTCACAACCAAATAACTGAGTATATAGTGGTTCAACTTCTTTGGCGTTACCAAAACAAAAAATCTCGCTCTTGTGGAAATTAATAGTTAAACCTGATAATTGTTCAAATATACATAAAATAAGTTTGAGATTCTTTGCTTATTCCAAATCATTATTCAAGAAGTGGATAGTGTCATTAGCATACTGTAATATTGACAACCCATCATCAACCAAATGAGGAACTACTCCTGATAAAAGACCCTCTTCTTTAGCTCTTGAAATAAAAATTGCAAGCATGCATGTCCACAACAATTTTAAAAAGAATTGGGGACATAGAGTCTCCTTGCCTAAGACCCTTCTGAGTTTGAAAAAAAAGAGTCGAGATCATCATTGACTTTTATTCCAACACTCCCTCCGATGACGAAACTTTCCACCCAGGAATACCATTTAGTTGAAAAGCCTTTCATTCTCAAGGTTTGAAGCAAAAACAACCATTTGACTTTGTCATAAGTTTTCTCAAAATCGACCTTGAATACTATTCCATCCTATTTTTTGTTTATGTAACTCATGAATGGTTTTATGGAGGATAACAACTCTATCAAGGATAAATCTCCCCGGCACGAACGCCGACTGGAATGATCTAACAACTTTCTGGGCTACACCAATAATTCTATTAGTAACCACCTTTGTAAACACTTTAAAACTAACATTTAGAAGGCAAATAGGTCTGTACTGTTGTATTTGCTTAGCATCTATTTTTTTGGGAACCAGAGTAATGATCCCAAAATTCAAACTAAAGAGAGGCAGAGAGCAATTATGAAAATCATGAAACATGGACATCAAGTCATTTTTAATGACTTTCCAAAACACCTGATAGAACTCAGCAGGAAAGTCACCTGGTCCAGGTGCTTTATTATGTTCCATTTGAAAGATTGCTTCTTTCACATTCTACTCGATGAATAGGTCTGTAAGAAAAATGTTTTCGGCCTCTAAAACTTGAGATATATCATTTCTAAAATCATCAATCATGGATACATGATTAACTTCGGATGGTCCAAACAAACCATTATAATAGTTAGTGATATACTTGTTTAATTGTACATCACCCCTAATTATCCCCTTCTTTTGTTCAAATTGAAAAATTCTTTGTCTTCTATGCTTATCATTACGCAATCAAGCGGTAAAACCTAGTGTTTCTAGGGACAATCAGATATGCCGTGGCATGGGCGTTAGCCGATTAGTACATGCAGAGGTGTAATGTCTATGGACATCAGCAAACCAACAATGGACTATCGAACAAACGGAACTTGAGTCCGGTTTCTGTCTATTTGGCATACCCAGCATTACAATACATATCTGAATCTGACTGACAAAAAACGTCAAGCAACCGGGACTTTGCAGCAGACGCTGAGGACATCATCCAAAGGAGCATGATCACCTGTGCCTTCATCTCTCCATGCGTACAGAAGTTCTTTCCCTCTGAACACAAACATCCCACCCTGGAGAAATTAACATGAGCAACAGGCAGTGGATCAAGATCCAGAAGCAGAACTGAAGAACCTTAAAACTTCGTTCGAAATATAGATGCACAGAGGAAGAGAAAGAAGATGACTTTAACCTGCTGCAAGACACCCGTCAGGTCAGCCGGCGTGCCTTCCAACGTGTAGTTCTTGGTTGCCTTTTTTATCGAGTCGAGCCTCGAGTATATTTTTGCCTTCATAGACGTCACCGTTTAGTGGCATTAGTGCAAGCAGTTAAGAGTTGCATTGTCAGGTAACGCAGTGCTGAAAGCGTGATGCTTACACTAGCTGGACTGAAGAGCGTGCGACCTAAACCATGGTACAGGCCCAAGACATTAAAGGCCTGAAAAGATGAGTCCACAGTCATACATACTCGTACTAACATGGAGTACATTGTATTCCAATGGCCATTATCTTCACCCACTGACGCAATTTACGTGAACTAATCACCACATACAGATACCTAGCCATATAAGCATGTATTGTGCTATGACACTGTCATGTTCATATACACAAACATCTAGCGTTCTGTTATTTGTTAGTAATATTTGTGCATTTTATATATCTAGATTTTAGAGAGAGTTTGCTTTGCCTAGTTCTACAGTATTTAGGCAGTATTCATTATGGATCATAGAGTTTGTGTGGTATCCCTTCAGGATAAGTAGAATCCTTCCCAGATATGAATAGTCGTTTGCTCTCAATAAAATGACACACATGTAATCAAATTTTGTGAACAAGAACAAGAGCAAGAGCAATAGAACAAGATAAAATCAGAAAAGTTGTTGTTGTTCCGGTGATACATAAAAAAAATCTTGTGTTCTTGCATTCGCATTCTAAGGTTTCATTGTGTTCGTGTGTGTTCGTCTTCGGTTTGGGCCAACAATTGGTATCAGAGCTCAGTTTGACACCCTAGTTGCTGCCTTAGGAGGGGTGATCTCGACTCCCGAGGTGGCATATCGTGTGTGGCGGCAGTACGGAGCCTTAGAAGCGCACGACAATTGGTATGCCATGGCGCGGAGCACGCTCGACGATAGCTTGGAGGTGTGTCGGTGGCATATCTGATGTCTGGCGGATGGCGCTTCAGCGGCGGCTTTCGGTGCGGTGCACGGCGGGCATGGGTAGCCGGCGGGCATGGGTAGCCGGAGATGCGGCGCGGCTGGCGGCTTGGCGTTAGCCAGTCTCGACGGGTCGACATCGACACTGGACATAGCGGAACTAGCGGCGACCGGGCTACGCAATCTCGTCAGTGAGTGCATGCATGTAGGAGGAGTAGCGCCGAGTGTGTGTGTGCATGTTAGTACATTAAGTTAGTTGTTTGCATGCATGTGGAATAGATAGTTGTGCACGTCAGTGGAACGCAAGATGAGTTGTGCGCTATCAAGGTGAAAGTGTTGTGTTGGTATTAGGCGGTTGCGGTGCCGTATTTATGTGTGTGTCCGTGGAGTTGAGTCCGGAACATTGAGGAGATGTGTTCTTCGTCCTGAGTCGAGTCCGTGGAGTTGAGTCTGGGACATTGAGGAGATGTGTTCACCGTTCTATATTGACTAACAGTTGGACAAATCGTAGTTGAGACCGACTAGCTCAATAAGTAAGTGCACAAATATTAGGGAGTACACTAATCTTTGAGCATGTGGTATATCTAGATTTTATGGAGAGTTTGTTTTGCGTAGTCCTACAGTATTTATGCAGCATTCATTATGGATACTAGAGTTTGTGTGGTATCCCTTCAGGATACGTAGAATCCTTTTCGGATACGAATAGTCGTTTGATCTCAATAAAAGGGCATCTCTATAATAAGATTTTGTGAATAAGAACAAGAGCAATAGAGTAAGAGAAAATTAGAAAAGCTGCCGTTGTTCCAGCGGCACAAAAAAAATCTTGTGTTCGTATTCTAGAATTTCATTGTGTTCCGTGTGTTCGGTTTGGGCCAACATTATTCAAATCTTACTACAAACATCCAAATTACCGCCCTGGCTTGGATTGTGACAAGAGAAACAACAAGAGTTTTGTATCTTCACAATAGCAAACGGTTCAGATAAATGGAGGGAGTAGTCAGATCACCTTGCGCTCGGGGTCGGCGTACAAGCTATCCAATGGAAAGGGCAGCTGCAACGCGTATATATCAGAGAAAGTCAGCTCCATCCGACAGAATCACAACATTTCCAAAGGACATTATACCGTGGTTGAGTGCCAATAAAACAGCACTAGTTCTGTCCTAACACTGGATGATTGCTCAAGAACGAAGTAAATTATTTTTCTCTTGCAAAGTACTCACGCCAACCATAAATTCAGCACAAGCTTACCCGATCGGCGAGAATGCGCGCTTTATCAGGGGTGCCAACGCCGATGGCTATCAGCTTCGCCCCGGCCGAGTCGAATTTGACCATGGAGTCCCTCAAAACAGACGCCAGCTCCCAGCTGCGTAATACATGTGACCGTGGCGAAAACTTAGCAGACGATGAACAAACAGGAAGCACAGGAAGCATGCAGCAGAGCGTCAGTAAAGGGCAGCCTCGACTAGATTTCCTCACCAGCAGAAGCAACCGAAATGCCTTAGCAGCGCGACCACGGCCACCCCCTGCGCGCATGACATAAACTGCAAGAGTTCAGCATAGGAGCAACAAAACTTTCTGCGTGTCTACTTGCATCATGCCGGAAAGTGACCTCGGTGGTGTCCCACAAGTCCCTGAGCAGGACGTGTTCGCCGGTGCCTGCGGCGAAGACGGAGACGCCGCCGAGGGCGTCCCACACGGGGGAGCCATCGTCCGGGGGACGGGGAGACGGAGAGGGAAGCCCTTGCCACTGCAGAGACGGTCAGCGAGCGGTGGCAGAAGCGGTGTCCGCGCGGGTGGGAGGCGGGGGCGCAGGAGAAGGGTACGCGCCCGGGGCGCGACGCGCGAGGAGCGGGGGCGGGGAGCGGGGCGCGCGAGGGCGAGAGCGAGATGGCCGTCGCCATGGGGACGGACGCACGTACCAAGACTAGGCTCGCGGAGGAGTGGCTCACAGTTTACGCGCGCGCGCGCGCGCAGCACGCAGCCACGCCACGGTGACTTGGTGAGCGAGCGAGTGGCTGGTGATGCGCGACGGGAGGGCGGCGTGGCGCGGCCTCGGCGCGTAGTTTTTCGAGTGGCTGGCTGCGGACCAGAGGTTTTACAATACCAGGGCCGTTCAGTGGACGGGGCCTGAACGTTCACGTGGATTTCCCCCGACGCACCCCACAAGCCCACATGCACGCCTGGCCCAAGCGGCCCGACGCAGAAGCCGTCTCGCGGAGCCAACGCGCCTTTTTCGTCGCTTCCGTTGCATTTCCCACTCCCATTACGTAAGACGGTTAGAGGCTGCTCCTGTTGATGTGAGAGCACGTCAAACCACTGGAACTTGTAAATAATCCTATCCCAAACTTGTCGGTTAATGTACCTATCCTAGCTAGCTTAGTTAGGAGCATTTTACTATTGTGATCTGATCAAGGCAATCCAAGGAGTAAACTATTGTGTGCATGCATGGAGAAGCACGAAGGGACATTGAGAGATGTTTTGCGTAAAACTATTAATAATCTAGGAAGATGTCTTCTGGCCTCTAGGTCGATCTAAGGCTAACAACCATGGTAACCGTGCTGTAGATTAGAGGATCCTAGGGCTGCCTGCGGCTCTCCTTCAGGTCCTATACGTGAGAGAGGCGCGGTGTAGACAACGTTCTGTTCCTTTCTCTTATGGCCGTCAGATTCAAAGCTAGCCAACGTGCAAGATCTCTCTAGCACTAGATACTTTTTAGCTGGAACAAGCACTGCAACATTCTTGGTACTGCAGCGTTCACTGCACGTTCAGTGCCATTTATTTCACACGAGTGGACCAGGTGCGCCATGTCCACTACTCAGTGTGACACATTCGTGCTGGCTTAGCTAAATGCGGCAACGTCAGCAAAACCATCCATTCAAACCAATGTGAGGTGTTTAGTGATCGGATTGCGCAAATTTAGAGAGTTAAATAAACTATTTTGAAGTTCAGGGGGAAAGCAGATTTTTCTGATAGTTCGAGATAGTAAACTGGACTTATTCCTTCTGTTTTTTACTATCTTTTTTTATTCTTTTTACGATCCATTGGGCAATGGCAAAGTTGCCAAGGAAGGAAATACTATCAAATAAGCTTCTACAGTTCTATGTGTTATGATTAAGAAGAAGAGGTACCTGATTAACTAACTGCTGACATGAGCAATATATCTGACTCCTGATGAGAACAAAATACAATGGCGGAGCCAAGAATTTAGTAATGAGGGTGCACACTTCAAGAATGAAAAAAAAATCTTGTACACCACATATGTAATTTCACAAGTCCAACACAATTACACAAAAGAGTTCGAAATTAGTTAACAATGCAATACAAATAGTTCAAATAAAATCTTACATGGATAAAAGAGTCCTAAATAGCTAATAGAAATCACAATACCACACGACGCGATCTCATTCCTTGGAAGCACTTGATTATATCATCATCACTAACCTTTGAGAAGATATCTCGCTCTATAAAGATGACTAAACAATCATTCAATACTTGATCGCTCATAATATTTCTCAACTTGTTCTTCACAAGATTCATCACCGAAAATACTCTTTCAACGCTCGTCGTTGCCACCGGTAGGAGCAATACCAATTTGAGAAGCAAGCACACCAACTTGTAAATGTCATGCTTTCTTATTTCAATAAGCTTAGTAGAAGGCTCACCAAGATTCGTTAGGCCTTTAAATCTATCATCGCTTCACATATCATCAATGAAGTTATCAAGTTGGAAAGAAAGTCTCATTAAATCCATGCTTGAAAAATCATTGGGATAAAAGTTGGCAAGGCTAAGCACTTCGTCCCTATCATAAGAAGCAAATGAATTCAGAGGATTTAAAGTGGACATGTAAACAAGTAACTCCATATTAACCTTGTCAAATCGATTGTCAAGCTTTTGGAGAACATTATCAATGATGCCAAGATACACTTCCCTTCTAAAATGATCATCATTTGTTTGTTTTGGGTAAAAACGTGATGATCTTCCATAAGGCACATATCTACCATCCGGCTTAGGAATTTTGATGCCATATTTAGTGCAAAATGATGTTACCTTTTCTGGAAGGAATTCTTCCCACCCATCACACCTCATTTGTTGCATTTTATCATTAGTAGACCTGTTCAAAATCTTGAAATTTGGTAGGGCTTGAAAATGGAAAATGGACGAACTGAGCAGGCTACTGCTCAAAAATCATTTTTTATTTAAAAATAATATTTTAATCATTTTTGGAATAAAAAAATGATATTTAATTAATTTTCAGAATTAAAAAAATAGTTTTTCACTGTTTTTTCAGGCCTTTGGGCTCAAGCTTTGGGCCGAAAAATCAGTCCCAGACCCGGCCCGAACAGGGTTGGGCTCGGGCCGGGCCGCCCATGAACACCTCTAATCATTAGCCAAATTAACAAGTGCCATAGCATTAATAATAACTTGGTCACTCTTTTGCAAAGACTGAGACAACTCATCTGTGTATCCAAGTATGACAAACATCAAGTGTGCATTGAAAACAAAGTCAAATGACTCAAAGGCTCCCACCATAGCATGTATTTTTGGCCAATTATTCTTCTGTGAGGGCTCTTTTCCAAGCTGTATGAGTACTTTGCAGATTGTTGAATATATACCAATAATATGCAAAATAGTTCTATAATGAGAACCCCAACGAGTGTCACCGGGCCTAGCTAACCCAATCTCTTGATTTAATCTACGTCCACTTTCCATCTCATCCAATTCTAGTACTTCCAAAACTTCTTAGGCTGAATTGCTGAAATTTGGCTATCCCAAGTGCCAATTGCTCATACATATACATAGTTAAAAAAAATACCCTTTTTTTTGGGATAGGTATACTACTTCAGATGAAAATGCTTCAAAATGGCAGTAACAACTATAGCAACTTTCAGTGAAAGTATACAAACAAGAGAAATACTACTATCATGTACTTTCCACGGACTTAATGCATGTGCCCAGTGCCCAGTGTGAACTTTTTTATTAATTAATCCTTTTTTAATTTTTATTTTAAAGTTATTGCTCATACCGGTGACGTGACAAAACAACGCTGTCATGCAGCAAAATAAGTCCACTAAATAACTCTTTCTGTCACGTCACTGGTCGTGGCGTGACCAAACAACACTGTCACGCCACAGGTGATGGCGTGACAAGAGATACAGACGACGTGACAGTATTGTTTTGTCACGCTACGGGTAGTGGCGTAACTAAAGAGATCAGAATTAGAAATAAAGTGCATCGGGTTAGCTTTAAAATAAAAATTAAAAAGGTTAATTAATCAAAAAAAACTTCGCCCAGTGCCCTGTGCCCCTGGTGATGTCAGATTGTCGGTAGTAGGAGAGTGCTGGCAAAGTTTTCCCGCAGTACACATTGGGGCATTTTATAATCGGCCACGGAGCGGTGTACTAGTTAATTTCACTTTAGAACGGCACGGTCACAAATCCCAACCCCGTGGGGACCATGTAGGAAGCGGGGGCGGAGAGTAGTAGCACACAACCCCATGTAAACAAACCAAGATTCCCATCCCCTCCCCATGTGAGCGTAGGCATGCATCATTCCTTGGTTAACGAGAAACGGCCTCCCAAAGTAGGGTTAAAAAGGGGTTAGTTGGAGCAACACTGCCCCCTATAATCATGTCTTAATTCTAGGGTTTGCGTGGGGCTGACCCAAACGACACCCAGTTTTACTGGAGCCGTATAATGAAAAAAGAATTGAAAGTTTTTTCATCGATCGATCACTAGTACCCGGTTTTTGAAAAGTACTGGATTTTTTTATGTATCAAATGATAGTAAATTGGCCGGATCACCTTCGGTTCGCCGAGCAACACTAGATACAGACAAACCTCTGAATGCTGTAACCTGCATTTGCGCAATGAGGATGCGTTCAGATCAGAGCGCATTGGTGTAAATCAAGTGAAGAATTAGGTGCGATAGGTTAGCGAGATTTCATTTTCATACCATATACTACTACTAATACAGCACTCATGCATGGTTTTCAATGATCTAGAGGAATTAAGACCGCAAGAGTAGCATGCGATGTACTCTT
Organism: Phyllostachys edulis; assembly: GCA_036346405.1. NCBI lineage: Eukaryota > Viridiplantae > Streptophyta > Magnoliopsida > Poales > Poaceae > Phyllostachys > Phyllostachys edulis. The sequence continues at coordinate 18,489,697 of CM070550.1, read as the reverse complement.
ACATTTCTTTTCCTGGTTCTGCTATGTGTACAGTTCTAATGTGTCAGCAGACGTCCACATTTTAAGCATCACGTGAAGTTTAGTTTGGGCAATATCTGTGCTCGATCGGGAAATGATTCTGATCTGGAAAGTGAAAATCTCTACATTGGTGCAAAGATAGCTTTGGAATTTTTTCTTTCTCCTAGAGTGGTTTGTGTGATGTTATCCCCCTAAAGAACGGATTAGCTGTGGTTGGCATCTTGATGTCTTCCTCGGAGTGAGTAAACAAGTCCGGCAGCATCCGTTGGGTTCCACCCGATCTTACTCGCAAGACTTCTCTTTTGTTCTTTTCTTCTCAAGCCTTGTCACGCATCCTCATTTGTCATTCGATCTTATGTAAGTGGGTTATATATACTAGTACAATTATGTTAAGATCGATCCATCACTATTTAGTGTAAAGTATGTTTCGCGTGAAACCTCTCAAACTATCCCTAAACTATGAAAAAGAATCAAAGTGTTGGTAAATTAACCGCCTACACGTACTCGAGATCTGCAGCATTGTATATACGCAGATGCCTCCTGTGGCCACCTATATATGTCCCCTAATATTGAAATTTTCGAAGTTTGGTGCTTATGGTTGCAGTTGTAAACGAATGTGTGACTTAAATCGTAGTTCTAACACAATCAAAATCCATTCAACCTGACATGAGCACGACAATGTTTTCTCACTTTGTTTTTGCTTTGCAAAGTTTACAAATGCATCCTCCTTTTTTCTTCATCAAAATCATAGATTTCTCCCTATTTCCATAATGAAATAGTGCAAGTGTGCAACATTGCAACCGTAAGAGTAAGATTCATCCTAGGTACACAGAGGCACACAAATTAAAACCGGCAACACACATATCATCCATATACTGCTCCATACCAAAAGGACCGTCAGAATTGGAGGTTCCTGACGGTTGTTTTACATTTTCCTGATGTTTGTTAGCCGTGAGGAAAAAACCAGTTCCTGGTAGTGACTAGTAAGACTGAAGGCCTTGTGCCAGTGCCTGGCTAGGAGTCTAGGGCATGGGTTTGACAATAAAAAAAGTCTGAGACTGCTGCTTCCGAGCTGCAAACCACCTCTGCAGCCGCTTCTCTTAATTGGAAACCTTCCCTGGCGTTTTCTCGCCAGCTGCTCCTGCAACCGCTACAAGGCGGTCTTCCGTCACGCCAGAGCCGGACAGTGTATGCCTTGTAAGGACGTGCGTACTGCAACATGCACGGCCATTTGGCACCTGGGTGTATTAATTGCAGTGGATGAATGCTGGTTGTGCGTATCAAGCTTGTCATTACTCAATACCCAGGTTATTTTGGCGATTTGCCTGGGAGCACAGACCAAAACCCGTTTTCTCGACCGAGCTAGCACGAGAGAGCAGCATGTGCTACTCCTAGTTAGTCACGTATGCTGCCTCGAACTCAAGCAAGCGATCGCGACTCGCAAGCAAATCAACACGTCAACGCCGTCTCACATGGGCCGAGCGCGCGCAACAAATTAGACCAGTGCGCAATGCAGGTTGTTGCGTGTGATACTAGCATCAGATTCATGTAAGATCGAGCCGTTCGTACGTGTGCTCGTCCATCATTTTGTAGAGCGACAATGCATGGCCACGGAGCAGCGAGTGCTATAGGCCGGTCCCAGCCGGGGGAACTCGGGTTCCCGTGCACGCGCCACTTATGCGCGCGAACATGTGCATGGGGCCGCGCGTGTGCCAGCGCCATCGGAATGATGGAGAGAGCGTAGATTTTTGCCGTCTAAACGACATGCCGAGCCCGAGAAGCTATCTTATTCGCGCAATGCAGGGGCGCGCGCGCGCGTGGCTTCTAAGCCAGGACGACGTCGCATAAACCCAAGCTCTTACTGCACGTACGTGCAGGGTGCACGCTGCACAGTCTTTCACAAGAGACCTAGCAGTGCTAGCTTACGAGCCACGGTATGCTTCGGTTGGCATGTAAACTACTACTGCTGATCAGAATGTTGTCGTTGCCTGCTACATGTGTCAACCCGAGTCGAAGAGCCCGTTTTTGCATGATCCAAAGGACCGGAATGTAATTCCTCGAAACTCGTAGGGGGAGGCAAGCATGGCAACATGGGGGACTTTTTTTTAGACGAACATGGGGTGCTATTATTGGCCACATATGAAGCATATTTTATTGGTAATATGGAGTAGATTTGACTACGTCGAGATGTGAAAACTGTCGCTTCAAGGCGAAGCCGATGTGTTTGAATCGGAAACATCTAGTCATGGGGTGGGCGTACGCTGGGAGTTTTCCGGCCGGGGGCGGATGAATGATCACGGCGTGATTGCTACTACTTGCTGCTAGTAACAGTATCTTCAAAAGACAAGGCGGCCGGCCGGGCCGGGAGGAAAAGTTCTCACTTTCATACACGATAACCAGTAGCCAGTAGGAGCATCAAACCAGGAACCAGCGCTTCCAAGCCACGGAGCAGCTTCTCTTCTCTTCCTTGCAACACACGCATTGCATATGGATATGGTAATTAAAAACTAGTTTCGACCTCGAGCCGAGCTAGTTGAGCAACACCACAAGCGGTACAAGTTTTCTTTCTTTAGAGGAGAGGAGAGGGTCCCGTAACGAAAAGGAGCTGGTGCCAAGTTGCCAACCAACCTACCATAATGCGCACCCCCATGAGCGAGAAAAGGACAAGGGGGGAAGTAAATTTGCTGAGAAAAGCCTTACCGTGAGACTCTTCTCATCACCGTCCATTTCATTCCATCCATCCGGATGGATGGCTGAGGCAGGGCCTCCCCACCGAATTTTGTTCCGGGGAGAGGAGGCCATCGATTTCCTACCCACGCTAGCTATCGCATTGGAACTTGCCCATCTTAACGCACGCACCCATCCCATGTCTGCATGCATGCAGCGCACACGCGGCGCCGTGGGATGGAGCCCTACCGGCCTAGCTGCGTCGACGTAAACACGGAGAGGAAATGCGCGCGAGGGTGTGTGCGAGCGAGAACGGCCGGGACGCGCGACGGTGTCTCGCAAGCTAGGAAGGCAGGCAGGCAGCGCGCGTTGCATGCCCACCTTGACATTAGTTTTAGGAGCTGTTTGGTTTGCGATAGAGTACGAATTTATCTGGCCTTTTGCGGCCAGTTCGCGTGGGTTTGTTTGGTCTTCAATTGGAGTTACCTCTGACCTTGTTGGCGTACAGTACTATTTGACAATATCAAAATTGTTTTACACAAATTTGTGCATGTATTCCTCACACATGATGATGCCAAACATGAAAACTACAACCGCAAACAAGTTTCACCAGGCAAAAGACCACAAGATTTCTACCCCCAATCAAACATATATGCATAATGCATAGTACCTTCGAGGCAAGATTGCCCAGTTCATCACAGTTCCAGAACGAGCAGAGACTATAATCGGCTTTAGTGGACCTTACGTTAATTAGTGGGGGTCTACTGCTTCAATTGGAGTTTTGCGTAGGGATTTCAGCACTTGTAACTCGTAAGCACAATAAAGAAACGTTCTAGCCACTTCTAGGTAACCAATTTGGTAGGTCCGAAGCGCGAGTAGAATCTGGTGAAGTAGAGCTAGCCAGAATCCGAATGGAGAGGTGAGGTTAGGCGAACTATTCTTAAGCATTCAGCCAGCCTGCTGCCTATTTTCATGCACGCATGCATCTACATGCATGGCCGGCGATGGCGTAGGAGTACCCGGCGATGGCGTAGGAGTACCGGAGTACTGCATGATTGCTAGCTATAGCATTGATTTGTTGATGGTTCATTATCATTTTGGGTGCAAGCCAAGCCAAGACGATCCAGCGGTGACCCATCCACCTCACCTCGGGTGTGGTGCGGTGTGTACTGTGCAAACGTGTCCGCCGATGTGACGTGACGTCGCGGGGCAGCGGCGAGGCGACGCGATGGCTCGCAGGGACCTCGTCTCTTACTCATGTCGGTCACGAGGAAGCCGACTCAGACTCCGTCTCCGTCTCCGTCACAAGTCACATCCCATCTCATCCAACCGATAAGATTTCATAAAATTTTCGAAATCTCCATGCTTGGATCGGAGTACTGAAATCATTACACTACATATGTACATGTGTGTCCTTATTCGGCATAAAATAAACAAAATGTACGCTTCTTTAAGGGCAACAACTTCTGCAGTCCATGGAGGGCACGTAGAATACGTAGGTGGTCGTTTCATCTCCACTTATTCACAAGATATTTAAGACCTCATCTTCAATGTCTTGGGAACCAAGACATCATCTAGGCCTCCGCTCCCAGATCCAACGAAGGATTTCCTACCGGTTCCCGGGTAGAAAGGAAACATACATATACACATGAATACATTCAGTGGTCAAAATTAATGTCCGTGTTATGTGAGATCTAAACCTCCGCTCTAGTTAGACATACGCTAGTAGGGGCATACACTTGTGTGTGAGTTGGGGCCTGCGTGAGTGCGTGTGTATGCGTCCTCCTCTGCACTCTCTAAACAAAAACCTCATCTAGGGCACTGATTCGCCCAATGCATGGTGGTTTCATTGGACCTGCAATAAATTTGCATTTTAGCCCCCAAAAAGCTTATCTTGGTCCTCAATTATACTTTTTATATAAAAAAAATTACATTGAAAACCCTAAATGAAGAAAATATATTTTAAAAAAACCTAGGTCCACGTGTCAACCTCTATTTCTTTCACCCAACTCTCCTCCCTCCCTCACTTTTCATCCACTCTCTCCTCCCTCCCTTACACATCCTCTTCTCTATCCTCGTTCAATGTCTGCCGTTGCCGGCCCCATCGCGACATATCCCAGCACCGCCTGCCTCCATAGACGCTTGAGCTCGCCTCATTGGATCTGTCCGCCACCTTTTGTGTCCTGACACCTTTGTGCCCGTCCCCGGCTCCCTTGCCACCTTCGGGATCTGGCCGGATCCACTCACCGGTGTCCGGATCCGATCGGATTTGGTCATCGCAGCCACAAGAAGATCCCGTTGCCGCTGCGGCCGTTATTGCTACAGTCCTAGGCTAGTTGTTGTCGAGCTCCCTGCCGGTACAGGGTCGCTGGCCGGTGTGTTGACCCAACGCGAATTGGTGAGATGATGAGGTGTGCCCCTTGGGTCAACACAGGCATGTCTCCCAAAAGAATTGACAAAGGCATGTCTCATTGGAGACGTCAAATAAAACCAGAACAACACAAAGATTGCCCGCAGGCGTGTTCGTCCTATAATTTTTTTTCTTTCCTGGGAATCTTTTCCACCTTTAATTTTCCGTGTCACATCCATGCATGCATGCATGAGTGCAAGTATTTTAATCGGAAGCTGCCATTAGTGCATTATTAGTACCCGGCCGTCAAAAGCTTTCCATGATGGAGATGGGCATAGTACGTGCTCGTACGTGATTTTTGGACCCGGAATGTACCGATTCCGTGGTGCCAGCGCGAAACCGCCAATAGCTGTGTGTGATCCGTCCGAGCGTTTAGCCAAAATGCACGACGTCGAGAAAAAAACATCACGTGCTTCTGTTCACATCCGAGTGACAGAGTGAACAGGGCTTAATTATGGAGTCTCGATACGAGTTGGTGTGATCGAGCGTCGGTAAGGACGGTTGACGAGTATCTAATAATCTTTGAATAATTAAATTATTTATTTGTAATATTTACTATAGATAATAATATATTTATACAATCATCAGAGGTACCTCTTATCATTAACTTATAATGGTAAGAGAAGATTACAATTACCTAGTCATATGCTCTCTTCTATGACCACCATATATCGTAAACTCTTCTACGACCAAATCAACCATGATCACTCTATAGTTGATAGAATCTACATACATGTGAACCCAATTAACTAGGGACTCTATGCATTGCGTTCATTTATGCGTAGTAATTATACATGTGTCGTTATTCTCTGACATAATTGCACATAATTATCTATCTATGGCATAACTGCATGACGAACGTGGGGGAATGTTTGTTTGACAATAACCGCCATCAAACGTGCGCAATTAACCAACCGTTGGGGTGCCTCCTCGTACACAACAACTGTCACCCCCTGATAACGCCGATGGACAGAGAGGAGAACAAGTGACAGAAGTCATTAGCCTTAGTTTTGGTGACTTCTTTTTTGTTGTTAACACAATCAATACAAAAATACAGGAGCAGTATTATTATTCTCTTCGGAGAAGACCAGAACATGTCTAAAGATTCTCAATGTCTCCTCTTGTATAGTCTCGATCAAGGAGCCCCTAGCATTCATTTCATAAGATCGATAACAAAACATCGACAACTGTATATGAGTAGCCTTGTGGTGAAGATACTGGAAATAAGGTTCCGTTTGAAAGGTGGAAACTTTTCTAAATTCGTCTGAAAAATTAAACTATTTCCTATACAATTTTTGTAAAATCATGCATTCCAAATAGGTATTAAGTTTGTCAATCCTCAATCCGTGCAGCAGTGGTCCACAACTGTGCTATGCTGATATTTTGCACATCATCACTGAGACGTTTTCTTATGGAAAAATTGTGTTTCTGCCACTCAAAATATGTGCAAATTCGGTATTGTGATCCGAAATTTAAACATTTTGTTTTTACCATTTTTCATTAGTGCACATTTTGTTTTTGCCACTCCGTCCAAGTCAACGGGGTTTGATTGTCAAGAAATATGGGGAAAAACAGAGAAATACCATAAAATAATAGAAAAACCATTAAAACACAATAAAAATGGAGACAAAATATAGCAAAATTTCAAGATAACTTTTGAACAATTTTTTTTAATACACTAATAAAATTTCTCAAAAAACACTAAGGAAAATGTTTTAATCTTCCTCAACTTTTATGGAGCATTACTAAAATTTTCCGAGGTGTGATTTTTTGAGAAATTTACACTAAGAAACTTTTGTGCACTTTTATTTTATTTCATTTGTATTTTTTTGTATTGGCTAGTATTTTTATTTTCAAATTTTCTCTTTTTTCTGATAATCTTGTAGATTTCTTAACGGTCAAACTCCGTTGACTTGATGGAAAATTGAACGGAGTGGAAAAAATGAAATGTGCACTGACAAAGAATGATAAAAATGAAATGATCAAATTTCCGATAACAGAACTAAATATACACATATTTTGAGTGACATGATAAAAAAAAATTCCTTTTCTTATTGCAGGTATGGAGCCATGGAGGCAGCAGGGAGGGTCCATGCAAGTGCAAGCACAACTAGCCAAGCCGGCCTAGTCTAGCACACTGTCAGCCACCTAGGAATAGGATCACACCAACATGACAAAATGTACAAGACCCCAATGTACATGCAGTTATTTCGTTGCGCACAACTAGCTAGCGAATTTTTGGCAGTATTAACATTTTTTGACATCGTATTTACAAAAATGCTGGTGCTCAAAAAATTTTGGCAAAAATGACATCCCGCCCGCACGGCTGCCGTGCGGTGGCCCCGCCGCCCGCCACGTGCCCCCCTCGGTGCCCCCTCTTCGGTTCTCCGATTAGGGTTAGGGTTTCCGTGGATTTCGTAGCATTTTGAAAATATAGCAAATTAGTTCAAAAAATTTATGAAATTTTACACGAATGCTTGTAACACGGTGTAATTTTTTATATAATTTTACTTATTCTAATTTTACCTCGCAATTTCATTTAAGTGTACTCATTTTATCCCACCACGTGTCACCCTTCCCCCTCCCACATGCATGCCCCCCTCCTGCCGGCCCTGCTCTCCTCCTTCCCGCACGGCCCTCCTCTGGTGGCCACATTTTGAACCGTCCATCCTTCCTCCTCTACACATTTGTCGACTCCTCGCGGTTGTCCCCTTTGCCCGCAGTGCTGCGCGTAGACAACTCATCCGAAATTTTCGGCGCTAACGCAACTGCTCCTCCTTCACTCGGCTACAAATACCGAAATCTCGCAGTCGCTCTTCGCTCATCCCAATTACGTTTTGCTTCTCGTTCTGGCGCTCGTCGCTGAGAACTCAAAGAACTTAACATAATTTTTTTTTTTGGAAATCAAGTATTTGCTTACTGCTCGTCGCTCGCCTTTTTTTGATAGCTTACCCTAGAAGGGTAGGTAATTTGTCGGATGGTTTTGCCGTTATTACCGTATTTAATTAGTGTACTGGTTATTAATTAGTTATGAATTAGTTACTTTACTGGTAATTAATTAGTTTAGAAGTAATTAGTTAGTTCGTTGGTAATTAATTAATTAGGCGTAATTAGTTTAGTGGTTATTAGTCCCGCATATTAAATTAGTGTGCATTAACTACTCATAATTTATTTAGTGGTAATTAATCCGTTGCAATTATTTAATTTAGTGGTGATTAATTAGTTGCAATTAGTTAATTTAGTGGTAATTAAATAGTCGTAATTAGTTAGTTTAGTCTCTGTTAATTAGTTTAGTGGTAAATAATTAGTCGTATCTAATTACACATATGTAATCCATGACTTGCATGCAATTTGTCGTATCTAATTACACATATGTACTACAGATGGGGTTGTTGTGGCTATAGATAATATCGAACATGCAAGACTTGTATGTGTTTTATGGTGATAGTCTCATATGGACCGGACCCGGCGAGTTGGACTTGTCAAGATGCCAGTGCAAGGTGGTCCAGGCGGAGGGGCTCAACGCGATGAATATTCACGAGCCTCGGAGTTGCATCCGGAGGGAGTTCATCACAGAGGCAACGAGGACGAAAATTGTGATCGAGGGGATTACCTGCACGAATGATGTGTGGGAGCTCATCAGGGTGGCTAGAAGCGTAGCATGGAGCTAGTACATGCAGATTGCCTCCCAGCCCGCGGCGACCATTTACGGGAAGCCGATGGTGTACGTGAATTTCATACCCAGGGCGTCGGGTCACCTTGATAATGACAGGGTCTCTACAAGCGGGCAAGTGCGGCTGATCTGAAGGCGGCGACCTGAGAATGTCTTTGCCTTGAAGGATTGTCCTACGCATAATTGTGCGAAATTGTTGGAAATATGCCCTAGAGGCAATTATAGAGATGATTATATTTTGTTGTGTTCATAATATTGGATAATATGTTATCTTGTTCCAGGAATAATATCGTTAATATTTATTATCAAGTATGTGACTTGATTATGAAACTTTGTATTTCTACGATGATTATTCTTAAACGTTCCCTAATCGAAAACATCTGAGAACACATGTGTATAGACTAGCATATGTATTGGTTGATGATTATGTTTCACGGGTCATAGATATGGAGATATCAAACTTCAAACCAATAATATGGACACATGTTATCGAACATGGTGTTGGTTTGACCCACCTTGAGACACTGTTAAGATTGTTATGATTTCATGTGTCATCAGTTGGTCTCAAGCAATGATGATGTATAATCCTTAGACATGAGATCAGCATGGTTTTCTACATATGTAATAGTACACTTAGGGATTGCCAAACGCTACTCCGTAACTGGATAGTTATAAAGGTAGCTTTCGGGTATACTATAAAACATGCAGAGGAATATAACTGGTCGGATATGGGATTTGCCCCTCCCATCATAACAGGAGAGATGTCCCTGGGCCCCTCGTTTTGGTGGGATAAAGAAAGTGCATGGTCATGCCACTAGTGGTCGAAGTGTCGACCACATGAAGTTATTCGACACTTGATCGAGAAAGTATTGAACAGTCCATGGATGACAAATTATCTCACCTGGAGTTCAACCAGATGTCATGGGGCAAATAGAGAATACACAAGAAGGTTGTTCAGTTCGCACAGATAAAACTGGTCGTATGGAGATACGATCTGGTCGTAGACTGGTCAAACATAGTCACGAACTAGTCGTATGGAGATACGGACTAGTCATAAACTGGTCGAACATAGCCACGAACTGGTCGTATGGAGATATGAGCTAGTTGTAGACTGGTCGAACATAATCACTAACTGGTCGTAAGGAGTTACGAACAGGTCGTATTTAAGTATAAGCTGGTCGTAAGGAGTTACGAACTGGTCGTAACTAAAAATAGACTAGTCGTGACTAGATACGAACTGGTTGTAAGTGATAAGGACCTGGTCATAGATCATATTGTATTAAGGTTCGTCCGATACATTCTATGTGTGTACGGGAATCATTATGTCCTGCTAGGTGCCGCTAACGACTCGTGGTCGGAAAAGAGTTTCTGAGTCACAACCGATTACACATGAACCTATAGGGTCGCACACTTAAAGGGCTAGGATTTGATTTGGATGGTGATCTGAATTCTTGTAGGCCACGAGTTCCTAATGGGCCTCAAGTTCGAGACCCATCATGGATGCCTATATATAGAGGGGTGGTGGCATGGGGTTCGGTAATCATCTTTTGAAGAATCCCCGAAACCCTAATAGCCACGCCTTCCTCATCCAATACCACGCCGTCAGCGCTAGCACTTCAGCGCGTGGTGTCCCTGCCCCGTATGTGTGGATACCTTGGAGGTGTTGTTGCGAAGCATCAACACTAGGACGATCCGCAACTCGTGACGATCACAGATGCAGGAGGAGAAGACGTGCGGCGAATACAACTACTACTGCATCAACTCACTATATTGACTCTACTTCCGCTACGAGTCAGCGCGTCTAGTGGTAATCTCGTGATCTATTACTAGCGGAGATTCCTTGGTTACGCGGTAGAATTTTTATTTTGTGCTATCGTAGCCTACCCGTAATCCTTCAGAAATGAGGGGGTGGAATCATGGTGATCAACCCGCATTGACTGCCATGAGTATCTACTGGACCAGACTCTCGGGTTGGAGTCCGACAAGGACGTCGACCCAAGCTCAGATGGTAGCGACGATGATGCATACCTGGCAGGTGGTCCAACTGGGGGAATTGTGTCATCGGAGGTATCTTACGTGGCATCAAGACTTTATGATGTCGCAGTGCATTCGCTCATACTGCCGCAATAAGAAGGCTCCCACTGGGGGGTTTGATGCCAAGATCCTCTTAGTAGGGCATCGCTTCCCTAGCAGGGAGGCCGTGCAACAAGCTATAGCACGATACGTCTTTCAATCAGCCGTGTGTACCGAGTGCACCGGTCCAACCCTAGACATTACACAGTGAGGTGTGTAGTGGAAGGCTGCCCTGGCAAGATCAGCGCTCACCGAGCAAAGATCTTCAACTCGGTATTCGCTGTCAAGGTAGTGTCCGACCACACTTGCGAGTTTAGCGAGCCCCTACGGCAACATCGGAACGTAACTTCCGCATATGTGGCAAACCTTATCAAGCACCTAGTTGCAGTGGACGTGTCCATCTCCCCCAAGCTGCTGTTGCCGGAAGTCGTCAATCAGGTTGGCTATCCAGTCAGCTACAGCAAGATCCGACGAGCCAAGCAGAAGGTCATCGAGTCCATGTACGGGACATATGGAGAGACGTATAACCTTGTGCCAAGATTGCTTCACCAGATTGTTGAATCAAACCCCGCATGTACATAAACAAGCTTGAGCGTGAAGATGCTGACAAAAGGCCCAACCGCTTCATACTAGACCGGGTGTTCTGGGCTTTTGCTCAGGCCATCGGGTGCTTCAAATTCTGTTGTTCCGTGATGACGATGGATGACACTTTCCTTATGGGGAGGTACAAGGGTACCATCCTCACTGCGATGGCAGTCGACGTGAACGACAAGCTCCTCCCTGTGGCATTTTTCATTGTGGAGAGCGAGAAGACATCTAGTTGGATGTGGTTCCGGTCGAATGTGAAGACGGCGATGGTGGGAGACCGGCCCAACATATGCCTTATCACAGACCGCAATGCTGGGTTGTTGGCAGCCATCAACACCATGCAGCATGGGACGCCCCCCTTACCAGTGAAACGACGTGCAATCAAGGTGGTGCATGAGATATCTTGCATCTAACTTGTTCAAACGGTTCCGCGGTCAGGATGTCATGAAGACGTTCAAGACATTGTGTCTGCAGAACCAGAGGTAGAAGTTTGACTCCATCTGGGGAGACCTCGAACGCCAGACTACGAGGCATACAAGGGAATCCACTTCGGAGGTACTGGAGAGAGAGCAACCCCATAGTGCTATAAGTTTCTCCGATTGGATTAATGGCCATACTCTTGAAATGGAGAAATGGTCCTACAGATGACATGAGCGGTGCGAGTGCGGTATTATAACGACCAACATGTCCGAGATGCTGTGGCGTCCTCAAAGGTGTGCGGTGCCTCCCTATCACCACGATCGTCGACGAGACGTGGATTCACACTGTTGGTTATTTCGTCAATAGAGCCACCGCAGCCAAGCGACAAATGGAGGAAGGCAAGCAGTGGTCCGAGAGCATGCAGAGGCACATGGACAAGAAGATGGAGAAGGTCCGGATGTACGACATCCGGGAGATTGATGGCCTCAGGAGGAAGTACGAGATCAGGTTTCGGTAGAAACACGTCAATAGTCATGCCAGGGGGAAAGGAAATAGACATGTACCCTAGGTGATATGGCGACATGCACCTACAATATGCCGAAGCTCCTGCACAAGCCATGCTTGCACGTGTACAAGGCATGTGCGCAAATGAGACAGATGTGTACACCGTACATCTCTGAGTACTATGACATGCAGCACCTTTTGGGTACATGGAGTGCAGAGTTTCACTCGTACGGCGTGAAAATGAAGTACACGGATCTTTGGCTGGACATGGCGCAATGGGGCCCAAACAAGGACTTGAAGACAACAACGAAGGGGCGATGGCAGACGCGGCACTTCCAGAATAACATGGATGCCAGCCAATGTACCAGTATTAGCTGCACAAGCAAGTGCAGGATATGCAAGACTCCTGGGCACTCAGCGAAGGATTGTCACAAACGATTTGTAAATAGAATCATCGGTGATATCTTACATATCACAGATGGTTCTTGGTGGAAACCGTCTGTGATAGTAGGCCTTCATAGACGGTTTATACAAAAAAAAACCGTCTGTGATAGTTCGTCATACCAAACTAAATTTTTTCTGATTTTTGGCTAGCCTCAGGAATTGCTAGCTATGCCTTCTAAAAACAAGCAAGTAGAAAACAGATAGATCACAGATGAATCAATTGTTGACAACTCAAAGTGATCATTTACAACTCAAAATCAATTACGAAAGAATATGTTCAAGTATTGTCACTAGAGTTACAATTGAATTAGAACTACCGATTACGAAAGAATATGTTCAAGTATTGTCGCTAGAGTTACAATTGAATTAGAACTACTCAAAGTGAATTACAATTGAATCAATTGTTTGAAGGTCGTTTAGCGGTGTCGACAGAGTGAAAATCTCCGTCAACGTTAACGATCTCTGTCTTGATGAAGCCGCAGAGCGCTCCTCGAACCTCCGAGATCTCGGTCATAGCGAATGAATCTAAATTGAGTATCATGCCCTATCGCTAGCAAGAGTAAAGTAGTAAGCATATATAGTTAAATTTATAATTAGAAAATAATTATTGCGAGAATGACATACCTCTGGATCATTTGTCTTAGCACCCATGATTTGTTGCATATGACGGCAAACATAGAATACACATAGGTGATCTTGTTTTTACTGGTGGCACTGCAAAAATAAAATTACATATATAGGTATAGTCAGTTCGAGAGACATTATTACAAAGTGTGATATAGGATTATTGTGTTGTAGCTCGTACCGGAAATCGCTTCCTGTATTGTAGTTTGGCGCTCAGTCCCTTGTATAGCCCTCCCTCGGTAACACAGGTGTTGAACAACCTACATGATTTCAAAAAGTTATCCTCGGCCATTTCAAATGAAGGAAAACTACAATAGAGTTATGTATGGAGGAATTGAGCATACCTATCGAGCATTCCTTCTACAAGGGTGAAGTCGTGGGTTTTGTTGAGTAGGGAATTAAGGTATATTACCTTGTTCCTCTTTGGTACAATGACTAAAAGGATCCAGTGGAACCTACTCATGTATGTCACTATAGTCATTAAACCTAAGTTTGTGTTGCGTATAAAGTACAAATGAAATTTGTATAGCAAATAGTGAATCACTTACTTCTGGTTGTAGGGCACCAGTATGTAGTCCTTGTCATCCTGAGCAAGCAATCCTATCATTATGTATTTCACGACGTAGAATGCAACTTCGGTGATGGTTTGCTCAGAGACCACATGTGGGTCGAGGAAACCCACCGGTTCTCGCCATCCCCGGGCATTTTTCATCATGTATCTATACATAAGCAATTAGTTATGATATTTATCGGTATTACGTGAATGTAGAACTTGATTATACACACTTATAGTGTCCAGCATCGTAGAAGCGAGGCGTCGAGGGCATCGAGGTTGAATAGGTCGAATAAGTCGTTGAAGCCCACGACGAAGTGGCCCGGCTCGTGGAAGAAATGCTCCTTCATGTATCTGACGGTGATTCCAGTATCGTACCCCTTCTCTTTGGTCTTCCGCATGTACCAGACATGTAAAGCCTGACAACCTACTCCAGCGCGGGCTAATACTGTGTCAGGGGCCAACGGACTTCCGAGGGAGTATTTTGCGGGCTTGGGACGCGCCTTAATGTTCTTCGATTTTGATTTGTCCTTAACGACTTGCCCGCTACACGTCTTCCTGTGAGACGACTCGGGAACCAATATGGTGGCACGCTTTTCTTGTTCCTTCGGCGTCTTCTCCACGGGAACCGATGAGGTGGCCTTCTAAAGAGAAGGTTGAGGTGTAGTCATCGAGGGTCCCGTTGGAGAGGAATGTTCATGTCGAGATCGCGGCACTGCAGGGTCCAGGGCGATGTCCTTCTTGGGCCACTGGATAAAAGTGTACATGGCATCCCCTAGTGTTCTGATGTCTTCGTTCGGGCGAATCTCCAGTGGGACAACCATAAAATTGTCATGTATCATGTCCACCTGGACCCTAGCGTAACCATGCGCCAGCTGGGCACCGTGCTACACTGTCCCTTTCTGGCATGGATACGCCATCCCCCACCCAGCCTTAATATAAATAGAACTAACCATCCTCACTTGGAGCTTGCAGGGCGTCGACTCCTACAAAACGATACACAATTAGTTAAGGCGTCCTATAAGTATATCTTTGGAGCATTCCAGAGATATACATTACCTTGATGTCGTCAATAGGTAATTGGACGTCATCATGTTCAGAATTATGCGTGGACGCGACGCTACTCCGATGTTGAGGAGGACTGGCTCCCAAAATAACAAGGCGGCTTGCGACCGGTTGAGGAGTTGATTTATTTGATCCTACAATCTATTTATCTATCCTTGAAATTTTGTAGCAAGCATCTGTATCAACTGGTCCTCGTGCTCGGCCTTAGATCTCTTCGTACTCCTATATGTGTTGGAGTCAGCTCGGAATCCATCCCTCCAAGGTACGTAAACCCAAAGGCCTCACATGCGACCCAGGTGCTCCTTATTTCCTAGGGCCGTAGATAGTATATCCTTCTTACTGTCTACTTGGAAGGAGCCTTGGGAAGAATCAGTAGTCAATGCATGCTGCAAGAGGTCATCATGTTATTATAGACACTATGAAGTTATGGACTTATTAACAACTAGGTAGTTTGACATATTTACCAGACGTTGGGACCTTTGCCTCAAATGCTGTCGGGTTAAATGAAAGAGATGTAAATGCGAAGGCGTGGTGATGCCCTCGCTCTTAACGACTTGGCGCTTTTCGTTTGTGATCTCAGCAAATGGTTAGATTGCGTTCACGTCCTTCGCCATCCATTCTGGTGTTTTACCCACGTACCCAGCGGTGCCGAGTTTGTGGGGGTGAGTGTTTTGTGCCTAGAGAGCTTTGTGTGCTGCAATTTGCTCCTTAAATTCGGCCGTCGTCTTCATCCGGACAAAGACGTCCCATATATCCCGCGACAAGAATTGATACTTCGTGAAGGGCGACCGATCTGTGTTCATGTACTTCGTGACAAGCGTGCTCTTGAAAGTCCTCCAATCGTGTCCCATCGTGAGCAACGCTTCTTGGTTTCCGCGTGCTGATGCTATACGGGATAGTGAACGAGCTTAAAATTTCAGTACACAGCTGGCCTCTCTCTACGTCCGTTAGAGACTTCCAGCTTGGTGTGGTGATGGTGACCCATTCCTTTCCAAGTATCCCGCAGATGGTCCGGAATCTCGCTGCTGCTTTCTTGGGACTAAGAGACCCCATGACCTTGACCTCGTGATGGTCATTTGGCCCATGAGCAATTTCGATATTCCTCGCCATCTAAACATGTACCACTTAGTCGGAGATCGAGAGCGCATTCGGTGGCGTCGATGCCGGCAATGAAAACGATGCGAGCGCCATCTCACTTGCTTGCTATATATATAAGTTACATACGCAATGAACTAAAATTTCAGAATTCAAAACGCTTAGAGTTTAAATAAAATGGATTGCAAGTTTATATTCACTAGGTATTTTTCAAGATAATTTCTCTTAGAAACATATTTTATACAGAAAAAAATAGAAATTACCCAACCAATTAACTAAAATTGCCTTGTAAACAAATTAATTATATAAACAAATAGAAGTTACCCATTGAACTTAAATATAGAATACGTAGTAAAGAAAATTCAAAACTAAAATGGTACTCATGGGATACTTGGCACACAATCAAGAGAATAGATAAAAATACTAACTGTACACTTTCCAAAAAAATGTACGTAAGGAGTATGATTAGGACTTAATAACAAAAATTATGCACAAAGCACATGATTGAAGCAAAAATACCATCAATATTGAAGAATTTGCACATAATACGGATACGTCATAAAAATTCCGTAAGGGCAGTAAAATAACCTACATATAATACCAATACTTGTCATACGCACAGCAGTAATTCAATTCGTAAATCGACCCTATGCGCTTGGTATCGAAAGATTCTAGTGGCCGTAACTTTTGCCATGGACCTCTTAACAGACATGAGCTCTATATCTCTGTAGGCCACACATTAAGCTCCTGGATTTCCAATCTGCTAAGCATCCACAAGTTCATTCACAATTTGGTTCCTTTAGCATCTAGGGATTACATAATGCATATAGTAACAATAGATTAACCCAAAAACTCCTGGATTTCCAATCTGTCAGTCAGCCATAATTAGTTCATTCAAAAATTAGTTCCTTCAGCATTTAGGGATTACACAATGCATACAACAACATTAAGATTCAACGAACAGCGATGAGTCCGCAGCTGTGGCCGGTGTGAGGAGCGAAGACGTACCTTGGGAGGTGGCTTCGGATGGCGGTGGGGGAGGAAGGGGGAGGGGAGGAGGCCGAGCTGCGTGGCTCCGGTGTGGTGGAGGAGGCCAAGTGCCACGGCTCGGGGTAGGAGGCGTCGGGGAGGAGGCTTCGGGCGGCGGCAACGTCGTCGATGTCGGGGGCGGCGGCATCGAGGTCGGAGGCGGCGGCGGCGGCGTCGAGTTCGGAGGCGAACGAGTGAGAACAAGGGGCTAAGGCACTGGGGAGGTGAACGGGCGAGAGTAAGGGAGAATGACGAGTAAGGGCGCACAAACCCTAGTGGTTCCCTCCTAATAAAGGGATATCATAGATGGTTCTATTATGGAACCGTCTGTGATTAGTAATCATAGACGGTTCCATATTAGAACTGTCTATGATATGCAACTATGTCATAGTTCATTTTATTTGGCATGAGAGCACATGAACATTTATAAGCCATACAAGAGCAGGGAGACATTAAGTCCATCATATTTGACAAATAGGGTGTACAAGTGCATAATATTACCATTCCACATTACAATGAACATTGACAGCAATATCAGATATTACAACTCCATAACACATTAACACATGACAATTCCACATTGACATCAAAGTAAGAGATTACAAGTCCATAACACATGGCAAGTCCACATTGACATGTCTCATGTTATGGAATAAATTCTTAATTAAAATATAGCCCTTCATGATGATCGACGCGCATATAGTTAGCTTCCTCACTAGGTTCTTCCTCGAGCCTGATGTCGTCTCCGAAAGGAGGCAACTCGTCAAATTGATTGTACTCTTCCTCATCTACGATATTTTCAACTCCAACAATCCTTCTTTTTCCATGAAGAACTACGTGGCGGTTCTTATTTGCCGGGTCCGTTACATAAAAAACTTAAACAAATTGCTTAGCGAGTATGAATGGTTCATCCTTGTATCCGACATGTTTGAGGTCCACAGTAGTGACGCCGTACTTGTCGACCTTCACACCCTGCGGAAGTTTAACCCAATGGCATCGAAACATGGGGATCTTGAAAAGTACGTAGTTGTAACATCCCAACTGTATAATTAGGGTTTGTTCAAATATAATTAAGGTGTAGAAATTAAAACTTTTTCTCACACCTTGAAAACCCCTAAACATTCATGTAATTCTTGTCCAAGAGTTGTGTAATCCAAAAACACAAGGCTCTTGTTGACCAAAAGTCAAACTCATTTTCTAATTGTCTAAATCTTGTGCCAAACATTTGGATTATATTTTCCTTGGTCCCAAAAACTGATGTGGGACCCCTCTGAAAAATATCCCAAGATGTAAAACTTGTTTGGTAAATTTTGGAGGTAAAACAAATCCTTGAACAACCTTCATGAATTTCCTGAGAAAAATGCATTACATAATAACCTCTGGAAATTTTATGCAAGGTTAATCTCATTGTCAGCAAGCTCAGTTAAAATTTCATCAAATTTGGAGTTCAATTGCTATCTCAAATAATTCTGCTAAGTTTCATTGTAAAAACTAAATTTAAAAGCCTACACTGTTCCTTGGGCTAGCCACTTGCAAAGTGGTCAAGCCCAGCAGTGTCTGCACACCCAGCCAGACCTCTTCACCACCTTGAGCAGGTCGTGGCCGTTGGATTTACATCCAACCGCCACGACCTCCTCATGATCAACACCGCAAAGACCTCCTCGCCTCATCGAGGTCATAGCCGTTGGATCAAAGATCACGGTCATGACCTCCACTGTGTTAAATCTCAAAAACCTCCACGGGTTGTTAAACCACTTGACATCCCACCTTGTTGAGGTCGTAGCCCTTGGATCCAAGATCCATGGCCATGACCTCCCTCACCTGTTAAACTAAGCAAACCTCCCACCTTGTTGAGGTCGTAGCCGTTGGATCAGATCCAACAGCCCACGACCTCCCTGCGTTATCAAGCGCTTCCAACCTCCCTATCTCGTGTTGTGCACCGTTGGATTAAAATCACGGTCACGACCTCCTCCTGTCTTATGCGCCAGATCTCCCCACGCGCGTGAGGTCGTTGCCCTTAGATCTAAATCTAATGGCCATGACCTCCCTTGTGTGTGTTCTTGGCGCTCTAAGACCTCCCTTTGGTTGTGTGCCCTTGGATTTAAATCCTAAGGCCATGACCTCCCCTCACGTTCTTAAGTTCATGTGCGGTTAAGACCTCACGGGAGGTCATGTAGTTGGATGGAGATCCAACGCCTTGGACCTCTAATCCCATTTTCCCGTGCGCTTACACATTAAGGAAATCGGAGGGCCACGACCTCCCCATCCTTGATCGTGTGGTGGGACCTCCTCCCGATCATTTGGCGTAACGGTTCAAAAACCACATCGAGAGGGCGGGACCTCTCCGTGGGCTTATCCAGCGGTCAAAATGACCTCCCCTGTTCTTCTCCTTCCTTGGTCACGCATGCGTGTTCCTGAGCGAGGGAGTTAATGCCCAGCTTGTCCACTGTGTACTTATAACAACTCTTTGCTGACCCGCATTAAATGCAGGTCAGCCTTCCGCCCTTCCTGTCCACACAGACCTGTCACCATGTCAACCTCGTGCCTTGTCCAAACCCTAGACCGAGCCATGGGCTAAGCTCACCATGAGCTTAACCCGGTCTATGACCTCTTTGCCCTAGCTATAAAACCTCCCCCCTTGTTTAGTGGCTTCCTTTGCACACCACTATCCCTTGCTTGCACCCGGTGCTTGAGCTCTAAACCACCAAAGCTATCTTGGCGCCATTGTTGAGAAGCTTGAAGCTCCTCGGTGGACAAGGGTCCTGGAGTTTTTCCTCCTTTTCTCCTTGTTTCCATTTGTGCCACGCCCTCTGGGACCAAGTCCTAACTTGATATTGTTGGGCATTTGCGAGAGGGACAAAGTGGAGCTTGGAGGTGAAGCTTTGGCCGTGGAGCACCCTTCCTCCCGGCACCGGTCCTCCTTCCTCGACCTCCTCGGCACCTTAGGACCTCCAGTACTCACGATAGTCCTTTAGCTGGGCACCGCATGAATGAGGTCGCGGAGCTTTAAATTGGGCTGCAGCTTGATTGGATGTCGCGCGAGCTTCCTTTTGCATTTTGGATTTTTGGTGTGCTTGTCTTCGTTGTCCTCTCGGCTCACGGCGTTCAAAACCGTCGTCGCCGTTGAGAGGAGATCCATGGAGTGCGCATGGTTATTGCGAACCGCGGTACCATGGATGTCACCGGCGAGTGCATATCGCCGGCGATGACCATCTCTTCAAACCGGGTCTTTGTCGGACAAAGCGGCGTATGCGTTGTCGTTTTAGGACAAGGATCCACGCGTTAATCGCTCATCAATTGCTCAAATCATTGAAATCATTGGCATGTCTTAGCGCATTTAATCCTCACCTTGCGGCGTATTTAAGACCTCCGCGCGCGACCTCCTCGTTGTCCCGCGCATTTAACCTCTTGTCCAAGCTGCGTGCGTGCGTCGTGAGCTCTGGGGCGTCCATGACCTCCTCAGGAGATCAGGCGTCAAGACCTCCCCTTGCGCTTATCGTGGCCGTCCAGACCTCCTGGAGAGTGCAGTGGCGTTAGGACCTCCCTTAGGACCTCCCGAGGTCATCTCGGCCGTTCATGACCTCCCGGGTAGATCTTGACCGTCAAGGTCCTCCCTCGAGACGATCTGGACCATCAAAGTCCTCCTTGGAACATCTAGGCCGTCCGGGACCTCCCTGTGAGGTCTGGCGATGTAGATCTTCCTTGGGAGATCTTGATAGTTTAGATCTTCCTTTGGAAGATCTCAACCGTTGAGGACCTCCCGTGTGATCTGAGCAGCTTATGACCTCCCTTGTCTTTAGGGTTTTAGAAATTCGATGATTTGTTAAAATTGTAAAGCGAAAAAAGGTAATAACTTTAGAATTTCATATCTAATTCATTCTAAATCCAAATGAGGTCATTCAAATTGCGTTAGCTCTGTCTTGAACTTGACTTTAATCCAAAAATGATTGTAAGTTGAGTTCAGCTTCAGAGCACAGTTTTGCCTTTAGATTTTAAAACTCACTTTAAATATACACTCAAATTGATGCTTAACTTGTAAAATACATAACTAATGCTCTGTAGATTATTTTTGGGTGAGACCAACTTTGTTGGTTTCCTCTATTAATGAACTCACTGTGAACATTAGTTTTGAGCATGTTGCTGTTATGAAAATGAGGACTTGTGCATTATAATTTTGTTCAAGTTCTTGTTTTTGAAAAATTGTAGAAAGTGCATAATAGCTCCAAATGAGGTGAACTCAATTGTGTTATTCATCTCATGAGGTGCTGGTTTTACAGTAAAAATTTCAGCTACACTTCTGTTCTAGAAAATGTTGCCTCGTAATTAAATTAGTGAATAGTGCAGTTTGGTATTAATAGGCTGAGCAGAATTGATTTCATCATATCTTTTGCGTTAAGAATCCAAATCAATTGGTTCTTGTTGCTAAATTCATGATAAATCATTGTCTTGCTGCTGTAAAATTTTCATAGCATTCGGAGAAGTTTTCTCTGTTGCGTCTTTTTGGTTTTCCGTTGTTCTTATCGATTCTTTATCGCTTTTTCCGTTAGGCTTCGACATTTGTGGCGATCTCAAGAGTGACCCTCTACTACAACTTGGCCAGCAACATCAAGGCAAGCAGTTTGATCATTTCCATCATTGTCCCATTACTTTAAAGCTTAATATTTTGTTTCACTTATATGTATGCATGCTACTTTGTGTTAAATGTAAGCTAGTAATCCTATAGTTGCATAATCTGTAGGAGTTGTTTATCCTCTACTACCATGAGCCTAGGTTATTTGCTGTGGTGGGAGCTCGTTGGATGAGCTCTTATCACTTAGTAGTTTCGATTTAAATGGCTTAGACATGCTTAGTTTTCGGTAGTTATGGGCGATCATCGACTTAGTCGATGGTCTTGATCACTCAAAACTGATTATTACTCATATCGTCCAGCACTTGTGCTTTGATTAATTGTAAAATCAAAAACTAAAAACAAAAGATTGATTTAGACTTGGGCATATTGGATGGATGGTGTGGTTTTGGATGTGGTGGTATGCCGAGTCAACAAGGACCGAATTCTTGCGCCATTGATCCAAGCAATTATGCGTGCTAACCACACGAGGGGATATGGGACCTCTCTTGACTAAGTACTTTAGGCGGTGCTAATTGGGGTCACTTTCGGTTGGTGTGTTTTAAAGATAAAATGTGTGTGTGTGTGTGGTGTGGGAATGGAGCGATGGCGGTAGGTTAGAAATTTGTCTATTGTGTCCTTATCCCGTGGGTTGTCTTGGTCGAGAATTAGCATCCATTGGAAATGTCTCATAGGACTTAGCCGTCTTGGCACACCAAAGGTAGTGTGCTTTAAGGAAAGGCGGTCGGCGTGTGGGTACATTGGTACACCCTATGAGGAATAAAACTATTGAATAGCCTCGTCTAGGTTATGGACACGCTTGGTTATTTCCGTGAGAATTAGACTACAACCTTTAATTAAAACTTGACATGGTTGGTATGAGCAGGGAGTTCATGCTATTGTTGTGGTGACTTGGGTTAGTCACTTCGGGTTGTTCTTGTTGTTGTTACTATGTTATTATCTCGTTGTTACTTCAACATTTAAAATGCTTTGCCAAATTGCCTTCAATCTATTATGTTATTGCAAATAATTGTTGCTTTATGCTAAATGAGACATACAACCTCCACTTACATAAAGCTTGCATGTAGCTATTTATAGTTCTGTTATCTCACACGTAAGTCTTGCGGAGTACTTTATGTACTCATCGCGCGTGGTTGTGGCATTTTTTGTGGCTTTTGTTGCGAGAGGAAGAAGGGAGCTCCTTGAGCCTCTCTTTTGTGCTACGTGTTGCGGCTTCTTGACGACTAGCTTGGCGGTCGGTCGGATGCCTAGGGGTTAAGGCACCTTGATTGGCTTTGTGTTATAGCCATCTTTATGGCACTTTTGCTTCATTGTTATCCTAGTGTTTGTTGTTATTTGGCGAAGGCCCTCTTTTGTAATAACCTATTCCTTATTAATATTAACCACGGTTTGTTGCTTATGTACTATGTGTTGTATGGAATTGATACACTCTTTTGTTGTGAGGTATGTATCTTGCATTAGGGAGTATACATCTCTCGAGGCCAGGTTTATTTGGTTGATAATACTAGGGTCAATTGGATGACAAAGTATTATGAGCTTAATAAATCCGGGTGCTCACAGTAGTCGAGCTCCCAAATCTCCTCTACGAACCTATAGTAGGTGTTCAACCCACATGCTCCGGCAGTATTGAACTGCTCGTGAAACGCATCTATGCGAACACCGCTGTTCTGGACTGTGCTCTTCCTATCCTGAGTTGTTGTATAAAATGTGTAACCACTTATGTCGTATCTTTGCCATGTCACAATTGTAAATTTTAGCCCTTTTTCCATCCATAGCAGTGTATCATCACTTGATGACCTCCCAGTGAATCGCACCATTAACCATTGGTTGAACCAACGGTTGTGCTCTCTTGTGATCCAAACCTCTAACCGGTCTGGATTCTGTTGTCGTAAACCTCCGACCGGTCTGGATTCTGTTGCCATACCATGTCTTTGTACTCGTCGATGTACGGGGACACTTGGGTCATGTGTTGCAAGACCATGAAATGGGTTTGAGCGTATGTATCTAGCTCGAAAGTGATTGCTTTCTTTCCGATGATCCCGATACCCTCCAGTCTCCCCTCATGACAAGATAGAGGCACACCTATCGGTTCCATCTGAGACATGTAGTTGACACAGAACTCAATGACCTCTTCGGTTGCATAACCTTCGATGATGCTGCCCTCCAGTCGAGATCGATTCCGCACGTAGGACTTAAGAATTCCCATGTACCTCTCGAACGGGTATATATAACGTAGGAACACAGGGCCGCATATCTTTTATCTCTTTCACAAGGTGAACAATGAGATGGACCATGATATCAAAAAATGACGGAAGAAAATACATCTCAAGATTACATAGAGTCGTCACCACCTTGGCCTGTAGAGCATCTAGTCCTTCAGGGTCGATGACCTTCTGAGCAATTGAGTTAAAGAAATAACACAGCCTGAAGATTGCCACTCAAACCTTGTTCGGCAAGATACTCCTAATTGCAACAGGAAGCATTTGTATCATCAGCACATGACAATCATGAGACTTCATACCACTTAATTTCAAATCTTCCATGGAAACAAGTCTCTTAATACTGGTGGAGTAACTGGACGGAAGTTTCACACCATGCAAACTCTGGCATAGTTCGTTTCTCTCGGCCTTGGACAAAGTGTAGCAAGCTAAAGAAAGGTACGTTCGTCCTTTATTGGTCTCTTTCGGTACTAACTCGGTCCTTATATTCATATCAACCAAGTCACACCGTGCGTTAACACCATCCTTTGTTTTGCCACTAATGTTCAGTAAGAGACCAATCAAGTTATCACATACATTCTTCTCCAGATGCATGGCATCGATGCTGTGGCGAATTTCTAAGTACTCCCAATAAGACAAGTCCCAAAAAATTGACCGTTTCTTCCAGATGTCCTTAACCATATCATAAACCTCTTTCCCTCCAAAAACCCTTAGAGCTGAGCCATCCTCCTTATTTTCGTTAAATTGTTTCTTCATCTTGTGGTATGGGTGAATCCTGGGAAGGAACTACGGTGACGGATATACATAGTTTTGCACGAGTTGTTCAGCCATACACTCTTGGTACCATCTAAGCAGTGCGGACATGCTTTGGCTCCATTTGTACTGAACCCCGACAGGTTGCCAAGGGTAGAAAAATCAATGATTGTGCAGAACAGTATGGCGCGTAAAGTGAAGTTCTCTCGTTTGTACGTACCCCATACTTGTACCCCTTCGTTCTACAGTGTCATAAGATCTTCCAGCAATGGTGCTAGGTACACATCAATACCGCTCCTAGGTTGCTTCGGCTCTTAGATAAGTAGTGACATCAAAATGTACTTCTGCTTCATACACAGCCAAGGAGAAAGGTTGTACATACATAGATTCATGGGCCAGGTGCTATGTCGGCTGCTCGTGTTACCGAAAGGATTCATTCTATCTGTACACAACCCTAACCTTATGTTCCTCGGTTCCGCACCAAACTCTTCAAAGCTCCGATCAAACTTTCTCAACTGAGCAAAATCAGTAGGGTATCTTAGCTTTCCATTTTTCTTATGCTCCTCCGAGTGCCAACGCAGCAATCTTATCTCCTTTCGGTTCGCAAATAAACGCTTCAAATGTGCAATCACAGGCAGATACCACAACATCTTAGCAGGAGATCCTTGCTTCACCTTAGCAGTATTCTTACGCTTGTATCGAGATGCTTTGCACACGAGACATACATGCATGTCTGCATACTCTTCACAGTAGAGGATACAATCGTTCGGACATGCATGAATTCTTTCCACTTCCATTCCCAATGGGCAAAGAACCTTCTTGGCTTGGTAGGTGGTGCTGAGCAACACGTTTCCCTCTTGAAGGATGTCCGCTAGGAGACCTAACAATGTCGTGAAACTCTTGTCAGACCAACCATTGCTTGCCTTCAATTTCAGCAGTTCAAGCACAGATGACAACCTTGTGTATTCCGGCCTGTAGCCAGAGAACAAAGGTTTCCCCGAGTCCTCCATTAATCCCTCGAATTTACCAAACTCTCTCTCATTGTAGTTCCCATTAATCCCTCAAATTTACCAAACTCTCTCTCATTGTAGTTCTCTTCTGCATCGCGTAGCATCTGATCAAGATTGCCATCGTGCGACCTATCCTCTTCAAAAGCACAGTCCACATCCGACATATTGTTGACTTCCTCGGCGATATCGTCATTATTAACTTCCTGTATAATCTGCTCTTCACCATGACTGGTCCAACATGTATACCCTTTTTTGAAACCCCTTCGAATCAAGTGCGCATCGATCTGCACCGGGTTGTTAAACATCTTTAGATTACCGCAATCAATACATAGACAGTACATAAATTTTATCCCCTTCTTCAACATATTCTGCTCGGCGGCTCTTCTAAAAGCAAACACGCCATTAATGTACTCTTCACTCATACGGTTCTCACCATACATCCAGTTTCGGTCCATCTATGCAACTCACATAACAAATTAGTGTTAAATTAGATTAATAAACCACAAGTACTTTTTTTATTGACCAAATATACTAAAATTGATTAGCGATTAACCTAGAGCAAATATAAAGGGTTATAGATGCTTAACCTCGGAGCTCACGACGAAAATCTCAAATATCCCACGAGATCATCCTCCCTTTTTTCCTTCTCTCCTCCTCCCTTCCTCCTCTCTTTAGCTTCCTCCTTTCCTTCTCCTCTCTAAGGTGGCGCAATGGGGGAGGAGGCAGCAGGGGTGGTAGCTCAAACCCTCTCTAAGGTGGCGCAATGGGGGAGGAGGCAGCAGGGGTGGCGGCTCAAACAGGAAGAAATTTGGGCGCTAGGCGAGTGCAGTCGGGATGGCCTGATATTTATAATGCCAGCATATCACAGACGATTCTTATTAAGAACCATATGTGATTGTGCACTATCACAGACGGTTTAAAAATAGAACCGTCTGTGATAATTTACAGACGGTTCTTAATAAGAACCATCTGTGATATCTACTATTATCACAGACGGTTCTGCTTAAGAACCGTCTGTGGATTATCATAGACGGTTCCACACTACTACAAAAAGGCTAATACTGGATGCCTCATCACGAGGCGGTTGATCAAAGCATGCGTATTAAATAAAATCCGAGCGGTTTTGGTTTAGCGGCGAAATGCGTATTCTTAGCTGCGCTAAAACCGTGCGTGAAGAAATAATATTACAGAGCGGTTCATGTTGAAAACCATCATGAAGTATCACGAGGCGGTTACGAACAAGAACCGTATGTGATACTATTAAATATCTAAGCGGTTCTTGTTGAACCGTCTGCGATACTTCATGAGCGGTTTTCAACACTAACAATCTGTGACTTCCCGTCCTCATCACAGACGGGTCGTATTAAAAACCGTCTGTGATAAGTATTTTTGATTTTACCATGGCTTGAAATCACTAACACTCTGCAATTTTACCATGGCTTGAAATCACTCTGCAGTAAGAAAAATTCCAAGTCACAGATGGTTTTTAATACAAACCGTCTGTGACAAGATATATATCATAGACGGTTTTTAATGCGAACCGTCTGTGATATGTAAATCCTGAGCGATTTTTGTATGAAACCGTCGTGGTTAAATGCGAGGAGTTCGAAAATTTTTGAATGCGTGCGCGGGAGACAAAATGTTTTGGCACTATCCTTATATATTATGGCCACCCCAGCCTTGTTTTCCATTAGTCTCTCCCTCTCCCCTCCCCACACCGAGCTTCGGCGACCACCCTCGATTCCCTGTCGCGGTTCAGCGAGGAGACAAAGCCGCCGCCGACGACAAGGAGGGATGCGGAGGAGCTCCTTGTCTGTCGTAGGAGGTAGACTACCGGAAGGTACGTGTACATCCCCATAACATACACAATTTGTTGGTTGTTTGTTGTAAAGAAAATTATCTTAATTTTGTGTTACCTAAGGTCGGGCCCTTGAGGTTTTCGATCGTCTCTCCTTGAAGCGAGCTTGAGTCGAACTTCGGCGACATGCAAGAACATCTTGTGATATGATGGTGAGTCTGAGAGGAGCTCACAAGACCAATCAAGCCGGTGAGTTCTTCAGGAGCTTGGAGGCATAGATGGTTTCTAGCTACTTTAACTTTCTAACTTTATTCTTTTTTTCCCATTCGGAGGGGGCGTTGTGAAACCTTTTGGTTTCCCTTTCCTATAATGTGTTTGCCATCAGAATTTTAATTGGATTTTAGTTGTCTTGCTAGAGTTTGCATATGGAAACTACTGTCTAGCAATTGATTGGT
The DNA here is from genome assembly GCA_036346405.1 of Phyllostachys edulis. Taxonomy (NCBI): domain Eukaryota; kingdom Viridiplantae; phylum Streptophyta; class Magnoliopsida; order Poales; family Poaceae; genus Phyllostachys; species Phyllostachys edulis. The sequence continues at coordinate 18,461,672 of CM070550.1, read as the reverse complement.
TTGGCTCAGAATCTGTTTTTTTTTTGCAATAGAAAAAACTATCACGAGCAGTTACGAATAAGAAGCTATGCTGTGATGATTACTTATCGCGGCGGTTCTTGTTGAGCAAATGCGAAATGAACTATCGCGAGCGGTTACGAACAAGAACCGTTTGTGATAACTTTCCTGAGCGGTTTAAAAACCGTCGTGATGACATCATGTCATCATCGACCCATAAACTTCGGGCGGCTCACGAAGCGATGCAGTGATGGCGTTTTGAACCGTCTGTGAAGATCTTTTCTGTAGTAGTGCCAGAACCGTATGTGAATTATCATAGACGGTTCTACTTATAAACCGTCTGTGATAGTGACGTATCACAGACGGCTTCAAAGGAACCGTCGATGATAAGTACAACAAAGACGGTTCCTTTGGAATCGTTTGTGATGAGGCGTCCAGTATAGCCTGTTTTATAGTAGTGGCATAATTTGCATCCTTGCTATGTCCTTCATTGTACGATGCACTGACATCCTTGCTACGTTTTTGTTATATCACAGGAAGACGACGAAGGTGCTACTGGCTTGAAGGGACTGCAAACACCAATCAACTTATTTGAAGATGAATGCGCTTTTTGCCATTTATTTAGAATCAGTCAGTTATCGAATCATTTGCATCTATCAAGTCAGAGGTGATCTGCTGAAGTCTTCTTAGTTCTTATTGTTATGAACTTAGAGTCAGAAATCAATCGTACTTCAAAATTGCCTATTTCTCATCACCACTGTAATGTTCTAACATGCCTATTTTTTATGCTATAGGATGATGGTCATGTTTTGTGCCCTGAACATGCATCAAAGGTACTACTATGTGACGAGGTGAGCTCAACAAGAAAATGGATTGCCGCGGAGACTAGTTGCACATACCTATTTTTTATGCTATAAGACGCTCTTTGTTAATTTATCAGTTTTCGGTGGTTGATATTCTTTAATGTTGTATTGTACCACAAGCTAGATAACATTGCACATGAACCAACTGAGGGAAATGCATGGCATGCAGATCATATAACGATGTACTGTAGCCTTCGAAACGTACATGAGTTGGAGGTTACGGTACATTGTTATATTATCTGCATGCCATGTATTTCCCTCAGTTGGTTCATGCACAAACTTATCAAGCCTATCGTACTCCTGTCGTACAATACAGTATTAAAGAACATCATCCACATTAAACCGATAAATAAACAAAGAGTGTCATATTTGATCAGGTTACATGTGATAATATCCCTCCTCCTTCACACCCGCACGTGTTTCATGTAATGCTTGTAACGCTTGAAATGTCGACAATTATCTGTATGAAAACGTACATTGCAACTTCATTGCAAACCCTAATTCATGAAACTCTAATTATGACGTGACCTCTCTCTGCACACCCTAATTCACATGGACCTCATTCATACATTGTAGTCCTACCCGCCGTCAAAATAACTATTGGCTATCACATCAGCCAAAGATCATTTTTCAGAAGTAGGGAAAAGTATAGCATATTTGGAATATCCCACAACCTCCTCTAGACCACTAATAAGCCATGCTATCAAGACATGTATATATATCACCAAAATGTAACCCAGGAAGTTTACATATAAGCACGTCTCAAAAAAGCAACATATTGTATATAGATGTCTCCAACGGAGTTGCAATGCAGCTTTTTTCCAAACAACCTAAGTCACATGAAATCATGAAACCCTAATTTTTGAAACCTAAATTCCTAATCTTCCCGACCGAAATCCTTCATTTTTTAGACATATAAAATCGACGAAACAATACGCAATCAAATCCATTGCGTGAGGAGCCTAAAAAATTCATAATTCATGCAAACAGTACACTTATATGAAATTTTCAGAAAAAATCTTAAAGAATAAAATTATGAAAATTTACACAACCAACTAAACTGTGCCAGGAGGCTCCACGTAAAATTTTATAATTTTTTGAACTAAATTGCTATATTTAAAAAATCCCACCACCATAGTCGAAACCGAAACCCTAATTAGTGTTAGGAGCATTTACATAAAATTAGAATGAGGAAAATTATGAAAAAAATTACACAAGAAAGTACACCGTGTTACGAGCATTCACATAAAATTTCATAATTGTTTGAGCTAATTTGCTATATTTAAAAAATGCTACGAAATCCGCAAAAACCCTAACCCTAATCGGAGAACCAGAGAAAGGGCACCGGGGGGGCACGTGGCGGGCGGCGGGGCCACCGCACGGCAGCCGTGCGGTAACGCCACCGCACTGTGGCTGTGCGACAATAGTGAGGTGGTGGGCGCAGAGCACCTCCGCGTGGCGGACGTGCAGATGGGATGCTACTTTTGCCAAACAATTTCGAGCACCACCATTTCTGTAAATACGATGTCAAAAAATGTTAATACTACCAAAAATTCCTAGCTAGCTGCTCTACTCGTCCTCGCTCACCTCGATAGTACCAGAGGCTTTTAGATTGTGAAAACAAAAGAGAAATGTATGTGCAGGCAGACGACGTGTGGGTGCAGGAGAGGCGCCTCTTGCGTGCCTCGATGTTTTGCACGGAATTTTTGGCAGTGTTAGCATGATTTTGCTTCGTATTTACAAAAATAGGCGCCATATTTTTTTTTTTGCAAAAATAGCGGCCTGCCACACGTCCACCGTGTGGCAGCAGATCCCTGCCCACCATGTCGCCACTGCCGCACGACCGCCGTGCGATGGCTTGCCCGGCCGCCACGTGCCCCCTGCCCACCCCCTCCCCGGATTAAGGTTTCGGCCTGATCGACGGATGTGAGGACCCCGGTTTATTTAGCTTGTAATGTTTAGCCATCCATTGACCCTAACATCACAAACAAAATAACCGTGTCTTGAATATGTACACTTCGAAATCACGATATACACCCTTTACAAAATCGTGCATCAATATCATACAAGACATAGAACCAAAGCACGAACTAGATTAAAACAACGACATACATAATATAGAGAGTTATTACAAAAGGGCCGACCGGCCAAATAACAACTAAGAAAGGTAACACAATGGAAGCAAAAGCCATAAGATGGCGATAAACAAAAAGAAAGGCCAAGAGGTGTGCCTTTAGCCCACAAGGCAACCGAGCAGACGCCTAGCTAATCTTCCCAACCGCATGACACATCTCACAAAAGTAAAGCCCTTTGGGCTCTACCTCCTCTGCAACAAAGTTATTAAGCAAAGCAAATGTGTACAAAAATATACTACTTAAGGCGGCGTGTAGTATAACGAGAACTATAGTTAGCTACATGCAAGCTTTATTTAAGTGGATGAGGCTTTGGACTTATTTTAGCATAAAGCAAGTTTTCATTTGCAATATTTAAATAGATTGAAAGCAGTTTTACAATTCATTTTTAATTTGCAAGTAACAACGAGACAAGTAACATAATAACAATAGATAGAGGACAACAACAATCCTGGAAGTGACTAACCCAATAGCCACCACAACAATAGCATGAATTACCCATTCATACCACCCAACAAGTTTTAATTAAATGGTTGAGTCTAGTTCTTGCACGACCTTACCAAGCATGTCCATAACCTAGGACGAGGCTATTTGAATAGTTTTAACCCTGCAGGGGTGTACCAATGTACCCACACGTCGAGACCACCTTTTAAGCCAAGCTATTTAGCACACTACCTTTGGTGTGCCGAAAGACAGCTAAGTCCTACAAGGCATTTCCAATAAATGGCGCTAATTATGAGTCGCGACAACTTAGAAGGATAGGAGACAAGCCCGGCCTAAGCAAGCTGCGGTGCTCTTCCCTTATAAAAGCAGTTTTAACCACTGCGACCCACAATTAACACCTCCCAAAGTACTTAGCCAAGAGGGTTCCCAATACCCTCGTGTGGTTATACGCATAAGCGCTTGGCTTAGTGACACAAGTAACTCGGTCCTTGGGGACCTAGGCACCATTCCATTCACACCCAACAATCACACCAACATCCATTGTGCCCAAGTCATGAAACAATTTTGTTTTCATTTTTATTTTATTTGTTTACAAAGTAACAAAGCACAAGAGGGACATAATAGAATAATAATTTTAGTGTGATCAAGGTCATCGACATAATGTCGACAACCGCCCATTTCTACCGTTATCTAAGCATGTCTAAGCATCAACAACTCAAACTACTAAGTGATAAGAGTCCATAAATCGAACTCTAAATCACAGCAAGATAATCCTAGGCTTAGTAGTAGAGAATGAACATTTACCTACAGAATATGCATCTATAGGATCACTACTCGATAATTTAACACAAAGTAGCATGCATACACACAAGTGAAACAATATATTAGACATTAAAGTAATGGGACATAATGGATATGATCAAACTGCTTGCCTTGCTGGGGCTACTCAGTTTTCTGCAGAGTATCGCTCACGGGATCAACACACTCGTCGACACCTAATCGAAAAGGCGAAAAGAATCGATAAGAACGACGAAAACCAAGAAGACAACACAGCAAACTTGCTCCAAAAGCTCTGAAATTTTTACAGCAGCAAGAGCGTGATTTTTAGAGAATTTAGCAATAAGAACCAATTGATTTGGATTCTCAATGCAAAAGATATGAGCAAAACAAAACTACTCAGCCTCTAAAAATGCAGTCTGCTACTATTCACCATAATTAAATTGTTTAGCAAAAAATTCTAGAAATGTGGTGTAATTGAAATTTTTACAGTAAAACAAGCACCTCATAAGATGAACAACCCAATTGTATTCATCTCATTTGGAGCTATTATGCATTTTCTATAATTTTTCAAAGACATGAAAATGAGCACAACTAAAATGCACCCACCAATCTTTTGAAAATAGTGACATGCCTAAATCTTATTCTACCATTTAGTGCATTAACAGAGGAAGCCAACAAAGTTGGATTCACTCAAAAAGGATCTATAGAGAAATACTTATGCATTTTACAAGTTAATTGCAATTTTTAATGTAACATTTAAAGTCTATTTTTGAAACCAATTTGACAAATCCATTTTCTGGAGCCGAACTGAGCTCACAACCATTTTTAGATTAAATTTTAGTTCAAACCAGAGCCACCAAAATTTGAATCAACTCATTTGGATTTAAAATGAAATAGTTATGCATTTTTGAAGTTCATTACCTTTTTCAGTTTACAAATAAATCCACCCGGGAATTTCAAAAAAAAAACCAACACGACGCGGGAGGACATGAGCCGTTGATTCTCAATCGGACGGCCCAAGACCTCCGGTGAAAACGCCGACGCGCTCGAGAGATAGAGGGCGTGGGCGTGGATCACAGATCAACGGCTCACGACTGCAGACATCCTGGCCTTCGCTGGGCAGCGTTTGGACTCTCGCGCCGAAGCGGGAGGAGGTCGTGGCCGTTGATCGCAAGATGGGCGGCCCGCGACTAACGCACCAGCAGCGCTGCGCTCCAAACAAAGATTGAATCGATGATTAGCGCGAAACCACGGGATTTGGTATTAAATGTGTCCGACATTAACGGCAGCGGCCGGCCCGGCTGCGTCGACAAAACCGAGGATGTTCCACGGCTTGTCATTGGCGAGATGGGCCCGCGGCGGTGCACACCGAGAACACAAGCGGGACCACAATAGCCGTGCGCGACATGATGGTGCCACCCACATCGGTGACAGCGGCCCGAGAATGGCGGCGGCGGAGATGGGCGCATGCAAGAAAGACACTGCCAGAGGCAAAAATGAAAGGAAAGCTCCGCAACATCGCCTGGCGGGTGCCCGACATCTAGAGGACTACCGGGAGGTTACCCGGAGGTCTTGGAGGTCTTGAGGAGGTCTGAGGAGAGGAGGACCGGCGATGGTGAAGAAGATGGGGTTCCACGGCCAAAAGCTCCAAGCTCCAACTTAGCCCACTCCTGGAAAGGTCAACCCAAAACTGAGTTAGGGTTAAAACTCCAGGAAGTTGGAGGAGCAAAAAGGAGCAAGAGGTCGAGAGAGGGAGCCACTGGAGCACTGCCTTCCCGGGAGCTCCAAGGTGCTTCAATGGTGTCCAAAAGAGGTCTGTGGAGAAGGAGCTCAGCCAAGCACAGAGGTGCAAGCTTGAGTTCAATGGTGTGTAAAGGAAGCCAAGGGGGGAAACCAAGGGAGGACTTATAGCCCAGGGAGGCAGAGCTCATGAGCTAGGGCTAAGCTTCACGGTGAGCTTAGCCCATGGCTCGGTCCATGGCTTGGACAGGGACGTGGAGGTGACGGGGGAGCAGGCCTGGGCATGGTCTAGGGGCGGAAAGATTGACACGCATTAAATGCGCGTAGCAAAGAGCTGTTGGGAGACGTGACAGGTCACTGACCTCCTCCTCTGCCATGGCGCATGCGCGCGCCCAAGTTACGAGAAGAACAGGACCTCACATCAACCGTTGGATGAGAAAGGCTGGAAGGTCACAGCCCTAGATCTAAAACGGTAAGTTTTAAATGGAAAGGGAGGAGGTCACTGCCATAGGATCTGGACTGGGGAGGTCGTGACCATTAGATCGACATCGCGCGGAGGCGCAAAGGAACGGGGAGGTCACAGCCGTGGGATCTCTATCGCACGGTTGCGAAAGGAAGGGGGAGGTTGCACTCGATAAGGGGATAGGAGGTCTTGGCCGTTGGATTGCGATCCAAGGGCGTGGAACCGATGGGGGAGGTCTGGACTGCTGCGCGCGACTTAGATAAGCGATGTGGAGGTCATGGCCTTTGGATTTTCATCCAAGAGCACACAACATAGAGGGGGAGGTCGTGGCAGTTGGATGTTGATCCAATGGCACGCCACGATGAGGGGAGGTCATGGGCGTTGTGCATGACACAAGGGAGGTCGTGGCTGTTGGATTTTGATCCAACGGCAACGAACGGAGACAGGAGGTCAGGACCATTGGATTTACATCCAAGGGCGCTGAACAGAGGAGGGAGGTCGTGGCGGTTGCGCACGACGCGGAAAAGAGGTGTGGAGGTCATTGCCGTGAGATTTCCATCTAACGGCGATGAGAGGAGAGGGGAGGTCGCGGCCATTGATTTGGATCCAACGGAGCACAACCAAGGTGGGTGGGAGGTCTGGTGCGCATGGCACCAAGGGGAGGTCGTGGCCGTGGATTTTAATCCAACGGCGCACAACATTACGCTGGGGAGGACGGGTGTGTTTGCTATAGGAGGGAGGTCATGGCCGTGGATCTTGATCCAACGGCGCAAGACCTCGCGAGGGAGGAGGACAGGGCTGAGCCGGGGAGGTGGGTTGGCTGTTGCGGAGGTCGTGGGCGCTGGATTTTGATCCAACGGCTACGACCTCACGCGGGGAGAGGACCACGCAGGGAGCTGAGGAGTGGGTTGGGTGAGGCGGAGGTCTTGGCTGTTGGATCTGGATCCAACGGCTATGACCTCACGCACGGGAAGGACCTCGGGCTGGGCTGGGGAATGCGGTTGGGTCCGACCTGCTTGGAAAGCGGCTCGGGCCCAAGGAATAGTGCTAGTTTTGAATTTAAATTGAAGGCTGAGGTTAGAGGAATTTTTAGAGGTAGCAAACTAACTCCAAAAATTCCAAAATTTTAACTGGAGCTTCCTTACTCTAGGATTATCCTTACATAAAATTTCTAGAGGTTTTTCTGCACTGCATTTTTCTCCAAAAATTCATCAAGGTTGTTTTAGGGTTTGATTTACCTCCAAAAATTATCAAACAAGTTTTAAAACTCATGACATTTTTCAGAGGGGTCACACATCATCCATAGAACCAAGGAAAATGTTTCCCCAAGTTTGGCACAAGATTTGTGACCAAGTGGAATAAGGGTTTGACTTTAGTCAACAAGAGCTTTGTGTTTTTGGATTCCCCAACTCTTGGACAAGGATTATAGGTGAGTTCAAGAGTTTCAAGATGTGAGAAATTTTTTTAATTTCTACATATTTTCTTACATTTGAAACACACACCTGTTTATACATTTGGGATGTTACAACGGATTAGGGTTTAGGTTGATGTTCATACCATTTTTTACATATAGCACATAAGTTCAAAAAAATATGAAATTTTATGTGAATGCCCCTAAGATGGTTTGCTTTCTTGTGTAATTTTTTTCCATTATTTTACTCATTTGATTTTACCTTCCCGGTTAGGGTTTTAGTTTCGACTATGGTTGAGGGTTTTTTCAAATGTAGCAGATGAGTTCAAAAATTAATAATATTTTATGTGAAGCCTTCTGAAATAGTGTACTTGCTTGTGTAAATTTTCCCAAAATTTATTCGTTCATAATTTTTCTCGCAATTTCATATAATTATACTATTTGTACGAATTTTAAATGTTGAAAATGAGCTCCAAAAAATGTGATGTTTTTTTAAGGCTCCTCATGCTATACTTTTCCCTACTTTTTATCACAAGGTATATTAGCGGTCTAGATGAGGTTGTGGGATATTCCAAATATGCTATACTTTTCCCAACTTATCTTCTATTAAATAGCGACAATGCACAGCTTTCTGGAGACATGCTTGTATATAAACATCCTGGGTTACATATTCTATTAAACAAGGACAATGTATAGCTTTCTGAAGACGATCTTTTGCCGATGAGACGACCAATAGTGATTTTGACGGCGGGTAGGACTCTATTGTATGAATGAGCTCCAAAGATTAGCTGCATTGCAACTCCTTTGGAGAAATTTGGAGAAATGATGCTACGATAACAACACGACAGTTGATCTGATAAGGAGGTTACATGGAATGTAGGCTAATGAACCAAGAACGGTACACGCATGCCTTTAGAGAGTTAGAAATACATGGGACATGTGGACGAAGAGGGTCGAACTACTGCGTGGAATGTGGCCATTTGCCCTTCCAACCCAGCTCAGCGTTGCACTGCTCGCCTCACTCCTTGGACTTGGCCGTCGTTTCCCTCTTCTGCGCCATCTCAGCCTCACGTCGCCTGGCATGGTCGTGCTCCTGCTCCTCGTGCAGCCTCTCCCGCCTCTTCTTCTCCTCCATCTCGGTCTGTAGCTCTTCGAGGTGCCTTTCACGGCCCTCGTAGTCCTCCCTGGCTCAGCTCTTCCGTGTTAGCAGCATCCATATGTCATAAAGGTGGATCTTGTCGTTGATCCACTAGCTGAAGTTTCATAGGCGCGACAGAGACTGGGATGGGAAGAGAGACGTGGTACGGCGTACCGGGAAGCAAAATAGTGGTGTGCACTGAAATACAATTTCATTACAAGCTGCCTGTGGCTCAGCGTGTCAAACCTGCGGTCGGGGTAGTCCGCGCAGTAGTTTGGGTAGCACCAATAGTGCTACCCAATGGTCCACTCATCGGTTGATTTGACGCACTTGTAGGCATCCTGAAACCAGCAAAGGGGTGATACCACCCCTGTTGGGGGACCTTCCGGAGGGCGTTCATCGGGCATAGGGGCGCGGCTCGACCCCGAATCGTAGGGCGTACTACGAGGCAGCCTCCTTAAATCTATGACCTCTGAAGGTGGCTATAGAGGAGGTGGGTGGTGAGTGTAAGGCTGCTGACTGAACGCCCTGTGGTGATCGACAGTTTCCTGGGGAGACACCCAGTCCTTCAAAAGCTTGCGGATGTGCTCCCATTCCTTCTGCTTGTCTATGTTTTCTATGTAGTGTTGTTGGTGTGGAGTTCATGTCCGAGTCGCGCTGTATTTATAGCGGGAGCGGAAGCAGCTATAGCGGCTCCATTGCGACGAGACACAGATGTGTTTCACGTCCGTGGGACACGCCCTTCGAAGCATACTCGTGGGGTCACGTCGCTGTGCAAAGCTGCTTCGTTGCGTCACATCACTGCACAAAGCTGCCTCGTCAGGTCACGTCGCTACGCAAGCTGCCTCGTTGCGTCATGTCACTGCACAAAGCTAACTCGTCAAGTCATGCCGTTGCACAAAGCTGCCTCGTTGCGTCATGTCATTATGCAAAGCTGTCTCGTCGGGTCACGTCGGGTTTGCAATGAAGTTGCAATGTACGTTTTCATACAGATAATTGTCGATATTTCAAGCGTTACAAGCATTATATAAAACACGCGTGGGTTTATTACAATCGAGGTGAAGGAGGAGGGGTATTATCACTGTATTGTACGATAGGCTAGATAAGCTTGTGCATGAACCAACTGAGGGAAATACGTGGCATACAGATCATATAACGATGTACCGTAACCTCCGACTCATGTGCGTTTCGAAGGCTACGGTGCATCGTTATATGATCTGCACACCACGCATTTCCCTCGATTGGTTTATACGCAATTTTATCTAGCCTATGGTGTGTGCAACTAGTCTCCGCGGCAATATCTTTTATAGGTGAGCTCAAATCATCACATAGTAGCACCTTCGATGCATGTTCAGGGCACAAAACATGACCATTATCCTATAGTATAAAAAATAGGCATGTTAGAACATTATAGTGAAGAACGTAGCACGGATACAAATTATGTATAACTCGTACAAATTTTGTTGTACATAAGAAAACAAGGTAGAGAAAACATTACATTACGACACCGAATAACGACTAGACAAGCTCGATCTGTTGGAACAATCCTTTGCTAAGTGCCTAGGGGTCTTGCATATCCTGCACCTGTTTGTGCGGCTAATACTGGTACATTGGCTGGCATCTATGTCGTTCCGGAAGTGCCACGTCTGCAGTCGCCCCTTCCCTGTTGTCTTCAAGTCCTTCTTCGGGGCCCATTGCACCATGTCTGGACAAAGTTCCTTGTAGTTTATTTTCAAGCCATACGAGTGAAACTCCACACTCCATGTACCGAAAATATGTTGCATGTCATAGTACTCGGAGATGTACGGCGTACACATCTGTCTCATTTGCGCACACGCCTTGTACACGCACGAGCATGGCTTGTGCAGGAGCTTCAGCTTGTTGTAGGTGGATGTCGCCACATCACCCAGGGTACATGCCTGTTTTCTTTCCCCCCTGGCATGACTGTTGACGTATTTTTACTGAAGTATGATCTCGTACTTCCTTTTGAGACCATCGATCACTCGGATGTCATGCATCCGGGCCTTGTCCATCTTCTGGTCCATATGCCTCTGCATGTTCTTGGACCACTGTCTACCTTCCTCCACCTGTCATTTGGCTGCGGTGGCTCTATTGACAAAATAACCAATAGCGTGAGTCCATGTTTCATCGACGATCGCGGTGATAGGGAGGCACCGCACACCTTTGAGGACGCTGTTGTACACCTCAGACATGTTGGTCATCATAATCTCGTACCTCGCACCGTCTGGGTCATAGAGAAGGGACTATTTCTCTAATTCAGGAGCGTGACCATTAATCCATTCCGAGAAACTTTTGGCTCTATTAGGTTGCTCTCCCTCTAATACCTTCGGACTGAACTCCCTTGTATGCCTCGTAGTCCGGTGTTTGAGGTCTGTCCAGATAGAGTCAAACTTCTGCCTCTGGTTCTGCAGACACAATGCCTTGAACGTCTCCATAACATCCTGATTGCGGAACTGCTTGAACAAGTTAGATGCAAGATGCCTCATACACCACCTGGATTGCACATCGTTCTACTGGTAAGGGGGAACATCCCATGCTGCATGGTGTTAATGGCTGCCAACAACACAGCATTGCGGTCTGTGATAAGACATATGTTGGGCCGGCCTCCCACCACTGTCGTCTTCACATTCGATAGGAATCACAACCAACTGGATGTGTTATCGCTCTCCACAATGGCAAATGCCACAAGGAGAAGCTGGTTATTCATGTCGGCCGCCACTGCGGCGAGGATGGTGCCCTTGTACCTCCTCGTGAGGAAAGTGTCATCCATCGTCTTCATGGGACGACAGAACTGGAAGCCCCCGATAGCCTGAGTGAAAGCCCAGAACATCCGGTCCAGTATGAAGCAGTTGGGCCCTTTCTCAGCATCTTCACGCTCAAGCTTGTTTATGTACGTGCTGGGGTTTGATTCAGCAATCTGATGATGCAATCTCGGCACAAGGTTGTATGCCTCTTCGTATGTCCCATACATGGACTCTATGACCTTCTACTTGGCTCGTTGGACCTTGTTGTAGCTGACTGGATAGCCAACTTGATTGACGACTTTCGACATTAGCAGCTTGGGGAGACGAACTCGTCTGCCACAACTAGGTGCTTGATGAGGTTTGTCACATATGTGGAAGTCACGTTCTGATGCTGCCGTAGGGACTCGCTAAGCTCGCAAGTGTAGTCGGTCACCGCCTTGACCGTTAATACCGAGCTGAAGATCTTTGCTCGGTGAGTGTTGACCTTGCTAGGGCAGCCTTCCACTACGCACCTCACTGCGTAATGTCCGGGGTTGGACCAGTGCACTCGGTACACACGGCTGATGGACAAGACTTACCGTGCTATAGCTTGTTGCACGGCCTCCTTGCTAGGGAAGCGCTGCCCTACTAAGAAGGTCTCGGCATCAAACCCCCAATGGGAGCCTTCTTCTTGTGGCAGTACGAGCGAACACACTGCGACATCATCAAGTCTCGATGCCACGTAAGGCACCTCCGATGACACAATTCCCCCGATTGGATCACCAGCCTGGTGTGCGTCATCGTCACTACCATCAGAGCTCGGGTCGATGGCCTCGTCGGACTCCAACCCAAGAGGCTGGTCCGGTAGATACTCGTGGAAGTCAATGCGGACCGACCACCACGATTCCGTCGCCTCATTTTGCACAAAATTATACGCGAGTCTCCCCTCTGAGGCAGCACGTTCCGTGTTGCCGTCTTCAGGCTCGGGCTACGCTTGCCCACTTGTAGAGGCCCCGACATCATCAGGGTGGCCCGGTGCCCTGGGTACGAAATTCACGTACACCATCGGCTTCTCGTAAATGGCCGCCTCGGGCCGGGAGGCAATTTGCATATACTGGCTCCATGCTGCGCCGTTGCCTCCGTGCCGAACTCCCTCCGGACCACCTTGTACTGGCATGTCGACAGGTTCAACACGTCGGGTCTCGCCTGTACGAGACCATCACCAAAAAACACTAACAGGTCTTGCATGTTCGAAATTACCTAAAGCCACAACAAACCCATCCGCGGTACATATGTGTAATTAAATACGACAAATTGCATGCAAGTGATGGGTTACATATGCGTAATTAAATAGGAATAATTAATTAATTACCAACAATTTTCGCAAATTAATTACGAGCAATTATTTACCGCTAAACTAACTAGTAGTTAATTTGCACTAATATAATATATCAGACTGATAACCACTAAACTAATTACGACTAATTATGTACCACTGAACTAATTAACTACGAATAAATTCACCGGTTATGACTGATTAATTATCACTAAACTAACTAATTACACGAGTTGTTAATTTGCACTAATATAATATGACGGACTGATAATCACTAAACTAATTACAGCTAATTATTTAGCACTAAACTAATTAACAGAGACTAAACTAACTAATTATGATTAATTAATTACCACTAAACTAACTAATTGCGACTAATTATGTACCACTAAATAAATTACGAGTAGTTAATTCGCACTTATGCGGGACTGATAACCACTAAACTAATTATGACTAATTTTTTATCACTAAACTAACTAATTAATTACCATTAAACTAATTAATAACGACAAAAGCATCCGATAAATTACCTGTCCTTCGGAGGGTAAGCTATCAAAAAAGTCCAAGCAACGAGCAGCAAGCAAATACTTAATCTCTAAAAAAAAATTATGTTAAGTTCTCTGAGTTCTCAGCGACGAGCGCCAGAACAAGAAGCGAAACACAATTGGTATGAGCAAAGAGCGACCGCGAGATTTCGGTATTTATAGTCGAGCGAAGAAGGAGCCGCTGCGTTAGCGCAGGGAATTTCGGATGCGTGGTCTACGTGCAGCGCTGCGGGCAAGGGGACAGCCGTGAGGAGTCGACAGATGTGTGGTGGAGGGAGGATGGACGGTTCAAAAGGTGGCCACCAGAGGGGGGCCGTGCGGGAGGGGGCCAGGCGTGCGGGAGGGGGAAGGGGTGACACGTGGCACGATAAAATCATAACACTTAAATGAAATTGCGCGGTAAAATCAAACGAGTAAAATTATGGAAAAAAAAAATAAACAAGAAAGTACACCATCCTAAAAGCATTCACATAAAATTTTATATATTTTTTGAACTCATTTTCTATATTTAAAAAATGATATAAACAACGGCCGAAACCATAATCTGTCGATTAGGCCGAAACCCTAATGGGAAGGGGGACATGTGGCGACCAGGCGGGCCACCGCACGGCGGCTGTACGGCAGCGACAATGTGGCGGACGAGGAGCGGCTGCCGTATGGTGGTCGTACGGCAGACCACTATTTTGGAAAAAAAATATGACACCTATTTCTGTAAATACGAAGTCGGAATCGTGCTAATACTGCTAAAAAATCGTTTCGCGCGCGGTCACGTACGCGATGGTGAATGACGACGGGCTGTATGCCTGTATTTGTGTATACCAACCCACCGCGCGTAGCCGGTGAGGCCAGCCAAGCCAATGGCCAACGTACGTCCACACGAGGATGAGAAACGAAGGGCCTTGCGCTCGCGATCCGAGCCGTACTCGCGATCGCCATTCGCAAAATGCGTTGCATCTTGCAAACGTTTCTCCACGAAAAGTAGGTCGAGCTCACTTGGACCGTCTGGGCGCGGATCGCACGGCCCGTGTGCTCCGTGCCCGCGTGTGCAGACAAGAAAATTCTACGTTTCTGTTCTACATGCACCGATGCGCGGCCGGGAGCAGAGCAGATCTGCAGGTGGTAAAAAAACACGTCGCAAATTCACAATCATGAAGCCGCCCGTCGCTCCTCTGGCTGGACTCGCGCGGGGACATGGTTTGGCGCGACCGATTGGACCATCCAACATGCACGTACCTACGCACGTACGTGTACCCTCGCGGCCTCGCCGGTAGCCGCTGTGTGCTGTTTCTGTGGCGTTCGGCGGCGCATGATTTCGCTGCCTGCCCTGCTCCCCTGTCCTCCATCAGGGAGAGCGTTTCGTTCTCTCGCTTTGACGTCTCACCCCACCAGCACCAACCAACCTTATCGCCCGCCCGCCCGCCCGCCCGCCCGGATACTTCGTTCCTTCCAACTCGCGGCCCTACAATTCTAGTCGCTTTCTCAACTGGAGATCTTATTTCGTCGACATGATTCGTAGAGAGAGATGTTGATGAGATTTGAGCTAAGCGAAAGTTCAGCTCCCACTATATATCAATATTCTACGGTGGAGAACGTAGGGCCCGCTTGGAGCGTGGGAAATTTGCACCAGGATTCGTGCAGGAATTGTATTGCTTATTTCTTCCAAATATTCATTTTGGATGCTACATAAGTTATCGGAAGGGTCAGTTGATTCGCGCTTCAATGTTTGTACTTGTGTCTCGGTGGCTCAATTGATAGGTCTATTGATTCGTTGCAGAAGTTATTTGAGGCGTACTAATGACTAACACGCGTGTTGCCGGATCGGGGACATGCATATGAATGTACCAGCAACAACACGGTACGCAGCACGCATCGTGCAGGCAAGCGCGGCCGGCTTCTTTTTTTTTTTAGATAATGGAAGAGAAAAACTTTTTTCCGGTTTCTGCATCAAGGATACACATAACTTATTTATTAAAAGGACAGAAGTAACAAAATAACCAATGTAGCTAAAAGTGGCAAGAAACCTTACAACCATCAAAAGACAAATGACAAATCTTAAACATTGCCAATCCGATGGCTAGGCCGCCACCCATGGAAATTATGGATTTGCTTTGCCACAAACTCTAACCTTAGGCTTCCATCCTCCATATACTCCTGCTGGGCCGATGTTTGTAATTTTGCCCAAGCACGAAGCCAGAATCCATACAAGAAGATAACTTGCAAGGGATTAGTGATAGTCTTTTTATTAAAAATAACATCATTCCGACAACACCAAATAGACCAACATAAGGCACTAGCTCCCACCAGGAGTTGTGACTTTAAATTTGTTGGAAAACCGGCTAACCAATTCCCGAACATGTTTGCTGTGCTCATAGGGGAGGGTAAATTAAACGCACATCGAACAACCCATCATGCAAGACGCGCATAAAGGCAGTCAAAAAAAAGATGTTGAATTGTTTCCTCTTTAATACAGAAACAACACTGTTTGCTTCCTCTCCAATTTCTTTTAAGCAGATTATCTTTAGTTAAAATGACCCTTCTTTTGAGATACCAAAGGAAAATCTGCACTTTTAAAGGATTTTAATTAGTCAAAATAAATTTTTAATAGGGACTTGAAAATTGCTAATTAGTACCCCATAGAAAGACTTGACCGTAAATAAGCCAGATTTATTTAAATTCCACTTAAATATATTTTTTTGAGAGTTTAACTGTAAATTAGCAATTCTCAAAATTAACTCATTCCAAACATGTAATTTTAGTCCAATAAGCTTCCTATGTGTCTGAAGGTACAAACAACACGCATGTAATCGGGGTAATTACCAACCACTATTGACGAACTAACCTGACCTAATGTTTCTATCCTTATTAAACCATCGAGAGCAACGAAGTTCTAGGTACTGCCTCATTTTGGTCAACACTGCTTACAACAGTAATACCAACAAAGCGATTATATATGTGCTGCCTACAAGGCTACAAACAAATTTCCCATAATGCGTTGGTGAATGGAGCCTAGTCACCACCGTCGAAATTTTCACGGAACTGGCTTAGGTAGGCATGCATTTCTCAGCCTGCGCGCCGTGCCACGCGCGGACGTACATACAGCATTCCCAACGTTTCACCGAGCAGGGTAGATGAGAACGAGATGGGAGGAGGCGACGGAGGCCGTGCATGCCGTGTAACATACTTCTCTCACACGAGATTAGGGTGACTTAAGACACTACTACAAAACAGGCTATAGTAGACGCCCCATCACAGACGGTTCTTTTGGAACCGTCTGTGTTGAGTATGTCCGGACCAGCGGGTGGCGCGGGAAGCCTATCACAGACGGTATTTTTAAAACCGTGCATGATAATCATATATCACGAGCGGTTTGTGAATAGAACTGTCGTGAATTATCACGAGCGGTTCTATTCACAAACCGTCGTGATAATCCCAATCACGAGCGGTTCTAGTAGAGAACCGTGCGTATATCACTGAGCGGTTCTAATTAAGAACCTTCGTGATATCCTCCCGCCTTGCCGCCATCGCCATCGCCAATTATCATAGAGCGGTTTGTAATTAGAACCGTCGTGAATGATCACGAGCGGTTCTATTAAAAACCGTGCGTGATAAAGCGTATCCTGAGCGGTTCTTAACAAGAACCGTCTTTGATTGTTAGGCGGAAACAAAAATTTGAACATAATGGGCGGGCATCAAACTCGCTTTATATAACCTCCATCTCCTCCTCTGCGGTCTCTCCTCCTCACACTCATACCTCCATCTCCTCCTCGCCATTTCTCCTCCTCACACCTTGCGCCCGGCCTCACGTGGGCCGAGCTTGTCGCCGGCCTCCTCCAACTTCGCCCGACCTCGCGTCACTGGCCTCCCACGACCTCGTCGCCTTGGCCTCCTCCACCCGTCGCCCGGCCTCCCACGACCTCACTCTCTCTACTCCCCCTTTGCTTTGTGATGTGGATTCTTGAGTTGATGCTCTTGTGATGTGGGTGATGCTCTTTGTGATGTGTGTAGTTCATGTTGGGTTATTTGGTTTGGGCAAAAATATAGATGGTAGATCGCGCTAGACTGTTCGGTAAAATTATCATAACTTTTGCATACGAACTCCGATTGCGGCGTTCTTTGGCTCGTTGGAAAGCTAACTAAAAGCTCAATCCGAAAATCTATAAGTCAAGGTCAGATTCTCTTGCGAGGTCTCGAAAAAGTGAAAACCCCAAAAAGGTCGTTTAGGGCCTCTAAGCGGCTTCCAAGTTTTAGGAGCCGTTTTGGTTTTTGCCCGAAAAAGCTATCACGAGCGGTTCTAAACCGAACCGCTCGAAAACTCATCACGAGCGGTTACGAACAAGAACCGCGAAAATGCGTGCTCTTTCTTCCGAGCGGTTTTGATGAAAAAATGCGTGATAATAGCCTTCCTGAGCGGTTTCAACAAAAACCGTCAGTGATAGTGCGTATCGCGAGCGGTTTTGAACCGCTCGTGATAACTACTGTTATCACGCAGACCAACAAATATAGGCGGTTGAAAAAAATGCGTGATGACGATTCGAACCGCTGCGTGATGAGGCTTCCTGTAGTAGTGAGAGTGACTTCACGAGACTTTTGAGTTATCGGCTAAAACGGTACTATTATGCAACGAAATAGAAAAAATAGTTGTTTTCATAAACGAATTAGCAAAAATAACACTAGTTCCACATGCCCACCGTGCGTTCGGCCAGGTGGTGCTCTCCTATTACCTAGATCCCATGCAGCGTCCCAACTGTCCAGATCCCGCCTGCCACGCCTCCATCGTGCGGCAGACGGGATTCAAACGCCACAGGGGACGCACGTCCGCGGTGCCTTGGATTGAAAATTCCAAGTAGATAGTTCCCAGCCCCACTACTCGCTAATCAATGCTACTCATGGCCCTCACATTGCCTCATTTACGCGTGGGGATCAAACGCTTCACGATTTACATTTTACGTTTACCACACGATCGGCGACTAAAGCTACCGATTGGATTTCTTTTCCTTTCCTCCTCTCCAACGCTGGCTTCAATTGGTCGAGAGAGAAAAGAGTGGAGGATTTCTCTCACTAAAGTTATGTGACGAAGGTTGAAAGGATCAAGGTGCTTCCCTGAAAAAGGAAGAAGAATCAAGGAGAGGTGAAGATATTGTTGGGGAAATGCATGATCACTTTGCTTTGATTTGATTGTCACTACCGCATGCGGCACAATTTTTCCGTAGCTACTACTCCGATCGAACATCGAAGTATCCAAGAGAGAAAGTGAGTGAGGTGTTCCTCGATGCAAAGGTTCGAGGGACCGCAAGGAGAAAAAAGTTTTGGACAAAGATTGCATAATTGGCTGGCCGGCTGGCCGGCCACCCCCAAAAGATTAGAGATCTATGTATCGTCTTGACGCAAAGGGGGCAAAGGGTAATGTAGGGGTCCATGCATAGACACTTATGCAGGACCTTGCTCATGCTGCGCGTGAGAATGGCAGTGATATTCTCACCTGCTCTCCCCGGCCTCTTCCGAGATGATGTAACTTTAAGTCCTTCGCTATATCAAGTTCTTTTTTTGTGTGTGTGTGTGTGTGGAATGTGTTGCATCCAGAAATCGAGATCTCCGGAGACAGACGCTAATTAGCTAGTAGCTAGCATCCCAAATGTTTGACCCAAACCTAATCGAACAGTTTGTGCATGGTTTTCTCGGTTTCAAGTAGGGCGAGATGTCAACAGGATTTGCAAGAATGTAATTTGTAAAAGTATATATCATGCAGCATACACAATGCCGTTTTTGTCATAATTTTTTTTTATCTAGAGCAAACTTATCTCAACAATACTTTCAAAGAAAGAGGAAGACCTTAAATTTGTAGGTTCAGTTTTCTATTGGAAAATAATTACAAAAATCATATATCGTTTGCGATTCTTAACCTTTTGACCCTCTCCTCAACCGAAGATCCAAACTCGCAGGAATCTTGCGGAATTAAAACAGCGCAAATCCTCAAATCGCAGAGCAGTTAACACATTGTTAACTGACACCTCGCCCCGACCAGTTGTAACGCTTACTAGGGACACCTTCTCCAGGAGTAACTGTTACTTCTTCGGAAGTTATTTAAAAGTGAAGCACAGAAGACCAAGGGGCAGAGAAAGACGCAGACAGAGACATATAGGCAAACAAAGAGATTCTGATCTGAGACAAGCAAGAGAGCATCATCGGATTAAAGCATAGCAATCTTTACACTCGGTGTAATTAGGATTAGTCCCTAGAGAGGTCGTAAGCATCCCCTTATAAATCTAGTTCATATCAATAAAGAGCGGCCACATTCTTTCTCAGAAAATATCACGTTATTTTTCTCTTTTATTTTATAAGATCGGCGACTCAATTGTCGACAACGCTGATAAAACAGATGCGTTGTAGAGAGACGTCAAGTAATTGTGCACGGAGGGAGTAATTAGGAGAGGCCCCTCGCTAGAATCTTAGCATTTCTTTGACCAAGATCACGACCGCCCCCAAAAAAGAGCTCCGAGACAAAGCTCGATTAGGTGGTTAATTAACTAGTTGTGTTTTAGCAATAAGAAACCCGGCCGCTCGTGATGGCTGGGGGTGGCACGTGAGGCGGCCGTCCTCTTGGACCACCCGCATTGCTACCTGGTGGTTTTCAAATGGGGAGAGTACATCGAGGAGGCATAAACAAAGGGTGAAATGGAGGGGAAAGGGCGCACTTCGAACAACTGGCATATGTTTGCACGACTATTTATTTTGGATTATAGTGCCCTGTGTGTCGTTGTTAATGTCAAGTGTGATGATTATGTCACGCGGTTAGATTTTTAGGCTTTTTTTTACCTCACGGTAACAATGGCAGTACCGTACAAAAGAAAAGGAGGCCTCAAATAATGAAATGAACAAATCAAAGGAAAATCTCAGAAAGGAAGAGTGAAGCAAATTGGGGAAACGTTGCTATTGTGTGATTTTCCAAAAGTTATTTATAATAGCAATTTAGGTTTTTTTAAATTTTATTTCAGACATATATTTGTGGAAATTAGATAAAGCTAAAGTTCCACTATATTTGTGGAAATTAGATAAAGCTAAAGTTCCACTCTACATTGCTCTGCTATCTTTCAAGACTCTCTTCGGGACATGGGACTTTTTTTCCAAATGATTGCAAAAATTGAAGTATATATCTATATAATCTTATTAAAGCAGAGTCAAAAGAAGTCGCCACGTTCGCATTTACAGGCTAGAAATTTTCACATTAATCGGTGGAAAAAAAGAAAGAAAGATCTACACCATTGATCGTGGTGAGTCTAGATTATAACGATCTAGATCTATATATTAAAAGAAAGAGTCAATGTCAAGTACAATAAAACTAAAATTTGGGATCCACAATAACCCAAAGGGAGTCATAACCCGATTGAGTTCTTGGCAATCCAGTGATAAAATCCATGCCAACTTGTTCCCATTTCCACTCAGGAATTGGTAAATGTTGAAGCAAA
Source organism: Phyllostachys edulis (assembly GCA_036346405.1). Lineage (NCBI taxonomy): Eukaryota > Viridiplantae > Streptophyta > Magnoliopsida > Poales > Poaceae > Phyllostachys > Phyllostachys edulis. Next base: position 18,440,616 of record CM070550.1, on the reverse strand, counting down.
CCAGCAGGTCTTTGGTGTTCGGCCTTAACCCTTTGGCACACATCACAGTATGCCACATACTCGGCTATTTCTCTCTTCATGCCAACCCACCAATACCTCTCTTTGAGGTCTTGGTACATCTTTGTGCTACCTGGATGGATGGAGTAATGTGACTCATGGGCTTCCTTAAGTAGGAGGTCTTTTATGCCCTAGCAGTCCAGCACACACAACCTTTTGCCGAACCAAAGGACCTCATGCTCATCTAATGAAAATCCAGGAGCTTTGCCTTGCCCTACATTGCCTCTTATCTCCGAGGAGGTCTTTGTCCTTGAATTGATTCTCTCGGATGCATACGGACCACAGTGCTCTATTTCAAGCGTGCACAAATCCTTGCTCCACAATTTCAGTTAAAGCGCCTCATCTCTTCATGTAGTTTGAAATGGTTTTCTTGGACCAATAGGAGATTCGATAGCTTTTTAGGCTCAAAGCATCACCACCACATTTGCTTTACAGGTGGTAGTGGATTAGAGATCACAGTCTTTAATGAGCTCCAACCATCACCTCTGTCTAAGGTTGAGGTCGGCTTGGGTGAAGATATACTTCAAGCTCTTATGGTCTGTGAAGACCTCGCGGCGATTACCAATAAGGTAATGGCGCCAAATTTTTAAGGCATGTACCACAGCTGTTAGCTCTAAATCATGAGTGGGGTAGTTAGCTTCATGAGGCTTTAATTGCCGAGAGGCATAAACTACTACCCGACCCTCTTGTATTAGCACACAACCAAGACCTTGTCTTGAGGCATCATAAAAGACTTCAAAATCCTTTCGGACATCTGGTAAAATCAGCACCGGAGCAAAGGTCAATCTTTTCTTCAACTCTTGAAAACTAAGCTCACATGCTGGGGTCCATTCATACTTGGTTTCCTTTTTGAGCAGTTGGGTAAGAGGTCTTGCTATACTTGAGAAACCTTCAATAAACCTACGGTAATACCCTGCCATTCCAAGGAAGCTCCTTATATGTGGCACTGACTTGGATGGTTTCCAATCTAGGACGTCTTGGACCTTGCTAGGGTTAACTGCCACTCCAGCAGCCGACATAATATGACCCAAAAAGGTAACTTCACTCAACGAAGTCACACTTCTCAAACTTTGCATAAAGTGGTGGTCCCTTAGCTTGTCTAGGACCAGCAGAAGGTAACCTTCATGCTCTACCTCGGTTTTAGAGTACACTAGAATGTCATCTATGAAGACAATGACAAACTTATCTAAGTACTCCATAAACACTTTGTTCATTAAGTTCATAAAGTAGGCGGGAGCATTAGTTAGTCCAAAGGACATATTTGTGAACTCATAAAGTCCATCCGAGTTGAGAATCTTTGTTTTGGAATATCTTTTTGTCGAATCTTCAATTGGTGATAACCTGACCTTAGGTCAATCTTGGAGAAAACTGCTGCTCCTTTGAGTTGATCAAATAAGTCATCGATCCTGGGCAAAGGGTACTTATTCTTGATAGTAACATCATTGAGAGCCCTATAATCCACGCACATACGTTGTGTACCATCTTTCTTTGCCACAAAGATCACATGAGCTCCCCAAGGAGAGGAACTCGGCCTTATAAAGCCTTTACTTTGCATCTCTTCAATTTGTTGCTTTAGCTCAACTAGGTCATTCACAGGCAATCTATATGGCCTTTTGGAAATAGAGTCTTTGTCGAAGTAGGTTAATGACAAATTCCAAATCTCTGTCTGGAGGCATTCCAGGTAGCTCACTGGGAAACATATCGGGGTACTCTCTTACCACAGGGAGGTCTTCAAGTCTCACTTCCTTTAAGCAGGACACCCTAGGACCTGCCTTAGGAGAGGTCTCGGGGCTAAATTCCACTTGCACCCCTTGCTCATTGGTGAGCACAATGGACTTATTGGCACAATCTATTTGGTCCTGGTTTTTGGATAACCAGTCCATTCCAAGAATCACATCTAATCCTTGGGAGTGCAAGACTATCAGGTCTACATAGAAAGGAACTCCCAAGATTTCCAAGGAAAGATTTGGGCACAAGGAGTTAGTCCTCATTTCCAAGCCCGGGGAATGGATGAGCATAGGGTTTAATAAAGGAGTAATAGCTAACCCATTGCTACCCACAAACTTTGAAGAGATAAATGAATGAGAAGCTCCGGAGTCAAAAAGAATTGAGGCTGGAATGGTATTAACAAAGAACGTACCAAGGACCACATCCGAAGCTTGTTGAGCTTCCTCAGCTGTGAGGTGGTTCACTCGCCCTTTGTTAAATTGCACTGGAGGTCTCGGATGACTGCCATGAGCTGAGGACCCTTGAGTTGATCGGGTGGGAGTTGGAGTTGGAGCTGGAAGTTTCTTTGGGCATTTGTTTGCATAATGTCCAACTTCATGACAATTAAAACACGTCACCCCTGCTGCAGAATTTGCGGCGGGTCTTGCCTGAGCTTGACCTCCTGGGGAGGTCTTATGAGAGCTAGAGGTGCCAGACCTTTTGACTGCATTGAGGTCTCGATGAGGGAGGAGGTCGCGAGACCTCATAAGGTCAAACCAGGAGGTCTTTGGCCTAGAAAATCCCTCGACCTAAGCTATTTGAAATTGCCTTCCTCTTTTGTGATTTTCCATCTCAACATGTTTGGCCTCTTCTTAGAATGGTCTTGCTCACCGAGATGTTGAAAATCTGGGTAATCATGAGCAAGGAGCTGGACTGAGAGGTCATCATTAAGGCCATTCAAAAACCATTCTTGCTTGGACTCATCTGTGGCCACATCCTCAGGTGCATACCTTGCCAACTGGTTGAACTTATGTAGATACTCGCTAACTGTGTGGTTCCCTTGGCGCAAGGCTCTAAACTCATTCTTCTTTAATATCTTCATTCCATGAGGAATATGTGCACGTCTAAAGGCTTGAGTAAATTCCTCCCAGGTGATGTCTTCAGCATCGGGGTGGGATTGAGTAAAGTTTTCCCACCAGTCCGAAGCTGGTCCTTGGAGTTGATGAGAGGCAAATAAAACTTTCTCTCGGTCGGTACATTGGATCATGTCAATTTTACGCTCACAACCCCGAGCCAATCATCCGCTTCAAGAGGCTCGGTGGTCTTTGGAGAACGAGGTGGCCTCATCCTCATAAACTTCGGACATGTTAGCTCTAGGAGGAGGTGGAACATGTCTGAGGAGGTTGAAATTTCTTCTGCGCTTGGAGGTTTCGAGTATTGGTGATGGGTGAGCTAGTAGGTTGATCAATTGTGCTTGATTGGCCATCATTTGGTTTCGATCTGGGCCTTGAGTGGAGGAGGAGGTGGGCTGCTTTGCCTTTGGAGTCTCTAGATCATTCGGGGGCTCTTCCTTGGCCACTAAGCGTTGCCACTTCCCTTGTGGTCACCATCTGCTAGGGTCCAAGAGGTAAGAAAAGGTAAGAGATCTAGGAGGTAAGGCTTAAGACTTAAAGCAACTAACCCCAATATAACCCCAAAGTCAATACTTCAACAATCAAACTCATCACTTTCTGCAGAAGCTTGCGCCCTCGTGGTCGCAAGTAAAGTGGTCATGACACGGAGGGGAGGTCTTTTGTAAAGTAGCCCCAGAGGTAACCTTCACAAAAGAGCCGCCACTCATGCCACAACAGGGAGGTCCTTAACACTACCACCACAACCTTAATTCGGCCTTATAGATATCCCAAGGAAAGAATTCCATTTGACTTTATAAAACGTTGAGGCAAGCAAAAAGATAAGGAGGAGATAAGGTGAGATAAGATACAGGAGAGGGGTAAGAATAGATAGATGACTTAGGTAAGGAGAGAACCATTTCATTTCTCTTGTTTAATAAAACATATTTTGAACTCTTTCTAACGGCCATTCTAATAGGCTGCGTCCTGCTGATCGAGGTGCTCTGATACCACAGAACGACCCGGCCAGGCACACACGGGAGGTCCCTTAGGACCTCTGGGAGATCGAGAGGAGCCCCAGGGGCGTCAGAGAGGTCCTCGGGACCTCTGGGAGGTCATAAAGGACTTCTGGACATCCAGAGAGGACATCCGGTGGACGCCAGACCTCCCGAGAGGTCCGAGAGGACCACTCGGAGGTGCGGGAGGTCTGACCCAGAGGTCGCTGGACCTCGAGACCTCCCAAAACTCCACGTCTCCACTCGAGGGAGGTCGAAGAGAACCACCTGAGGAGGTCGTGGGGCTTAGGGCAAGCCTAAAGTCCTCTGTGATCCAAACCGGCCCCAGAGATGATCGTGGTTCTCACTGACAACAAGTGATAACATCAACATCCACAAGACTTTATTAACGACAAAAGGAGGTTTAATTACAAGGGTTGCTTACAACTCCGACAGAACAGGGAGCACACAAGCGCGGAGAACAAAGACAATGTCCACCCATTACACCACGGTGATTGGGCTGGAGGCGCGGCCTAATTGAGTGGTCATCTTCATCATCAAAAAGTCTTCATCTACTCAATATATGAATCAAGCAAGAGTGAGCACAACAACCGTGCTACGCAAGTTACACCGAATCAATTAACGAATGACATGCATAAGGGTATATCAAATGACGACATAGTAGGGTTGATTTGCATAAAGCCAATTTTATTTCAATTACAAGTATTAAGTTTCAAGGCAGGTTACAATAATTAAAATTCAGTTTTACAAATCCATTTTAGTTGGATACATTCATCATTGAAGCGGTGAAGGATACCCTCTGCACAAGGGCCCATACCCAATTTTTGGTTAAACCACCAAAACTAGTGTCATAACCTTTTGAAAACCAAACCAAAAGCTAACTTTGAGTGACATTGCGGCATGTCCATGGCCGTGGACACGGCTATTGAATAGATTTACACTCTGCAGAGGTTGCACACTTTACCCACATGACATGAATTCTCTAGTTTGCTTGGCATCCGTCGATGCCACCTCACACTTCCTTTGGTGTGAGGTCTAGAAACATGACAAGGCCTTTACAATGCATTGCTCCACCACGTCTACCCACTCTAAGGTTTCGCTCCCATTGAACTTTCCATCCATGGGGTTTAAGCCCCTCTGAGCCATAGCGAGGATATAATAATCCTCATTTTATCTTTTATCTATAACTCCTTAACCAAGTAAATATGGCGGCATATGGTCCCTGAGTATACCCTTAAATGTTATAAGGGAAGAGCCTCTTGGATGGTCGTAAGTTCTTCTCGACCACCCCCATAGTCGTAAGTTACGCTCGACTACCCCATAGTCGTAAGTCTTGCTACGACTACCTCATAGTCGTAGGTTCTTCTACGACTAGGTTAGCTATGACCACCTTATGATCAATTAAACCTCTGAGACAAGTAGGCCCAATTGATTAAGGGATTCAAGCGATCATCATAAATCGTTACTCGCCAAGTAATAGCACGTAATGCTCTATTATCTACGGTATATAGTGTTAGGCGGCGTGGAGGAGTTATCGCCGGTGATTACTACCAGCGTCGCCTTCTGAGGATGTGATGAGGCGCCGCTTCACTTGGAGAAACTGCCGCTCCTTCACGTACTATATAAAGGCGGCAATCAGAGAGGAAAGGGGAGAGGGCAAAGACAAGCACGATCATCTGTAATAGTCTGAGTTTTTCCCCTAATTGTTCAGAATACACTCAATACCATACACACACAGGAGTAGGGTTATTATTCTCTCCGGAGAAGGCTGAACACATATAAAAATCCCGTGTCAATCTCTGCGTGATTTCATTCTAGGAGACCCCGAATCAAACAATCTTTACGTAAGTTCGGTTCTAAAACACCGGGTTGGCGCCGCCGTGGGGATCTTACGGTAATCTCTTGTCAACATACTCTCTGTTTTCCAAATCTCATGCACTCATGGCGGGAGAATGGAGCGAGGAGAAGCTGGTTCGACTTGGCGGTCTGTGACGTCGACATGGATGCTTGGTTTCGATTCTGAGCCGAGTGATGACTCATCCGATGGTACTCTCGCCTCCCGTGATCTTCCCACGATCCGAGAGACAATGCCGCTAATGGAGTTGAGGAGGATCCATATCCCCACAATGAGACGCCCAAGAGAGGAGTCTACCCTCTCAAAGGACAAGGGTCAATTTGACCGGGACTACACCTGGTGGACTCACAACACGACGAGAGTTTTACCTCGAAGTGTCCGAAGTCCCCTAAGGCGATCCGACTTGGTGAGGCAAGTTCTGGAAGCCACAATTCCAAGACTTCACCAGCATCTGGTGATTCTCTCTCTCTCGGATGGCGTCGAGAGAGCGGGATCAAGCATGCTTTTCCTACAAATTCGGCCATCTCTCCGCAGATCACGCCGCTTAGCGAGAGGCAGTTATAACCGGACTTCCCTACGGAGGGGATTACTCCAAGTCGCCGGATGGTGTCTCGGCGACTCCTCAAGCGGGGAGGCCTCGGCGCAAGTGAGAATCATCAGCAGGAGGTCTTCGTCCTTCCCTCGAGATCAAGGTCACTCTCCTAGAGACCGAGGCGGAGACCCTCGAGAAGATCACACACTGCGCCCCCTCATGACAGTGGCAAGAACACCACCGATGACGGACACGACCAACACCTTCATGAACGTGAAGGAAATCCTCGACATACTCGCACTTCATTGAGGCAGTCTCAAGAGTCTGACAGGGAAGATCTTAAAGCTACTCGACGAACAAAGATTGCGGCTCAGAAGAGTTTACCTGGGCGCATCCAATATCGGTCAGAGGAAGCTCAAGAACTCCAGCACATCAGTGATTTGCTCGAGAATCCAACTCGAGAGCTCGCCCGAGCGCCGGGGTACGACCTCTTCGTCGAAGAGATCGCACAAAGGCTTCGGTCTACGATGGAAAAGCTGGAAGCACCTCACCGGCATCATTCAGGAAATCATAGCAATACGACTTCTTCAGCTACCAGTCGATCGATCATATCACCACAAATGAATCGACGAAATAGTAAGTCACATCGATCTCCAACTCAGAGAAATATTTTTTGAACGACTGATGATCAACAAACCTATCGGAGAGATGATCGTTCACCATACCGATATAGGAGTCTGCAGCAACAGATGAACTACGAGGAGTATTCCCCTCGTAGGACCAAGACCTATTATAGGTCAGGTCAACCTATTACTGGGTATCGTCGAGTACGACCACCCGATGATATCAACCCTTCTTTCCTGCAAAGGAGGCGTCAAGAAGTTATTACTGGATGTCGGGCATTCTCGCCCTATCTTCGAGCAGTTCGCTGGCCACCTCGCTTTCGACCAGTAAACATGGAGAAATTTGATGGATCCCAAAATCCTATCGAATTTCTTCAAATCTACTAACAGCATGATCGAGCGGCGGGAGGAGGCGAACATGTGATGGCAAATTACCTTCCAAGCGTGCTCGAAGGTGCGCTTTCGATCGTGGTTATTGAACCAACCACTCGAGTCGATTCATTCTTGGCAACACCTCTGCGATCTTCTCTTGGCAAACTTTCGGGGCACTTACAATGCATACAGGAAGGAGGACGACTTGCCGGATGAGACGAGCGACAAAGAGACCTTGCACCAATTCATCAAAGCGCTTTAGTCGGGTTAAGTAATTCAATTAGGAAGTTTCGATTCATCTGTCATCGGGGCTTTCAAGCAAGGAGTCCGTAGTAGAAAGATAACGAAGATATTGCTTTAAATCCGCTACTACCGCCATCCTTGAACTCTTTGAGATGGTGATCGATATGCAAGCGCCTCGAGGCGGTCGAGTGGAACAACACAATCGATCAAGAAAACAATACCTCTCGAGAGCCGTGATATTGGTAAGAAGAAAGATAAGAAAGCAAAAAGTCCAAGAACAAAGGCGCAGGTCAAAAACTCCAAGTCGCTAGTTCAAGGAGGTCTTGGTGTGAATGATAAAGAGCCACGCACCTCAAGCCACATTAAACCGAGGCAAAGGTAAGCGCCCGATCGAAAAAATGATAAGCCTAGGTGGTGTCCTTTCCATAAAAAGGAGGGGCATGACCTTCAGAAGCTCGGGTCTTTCAAGAAAGCTTGAAGACTACTACAGCGGCAAGGACCGCTTCCTACTCTCGGAGGGTAGGGCAAGCAGTGGTCATAAGACTTGAGATGACGAGGAGGAGATGCCGTTCGGGATCCGCAACACACCGTCGAGCACATCTACGGAGGATCATCGGCATATGAATCAAAGCGACGACTTAAAGGCTGTGAACGAGAGGTAAACTCCATAGATCCTCCTCTTGTCAATAAATTACGAAGTGGTCGAAGTCACCATCTCCTTTGAGAAGAGTGGTATGCGATTCTTCGACTCGACAGTCGAGATCCGATCGTGGTCGAACCCACCATCAACAATTGTCGAGTCAATCGAGTTTTGGTTGATGGTGGCGACTCGATAAATATTTTATTTATGAGTGCCCCGGACGAAATGCAAGTACCGAGATTAAGGTAAGACCGATGCGATACTCTTTCCATGGAATCGCAGGGATCTTGACCAAACCGATTGGTCAAGTTTCTCTTCCTTTAACATTTGGTTCACCAAGTAATTTCGTGACGAGAAAATCTCCTTTGATGTGGTCGATTCGATCAAGCATATAACGCCATACTCGGACGACCAACTTTGGCAAAATTCTTAATGGCTACTCATTATGGATATCAATGTATTAAGATGCCAGGTCCCAAAGGAGTAATCACAATTCATTGTGACAAGAAGATGGCGCATACCTGCGACCGTCGATCCCTCGAGATGGTTGGACAAATACCAGCTCGAGAAGAAAGTCAGCCTTCGACTAGTAAGTTGAAGCCTAAAGCTGTACCGAAGCCGAACGACAAGGTCAAAGAGGTTCCTCTGGACGCAGGGGAGCCCTCGAAGACTGTTCGCATTGGGGAAACTTCCGACCCCAAATAGGAAGACGCCCTCATCACCTTCCTCCGAGCTAACGCAGATGTCTTCGCGTGGCAAGCATCCGACATGCCCGGAGTCCCCAGGGAGGTGATCGAGCCTGAGCTAGCTACTACCGACAAAGTACCGTAAAACAAAAATTACGAGATTTGCCCTCGATCGGCGAGATGCTATTAAATCGTAATTGTATAAGCTACTTAAAGCGGGCTTTATAAGAGGTCAACCACCCAGTGGTTGGCTAATCTGTAATGGTTAGAAAGTCAAGCGACAAATGGGCGTATGTCGTAGACTTTCTTGATCTTAATAAAGCTTGTCCAAAAGACGATTTTCCTTTACCTCGTGTCGATCGGTTGGTTGATTCTCTGCGCAGTTGTGAAATGTTAAGTTTTTAGATGCATATTGCGGATACCACCGGATCAATATGTGTCTAGACGATGAAGAAAAGACTGCATTTATTACACCATTTGGTATATTTTGCTATGTCAAAATGCCATTTGGTCTAAAAAATGCCGGCGCTTCTTTTCAACGCTTGATGCAAGCAACTTTTTCATCTCAATTAGGCCGAAATCTAGAAGCCTATGTTGATGATCTAGTTGTTAAAAGCATCAAGAGACTTAATCATATTACTGACCTGCAAGAAACATTCGATAATCTCAGAAAACATCGCTTAAAACTCAATCCTAAGAAGTGTGTGTTCGAAATCTCTTCAGGAAAATTGCTTGGATTCCTAGTATCTATATGAGGAATCGAAGCAAATCCCGAAAAGATCAAGGCCATTCTCCAAATGCGCCCTCCAGCCACAAGGAAAGAAGTTCAAAAACTCACTGCGTGCATGGCGGCTTTAAGTCGTTTCATCGCACAACTGGGAGAAAAAGAACTACCTTTCTTTAAACTTCTAAGGAAACACGAAGGTTTTGAGTGGTCAAAAGAGGCAAACACTGCCTTTGAGGATGTCAAGAGGTACCTTACGAGTGCTCCTATTCTGGTCTCTCTGAAGCCAGAAGAAACGCTCTTAATTTACCTAGCTACCACGCCACAGCGATAAGTGCGAGATTAGTCGTAGAAGCGTGAAACGCGTCTGACGACGGTTTACTACGTGAGTGAAGTTTTACACGGGCCTAAGGAGCGTTACCCTCAGGTCCAAAAGCTTATATATGCCCTCCTCATGTCTTCGAGGAAACTGCGGTATTATTTTCAGGCGCACAAACTAGTTTGTGCGTCGAGTTTCCCTTAAGCGATCCTCCACAATAGGGAAACGGCGGGGCGCATGGCAAAATGGTCGATCAAACTTGGGGAGTTCGACATCCATTTCGTGTCCCGACGGCCGTTAAATCCCAGATCTTGGCGAGACTTTATCGCCGAATGGACAAATCTGAATATGTTCAGATCCCGAGACGATTCCCACGACCGATGGGCGATGTACTTTGACGGTCGCTTACTTTAAGTGGCTCGGGTCGGGTGGTCTGGTATCTCCAATGGAGAGACCTTAAAGTATACCATACAATTAAACTTTCGGGCCACTAACAGCGTGGCGAGAATCTGAAGGTTTGCTAGTTGGCATCTGACGTGAAGCGCTCTCGATTCGCCGACTACTCGTGAGAGGAGACTCTCAACTAGTCGTGAATCAAGTCGAAAAAGAGTACCAGTGCTCTAATTCCGACAATGTCTCGGTACTTATCGGAAGTCGTAAGCTAGAAAAGCATTTTTAGGTTTCGAGGCACAATTTATCCCTCGAAAGGATAATTTCCTCGCAGACCAGCTTGCTCGAATAGCTTCTTCCCGATCTGAAGTACCAAAGGGAGTCTTCTTGGAACAACTCCAGAAGCCGTCACTGGTCGATGAACCAGAGACACCTCCTATTGAGACGGCCTCTCTAGAATACGAGGATACATGGATGACGCCTATCTATGAGTATCTTTAGAAGGGTTTAGTACCCGAAGACGATCTCGAGGCAGATCATTTATCCCGAAAAGCCAAAATGTATATTTTGGTTGAAGGAGTCCTCTATAAACGAGGTACTCAAGGGGTGCTCATGCGATGCATTTCGCAGAGCGAAGGATTAACACTCCTTCACGACATACATGATGGCATCTATGGAAATCATGCTTCCTCTGTAAGCGCTGTCGGTAAGGCTTTTCGACAAGGTTTTCTTGCCAATGACCCTTTATGATGCTAAAGAGTTGGTTAAAAAGTGTGTCGATGCGGTTTCATAGCGAGCAAATACACCAACCAGCTCGGGCATTACAAACAATACCTCTATCTTGACCTTTTGCGACACAGGGTCTCGATATCCTAGGACCGTTCCCCAAAGCTCCGGGGAGGTTTGAGTTTTTTTGTGGCTATTGATCGTTCACAAAATGGATTGAAGCGAACACTGTATTTGGGATAACAACGAAGCGGCAAAAGCGGTTTATGATGAGATGCGTAATTACTTGATTTGGAAGTACCGAGTCGAATAATTACAGATAATGGTAAGCAATTTTCAAGCGCAAAATTTCAGGAATTTTGCGACGAGTTGGGTACCAAAGCGTGTTATGTACATGGCCCATCCCCAAAGTAATGGGGCGGTCGAGCGTGCAAGCGGCCAAATAATGAGAGGAATTAAGACTCGAGTCTTGACCACTCATCAAGCGCTCGGGGCTTGGGTACAAGAGTTACCCTCCGTATTATGGGCGTTAAATGCGACTACCATTCGAGCTACTGGTGAAACACCATTTTTCTAGTCTTTGAGTGAAGCCATGCTTCCTCCGGAACTAAAGATAAGTTCAACACAGTCGAAACTTTCAAAGACTCCAACCGGGAACAACTTGGCGAGATGATATTAATCTACTTAAGGAAAGGAGAAACCAAGCCTTAATCCGTTCGTGATCGCCAACAAGCCCTCGTAGATACTACGATCGTAAGGTCCAACCTCATGACCTTCTTTGTCAGAGGTGACTTAGTATTGAGGCTCTGCCAATCCAAGTCTAATCGAACAAAATTTCTCCCAAGTGGGAAGGTCCTTACAAAGTGGTCGAAGTTACTCGTCGAGAATTCGATACGATTGGCAATGGAAGGCGGCGAGTTCTCTCGAACTCTTGGAACATCGATCGATTCACGCAAATTTTATGTGTAACCAATCATTGAACAATAAAGACTCGTGTTCTCTCTACCTCTATTGTCTTACTTTTGAGTAGTGCTTTCATAATCTTTCGACTATATTCCAAATACCCGTTTCCTTTATCTTGGTGAAAGGCAGTAACATCACCTAGTCGAAGCCTCTCCTCTCTGTATGTGGTCCTGCCCAATAGAAGGAGCTTCCTAGTGTTGACTCGTTACTCACTTTTACTGCCAACACAAAGAGCTTGGGTTCTATTTAGTCAAAAAAAATTTAAAGCCTCCTCTTTTCACCTTAGATTATTTCTTCAGTTCTTTTGAAAAATATTCTAAGTCAAGTGCACTTTCTTAAATTTATTCAACTGCTTTTGGGGTATTCGATTCGTCTAAACTGGTCGGAGGAAGAAACACATCTAGTCGAAGTCTCTCCTCTCTGCACGTGGTCCTGCCCACTAGAAGGAACTTCCTATCATCGTTCAGTTTCCTATTCTTAATACCAGGACAGACTTATCGAGTCCTCCAAAGAAGGGCGAACGAATTTTTGAAGTCCTCTGGATGTTTGTTTAACTCAAGTTGCTGTTCTCGATTTAATTAATCTAGTCGGAGATGGTGACATCACCTAGTCGAAGACTTTCCTCTCTGCATGTGGTCCTACCCACTAGAAGGAACTTCCTAGTGTCGATTCGTTACTACTTTTTCAGCCAGTGCATGACAATCGTGACCAAAAACTACAAGTTAACCAAACCTCTCTGTTTTCAGAAACCCTTTTTAATACTATTTACTTAGTTTGTCTAAACAAACTAAACAAATAGTCGGGGGCTAGGATAAATTTATTAATTTGACTTCAATTCTTAGTCTTTCATTACATTTTTCATTCGTTAATTATCTTTTGAGTTACTAACTACTCGACAAGATGATTTGCGAGGAAAAAAGATGCATTATATAATACATCAACAAAAGCTTGTTTTTCACGGGTTTTTACAAATCACTCAAGAAGGAGAGCCTAGTCGCATTTCCTCAAAACTTTTTACCAAGTGGTTGCATTTCTTCAATAAGACGACTTATACCTTGAGGCGATCGAAGTCGACTTCGATTGGTTGCACATTAAAATTTGAGTCATGAACTTTAAGTTTTGCCAATGCATAACTTATAGCACTTTCGACCGCCTCCTTGATGGACTTCGGTTTGATTGGCCTTGAGTGGTCACTAGTTTTTGCAAAGTCGACTTGTTCCCCAATAGTACTTACGTGAGCGACTATCGTATCATCTTGAGGAGCTTTTCCTCGATCGTAGCTCACCAAGTACATTGTTGAGGCGTGATATTGTCTTGAAGATTAATCTTGATCGCCTCCAAGACCTATTGGAGTGAAGTCGAAGCCTTGCGAAGTTGTTTGTTTTCGACTACTTGTTACGACAAGAATAAGACCTAGTCGAGTAAATAAACTTCTAGAGGAGAGAATAAAATAGTCACGGGTAAAAGAATTTCTTACGCTAGGCGAGAATCTAACTTCTCGATTTACGCATTATGAGAAGCAGCGGTCTCGGCATCGCTCCTTCCACAACTTGACTTCATCTGCGTTTGCCTTAGCAATGCGACGAGTCTCGTTATAGATCAAAGTCTTATCCTAAGTTCATTTTTGAGTCTTCCCAGTTCAAGATCCATTTCTAAAAAGAAATGAGAATTAGAAAAGGAAGGAACTTCGTAATGGACTGCAGAAAAGAAATGCTTACGATCGGCGAGATCTCAACCTCTCAATTTTTGATCCTTCTCTTTGGATATCTGAAAAAGCTCGCGAATAACCACAGCTTTTTTCCTTAACTTCATCTGAAGTCATCTCGTATCATTTTCTTTTTACGAAAAGAAGTGACGATCGGTAAAATCAACAATATAAGCAAATCCTAAGTCCGGCACTTCTTGTTTATCTTTTCTCGCATTTCTTGATTCTTGAGTTAGCTTCTTTAACCTTCCTCAAGAGAATTCTACTTGTTCACATAGCTTTCTCGACTCCTCTTTTTGATAATCGGCGAGTCGGCGAGTCTTTTAATTAAGCTTTTAACTTTGTAAAGGTTAAAAGTGAACATGAACATTATTAAATTGGTTGTAAGCTCTCCTACAACCATTGATCCAGTCGTAAGTTCTTCTACGACTATGGATCTAGTCGTAAGTTCTCCTACGACTAAGCATCTGGTCGTAAGCCTTTTACGACTAGTACCTAGTCGTAAGCTTTTCTACGACATGTCCCTGATTGTAAAATTTTCTACGATCACTACCTAGTCGTAAGTTCTTTCTACGACTATAAAGTCCTAAGGATAAAATCAGCTTTTGATTACCTTTAGGCGCTCAACCTTTTCCTCTGCGGACAAAACCGCAAGGATTTGAGAACCGCCATTAGGGTGGCGGGGCTTCTCACAAACGAAGTTTGACTCGAGCGTCAATCTCTGCTGTGAAAGATCTGTATGAAGCAGATAAAGATACTCGATTAGATAATTCAAGAAGACCAAACCGAGAGTTAAGTCGAAAACTACTTACCCTCCTCGTAGTCACTGGTCGGGTCTTTTAGCCCCGTGTACTTCCACATAGGAGGTACTCGTTTCTTCAAAGGGCTAATTCAACGTGTGATGAAATCCTTCACCACATGCCATCTAGTCAACCCCCCTTTTTTCAAATCCTTAATGGCTTGAATATAGGGTGCAATTCGACTGATATCTTGGGGAGTCGAATCCCACGAAGATTTCTTTTCGGCAGCCTTCCCCTGGAAGGTAAGGCTGTCTTCGGAGGTGACTTTCCAGTAAAACCACCTCTTCCTTCATCCCGGCCACGAGGACCTGGTGAACATCTGAATGTACTCCTCAACTTCCCGTCATGGAACTTGGACCACGACTTAGGCTATTCCGACTTGTCGAGCCATTCCAGTAGAAATCTTGAAAGAGCTCAAGGTCATTTGGAATTCCAGCACGCCTCACGAGATACACAAATACGCCTCAGCATTGTGATGGAATTGGGACCAAGGTTCACCAATTCCACCTCAAAATACTCGAGTATAAGTGTAAGAAAGGGGTGAGCAGGCAATCGTAGACCACACTCACGAGACGCTGGAAGGCGGAATTTGTCCATCCTCCCCAAGCGGCCATTCTTTGCTTATGCGCCAGAACCAGTCCACGAGAACTCTCTGGAATCTTCCTAGCGTTGACAAGGGCTTGCATCTTCGCCAGTATCCATCTCGGACTCGGCCCACTCGGAGACCCTCCGGCCATTTTTCTCGGAAGGGGATTCTTGATTGAGTTGGTGGCGGAGAAGACAAGAACTTGATGAACAGTGGGATGATTTGAGGAAAAGTGTGAACCCTAAGTCTTACCCCCGGTAAGTATTTATATCCGCGTGCCTTGAGCCGGAGGCGTGGTATTCCAAAGGTTGCCACCGTCTCGGGAACCGCTCCAGCAGACAAAGCTAACGGGTGTCGTTTGAAATTCCTAGCGATGTCTGCTCGAGAAAATCAGGTTTGCTTTTACACCTCAAATGAAATTACTTCCTTGGTTAGATTCTTTTTAACCAAAGTAAATGTCAATCGGAAAGGTTTGTCTTCTGATCACCATGCTACGACCACCTCGTGATCGTAGAAATGTTCTACGACTATTTGATAGCCATAAGCAATTTTCTTGACCAAGCATACTTCTGGTCAAAGTAGCACACTAATAACGAAGAGTTTTTCCTTCGACTATCTTTCTACGACCCTCTCGTGGTCGTAAAACCAACTATAACTCCTTAACCAAGTAAGTTGCTTTCACTTGAAGCTGGGGGGCTAGATGACGAGGATATAATAATCCTCATTTTATCTTTTATCTATAACTCCTTAACCAAGTAAATATGACGTCATATGGTCCCCGAGTATACCCCTTAAATGTTATAAGGGAAGAGCCTCTTTGGATGGTCGTAAGTTCTTCTCGACCACCCCATAGTCGTAAGTTCGCCTCGACTACCCCATAGTCGTAAGTCTTGCTACGACTACCTCATAATCGTAGGTTCTTCTACGACTAGGTCACTATGACCACCTTATGATCAATTAAACCTCTGAGACAAGTAGGCCCAATTGATCAAGGGATTCAAACGATCATCATACGCTGTTACTCTGCCAAGTAATAGCATGTAATGCTCCATTATCTATGGTATATAGCTGTTAGGTGATGTGGAGGAGTTAATTCGCCGGTGATTACTACCAACGTCTTGAATTCTGAGGATGTGATGAGACGCCGCTTCACCTGGAGAAACTGCCGCTCCTTCACGTACTATATAAAGGCGGCAATCAGAGAGGAAAGGGGAGAGGGAAAAGACAAGCACGATCATCTGTAATAGTCTGAGTTTTTCCCCTGATTGTTCAGAATACACTCAATACCATACACATACAGGAGTAGGGTTATTATTCTCTCCGGAGAAGGCCTGAACCTGTATAAAAATCCCCGTGTCAATCTCTCTGCGTGATTTCATTCTAGGAGACCCCCCGAATCAAACAATCTTTACGTAAGTTCGGTTCTAAAACACCGACAAGCCGGGTGGGACTACAACTAGTCATAACATGACAAACCCACCGCATCCGCAGGGCAAACTATGGTAGAGCTTTGCAAATTAATTAGCCAGGTCTCACGCCCTATACTGGAGACATGTGGTTGCACAATTTTGGCATAGCCCATTATAGGCTTAGCAAGTGGTGTCTCAAAGACCGGTCCTTCACCGACCTGGGCGACAAACCTCAACCCTGGGGTGCCGGATCACACGACCCCTCGTGCATAGACATGCACCAACCATACAACCAACTTCACCCAAGTCAAACCATTTTCTATTTACTTTGCTTTACAATGCTCCATGGCACACCAATGCTGAGGCCACAAGTAAAACATCCACGACACACCAATGTCATGGCCGAAATCTCCATGGCACACCAATGCCACGGCTCAAATCATTTGATTAAGTGATGTTTTTGGTCAAAACTCCCCAAATCAAGATTTTGGTCTAAGCATTGCTAAGCATCTCATTTTTCAAGAGCTTCGGGTCCTCACTATTGCAAGAACCAGTTTTTATCTAAGGTGACAATGAGGTTGATTCAATCATGGATAGAGGTCATACCAAACAGTAGGTTTAACTATGGATTAAAAGATGGGCATTGAAATATTTAGTAAAGTAAGCATGCATACACCTTTGAAAACAACATAAATAATTTGAAATAATGGGTGCAACATGTTCAAGAGTGTAACTTGCCTTGCTGAAGATCTCGAGTGCTTCCTCTCCTCATCGAACTCGGGCTCCCCACGGTCTGGGCAATCTACACGTGAAAAACCAAATACTCAAACAAAGCTCAAACAAGATTTCAAAGAACACCAAATAAACTTAGATACAAAACCAATAGAGAAACTAGGAGGTCAAGAGGAGGTCCAAGGAGCTCCTTTGGAGAGGTCTTAGGGCTCCAGAGAGGATGTCAGAGACACATTGGAAGAGGTCCAGAGACTAAGAGTGAGGAGGTCTATGGTGGCTCGGTTGAGACAGGAGTAGAAATGAGGAAGAAAGTGATAAAGGAGGGCTCTCCCAAGATATATATAGGGAAGCAAAAGCACGTGACCCATGTTAGAGTCAACAAGAGTTGGTAAATAGGGACGAGGGAGTAGGCAAGGAATGTGACATTCGGTATGACATGAGTCTTGCAAAAGGTGAGGGCATTTAATGTGATACAATAGGCATTAAATGCGGTGAAGACTTCCTTGCCCAAGGACCTGACCAAATGTATAAGGAAGCGGGTGTGTTGATCGCCTAGTGGGGCGATCAAGACCCGCTAAGGAGGTCTCTTTGTGACTGAGGAGGTCTTCTGGTGAACAAGGAGATCCTCACTCACCGGGAGGTCTGACAGTTGCATCTCCAAAGGGAGGTCCGGCGGTCGAGATTAGCATAAGCAAACGGGAGGTCCACAAAAGTAAAAGGAGAACCTCGCTCAAAGGAGGTCTAGAACCGCAGGATCAACTCGGGGAGATCTGAGCAGTTAGGATTTCCAAGGGAGGTCCTAACGATCGATCTACCAAAAAGGGAGGTGCGGATGGCCAAGATTTCCAAAGGGAGGTCTTGACGATTGAGATCCACAAGGAGGAGGCCACTGGACGGTTAAGATCTCCAAGGGGAGGTCTTAACGGTCCAGATGTGCAAGGGGGAGGTCTTGGACGGTTAAGATCTCCAAGGGGGAGGTCTTAACGGTCCAGATGTGCAAGGAGGAGATCCTGGACGGTTAAGATCTCCAAGGGGGAGGTCTTAACGGTCCAGATGTGCAAGGAGGAGGTCTTGGACGTTCGGACCAACAGAGCTAGCGCGGGATCTCAGCCTTAGAACTAAATCGGGTGGTCCAAAATGGTTGGGACGTTCGGACCACCCGGACGCCACAGCAAATCGGGCCATCAATGAAGATCTAAGGGCTCGAGAGGAGGTGGGGCGTTTGGACCATCCGAACATCTCACGAGATCAAAGCTGTCCAATGCAAATCGGACGACTCACATTCGATAGAGGTGGAAATAGATAGGGAGGGTATCCTGGAGGACCTAGGGAGGTCCGGTGGGACACAGGGAGGTCCAATAAAGGTAAAGGGAGGTCCTAGAGGACATGGAGATGTCCTGAAGGACACGGGGAGGTCAATTAAATGTAAGGGGAGGTCCTAGAGGACATGGAGAGGTCCTGAAGGACACGGGGAGGTCAAATAAATGTAAGGGGAGGTCCTAGAGGTCAAAGAGGAGGTCTTAAGAAGCGGTAGTACCACCAAGTATGAGTGGTACTACCGGACTGGTACCAAAGGGGACCTCCAGAGAAGGTTTTCAAGGCTACAAGCAATGAAGGACGTTCAAGAAAATATGGAAAGCTTCACAGGGTTCCAAAGGAGCTCAAATGCACAAGGGGGTGGCACGGACTAAGGGAGGTTGCGAGCCAGAGAGGACCTGAGAGAGAGAAATGGGTCTCGGGGAGGTCTAAGCGTTTGGGAGGTCTAGACCTAAGGAGGTCTGGACCCGGGGAGGACATCACTATGGAGGTCCGGACCCTTGGATCCAAACGAAGGAGAGGTCTGGGCCATTAGATCCCTGACAAAGGGAGGTCTAGGCCAGATGTGGGTAAAAGATGGACAGAGAAGGAAAGACCAGCAAAGCTCCAATAACTCAGTAAACCAACAAGGAACTTTAGTTGTAGTTTGAGTTAGTCAACTTAAATTCATTATGAAATTCCAGGTTAAGCTTTGAATTCTCATCAAAACAAAATGGTTCTTTTTATTTTGAAAATTTCGAAAATAAATTCTAAAATAAATTCAGGGTGTCACAACACGCAACTATATGATGTATGCATGATGAAGAGTGTTTAGGTTTTTAAGAACCCTAATAACTTATTATGGTCAATGATGTTCTTCCATCGTAGCTCATACTTAAATTACATTCCTAGGGTTGTATTTTCCTCCAAACTTCTATTGTCATTTCTAATGTTTAGGATATCTTAAAAATCTAAATAGCTTACAAGATACGTAAATATATTCTCTAGCATTTATACAAACTACGAAACAAATCTAGCCGCTCGAATGCGCGAGCCACCCTGCTAGTTTTTTAAAATTTAAGTGTCCCAAACATGTCCCCTATGAACAAATTTGCTAGAGTAGAAATTAACAACATTTTTTCATGAATATTAATTTGAAGGAAGCGACTATGGAACGGTATAGCAATATAGTTCATGAAGTTTCAGGAAAACATTCAAAAAGTTTCAAGTTTTCGTGAGTTTTACGCATTTCTAGAAGTTCCCAGAAGATTCCAACAAACTTTCAAGCCAAAGTTTCCAAGAGTTTCAGATTTTTGAAAGTCAAGTTTCAACAAGTTTAAACCAAGGAGTTTAAAGTACTTTCAATAGGTTTCAACACGTTTCAACACAAGAGTTTCAAGAAGTTTCAATAGGTCTCAACCAAAAGTTTTAACAAGTTTCGACGAGCTCACCTTGGTTGCAATAGCATGGCGGCTTCCATGGCGGATTGCACTGAGACGGCGATGCACTCGAGGGAAGTGGGATATGAAAGCAGCATGTGGAGCGTACAACGAACCGCGAGGGGAGCAGTCTAGCGATTTGGACGTCGTTGCTTCATCTCATGACCGACCTTCTTCTCTAGCAACGGCGAGTGAGCTCATACGGCCTTGTTCTCGACAATGGTGATTAAGGGACCCCGTCACCGCCCAACCCTACCACGCGCCGAATCCGACCGCCGCGACGCCACCCAGCCCCGGCGCCATGGCCGATAGAGACGATGGAGAGAGATGACACGGGATGGTCTGAGTGAGGAGAGAGGGCGGGGACAGTGGGAGTGGTAGGAGAATAGTGGGGAGAGAGTGCACACCTCATTGGATCCGTATGCGCGGTGGATGCCTATACCGTTGGAACGACATAGGTGATGAGGATTCTTGACCAGATCAACCTTTTCGATCAAAGTCAGGGTCTCTGTCAAAGTAGGCCCAGATGTCAGAGGCTACCTCTATAACGGTTATGGCCCTACAACCGATACCTAAAGGAAGTATAATACCCTTTACTACAGCCAAACTGGTCGATGACCTGTTTGAGTGATTAGACGACCAGCTATGGACACCGTTCAACCAGCTATATGGTTTTGGGCAATCCCCAATCAACGAACTGGTTGAGAAACATGACAGTTTCCCACGTGACTAACGGGAAAGCGGTTATTGGCGTATCTGGCAACTTACGACAGTTGGCTAAAAGATTTGACGGTGCGTGAAGATTAGAGGCACTTTTAGCGGCATTAACTGCCACCCCTTCAATAGCTAAATGGGAATAGCCCACATACCCTGTAAAATATATCCATATCGTGTAACATTCATCATTCAGATTCAAGTTCATCGATTCTATAACACCCCTATTGTATTCTTACACATACACTTAGTGTGTCCATAGCAATAAAAGTTCTTTGTTTTTTATAGTGTTCTCATACCATTTTCCCGAATAAGCTCGATAAGTAACCCTTTGTTCCAAAAATTGATAGTTGGCGTTAGAAGGAGGGCACAATCAACACGAAGATCATCATCGCTATGATGTTCTTGCGTCCTCAGCAATGGACGAGGAGAATTCCTTTGACCTTGCTGACTATTCCCACCTCACGATGGAGGGCTACGTCCCTAAGGAGGCGTGCAAATGCATCTTCTTCCTTGAGTACGTTCTTGAGGGAAAATCTTCGTCGCCTTCAACCCAACCCGTTGGGATTGAGGCGGTGGGGAAATCAGTTCCAACCTCAAGCAACTCCGACAGTGGCTTTGTTCCAACTCTTGTCTCAACGGGAGAGACAAGTCACCACGATGCTAGTTCTATGGTAATTCATGAAGATGCTGTCAACCTTCTCGAAGAAAAGCATGATCGAGCACTTATCAGGTTGACAACCTATTTACAAGGGTTTCGTCGGTACTACAATCAAGGTTCAAAAAAGCACTAGGCACTAGGCGGGCGGTGGCCCGGGGCCTAGCGCTTAGGCGGTGCCCTGGCGGCCAGCTTGGCTACGGTGCAGATAAGCCCACAACAGGAATAATATGATGAATTGAGCAAGATAGAAGAAAAATTACCTGAAAAAGTAAGACATGACCAATTTGATGTAGTCATGTATATTATCTCCCCTTTAAGAGCTTGATGTAAACATGTATATAATCAAATAATGATGTAAGCCTACATATTTAATCAATAATGAGTTATTTTGCTATTGTGTGAGAAAGAAAGAATGAATGAAAGTATGAAACATATGCAGCCACACATCTCAAATACTTAACATAGACAAAATGACAAATCAACAATAAGTCATAACATACATATCACATATTTTATACATCTATATTTGCAAATCATCAATCATACATATCAACGGCCTATAGTTCACCAAATAAGTTTCCACTATCAATAGCAGACAACACTTGACACTTCTGAATAAGTCATAACATCTCAATAACCCATACATATCAACAACCCATACATATCAGAAGCCCAATAAGTCATAACATATCAACAACCCATACATATCAATAGCAGACAACACTTGACACTTTTGAATTCAACAATCAGCATTCAACACAAGTGCACAACCATTCAAACTTCAAAGCATATGGTCCCTTTCAGACATTCAGCACAACCATTGACACTTGACACTTCTGAATGCTGATTCATCATTCAGTAGAATTTCAGACATTCAGCACAACCATTTCAGACATTCTAAGCTCTTCACACATTCAGAGTAGTTTTAGACATTCAAAATTTTAGAGCAACAGAGAAGGGATGAGAGGGAGGCGGGGAGTTGCGGCGCTAGAGGAGAGAAGAAAGAAAGAGCAGAGCAAAGCAGAAAGAAAGAGAAGGGACTAAGGGGGAGCTGCGGCTCTAGGGGGAGCAGAGATGGGAAGGGGTAAGCAAAGAAAGGCGAGGGGGCTGTGGTGCTAGGGGGAGCGGGAAGAAAGGGGAGGGCGACGGAGCGAGGGTAGAGCCGTGGAGCAGAGAATGGAAGGGGGCATTGGAGGGGAGGGCGGTGGAGCGAGAGAAGAAAGGGGAGAAGGGAAGGCAGCGGCGTGGGAAAAGAAAGGGGAGAGAGGAAGGTGGCGGCATGGGAGAGGGGACCAGACAGGAGAGCGAGCAGAGAGGGGAGGTCGACGGAGGGGGAACAGAGGGAAGACTGAAGAGGTGTACCTCGATTCGATGGCGGGACGACAGCGTTTCGGAGACGACGAGCTCGATTCGATGGTGGAGATGGCGGGACGAGCTCGATTTGACAGAGGCGAGGTCGAATCGGTGGGCCAAAACCTGGGGCGAGCTCGATTCGGCGGTGGGGGAGGCCGAACCCTAGCGTGCGCGACTAATCAACAAAGTGGTCGGGGCATCGGGGCGCTTTTCTTCTTATCTCCCGATCAGTGCCCGCCTCACCAAGAACTGCCGCGCACTGCTGAGGACCGCCTGGCTAGTCCAGGGTGGGCATCCCGCCTAGCTCGCCGCCTCGATGGAAGTCGCCACGGCAGAGGTCCGACAGATGGTCCTTCAAGTCATCAAAGAGCTTCAAGTTAAGATCCTCAAGGCGCTTGCAGTCAATAGTAGCTTCCTTGTTTAAACCCCTTCTTTTTCTTTAAGGATCCTTTCTTTGAGAACGAGCTAGAACTTGAATTCCTTAGCAGTGTTACCGGTGAAGACCAATTTGTTCTCGTACTCTTGGATGAGCCGACCAGCAGAGTGCTTCTCTTGCTTAAGAAGACTAAAATAGCAAAGTTAGAATCACAAAAATTCTTCAAGTAATTAAAGAAAGAGTTTTTTCAAACTTACTCTCTCAGGTTTGCAATTTCTACATCCTTGGATGTATCCTTGCTGGCCGCATTCCCAATGAAGGTCTTGAAAAGACCAAGCATTTCGGTTGTTTTCTATAAGTATAATAGTAAGAAGTCATTTCTCTGTTATTTAATCAATAAATCAAAAGACTTATGTAAAGATATTATTACCTTGTCACTTAAGTCTTTGATCTGTTTCTCCAATTTAGTATATCCAGAATCCTATGGTATAGTAGGATGGTCGACCCTTGAGCTGGTCAGAGCAACTTTCGATTCAGACAGTGGCTTCCATGCCACCATGTCACTCGTAATAGAAGGGAGGGTAGCAGAAATGATAGGTTCCTATTGAAAGACCAAAATAAAAAATCTTAACAAAGAAGAAGGCAAATGCTCGGTAATAATATATTCGAAATAGTAAAGACTACTTACTTGTTCAGTAAACCGAAGGGTTAATTCGTGATGAGCGTCCTAGTCAGAAATAACATTAGTCCTTTCTTCAATGACAGGCAAAACTTCAGTGGTTGGAGCCTTTTTGACGACCACTTCGGTTTGCCTTGTCTCCTCTTCAACTGCCAAGATCTCCTTGACCACCCTTCCATAGGAATTGAAGCCTGCTCAATTGCTTCTGTGGGTACATGCCTTGGGGAGGTCGGAGCATCTCCGACCACTTCCTCAGTGACCACCTTGGGCATTGTTGCCTTTTCCAAGCTGATTTGTGCCAATTTAGTCGCAGGAGGAGCAGACAGTGGCTCCTCTCTAGACTCTTCAATTTTGGTAATTGGAGCAAGAGTGGTGGTCGGAGGGCTGATACAGACAAAGACATTTGTCTAAGTAAACATTACAAATGGAAAAATCAATTAAAGAAAAGGTTAAGTTAAAATACTTACTTAAAGCGAAGCAATATCAGTCTCAAAAGTAAACAGGATGTCATCAGCAACCAATTTGCCACTACCAACGTTGGTGATATTCATGCTAGGACTGCTGATCCTAAGTTTTCTCACCAAGATGAGGGGAGCTTCTTCTTCCTCCTCAATCTCACCCCCTCACTTGAACATACAAGAATAAAGGAGGATGACTATATGATTGCTGAGAAATCATAATCCTTTGTTTTTTTCTTCTTCTTGCACACCTGGGTAACAACCTTGGCGGCCTTCGCCAGCTTCTCTTGTGCTTGGGGCCAGTCATGAATGCGCTTCGACTAGATTGCAGGGAAAATGTTGGTCGCCTCTACCACAATCTTGTTACTTGACTGCACGCGTCGATTGGCACTGCACTGGTCGTCATAGCACTGGTCTGCTTGGCGATGACTAGGGCACCTGCAGAGACTGCTGGAGCAATTTTTGCTCTGGTCATCGGTCTCTCGACCACAACCTGAGTAGGTGCTGCAGCAACAGTCTTAGTCTTGTTTGCAGGCGGGGCTTGACTGCTCGACCTTGATTGGTCGACACCTCTCTTTCTGCCATGCATATAAAAAACAGAAAGTTTACTAGCTACAATCTTAAGAAAAAAATTCAGGACTAGAATTGAACTTATACATACATGCATCTGTTCTTTTATGAACTCTTTAGATGCCCCAATTAAGCTAGAGGGCTGGTTGTTGAAGGAAATTGGCTCCGAGCCATCCCTTACATTCTTCATCATTGTTGAAGCCCTCTCTTCGATCACCTACTCTTGTAGAACTAAAAACAAAAACAAATAGACTTAGTAATGCTTATATTACAAAGTCAAATTAATGCTTTTAAAAAAGAAACCTGGAGAGTAAATATATCTCCAGAGCTATCCTTGTTTGAGTCATTATCTCCTTACAACATCCAAGCGTAGTGTGCCCTTTTCTTCAGGGGGCTGATCTTGTGCTAGAGGAAGTTATGAATGATCTTCCGATTAGTTAATCTGGCAGCTACCAGGGAGGTGACTGAATCGACCAACATCTCCTCCTCCATTATTAGCTTCAAGGATGTCTTCTCCTTCTTCATGTCCTGGGTGGACCAGCTCGGTGGAGGACCTTCGGTGTATTTCAAGTGGTTTTCTCTGGGAATCTCGGAGTAGAACCACTCCTTCTGGTAATCCCGCCATGTATCATTGATAGGGAGTGGGGGGGGAGGGGTAGTTCTTGGACATTTGGTCCTGAAGCTTGAACTGATAGAAGTGGCAGAAGAGGCGAAAAGAATAGGGAATGCCAAGGAAGGCTTCGCAAAGATGCGAAAAGACAATAAGGATTATAATAGAGTTCGGTCCTAGGTGAAAGAGCTCTATCTTAAAGTGATCTAGCACGTCTGCCAAGAATTCATTCTCTAGCAAATGAAAACCTAGCTTCACGAAAGAAGAGAAGAATGTAATCCGACCTTCTTTCGGAATCGGAGCATCTTCGCTGCCATAGGGACTCCATTTAATCAAACATCACGCCGAGAGATATTCTTGATTCTCCAACTCTTGAATCTTGTTCTCAGAGAGGATTGAAACACCCAAAATCCTCATGATCAAAGATCGAACAAAGATTTTTGAAGATGAAAAGGTTCGGGAACAAGAGTAATAGAAGATGAAGAGACTCTAAGTTGGGAGACGGAGATTGCAATAAGAGTGAAGTAATAGTCAAGGTAAAAAGGAAGTCTTTTTACCTCTCCTTACCACAAACCGTTTGCCCACTTACCGTAATATTCGGATACGGTTTCTAAGAAAACCAAATCATTTTCTTTCCCCCCACATTTTCATTAAATGATTGGAATAACTGTGTCTCATCAAATCTTATTTATGTATGTTTCGAGGCAAGAAAACATTAAGTAAATATTCTTTATTTTCTTAAGCCTTGGGGGCTGACCGACGAGAACTCTTGACTAGATCAACCTTTTCGATCAAAGTCAGAGTCTCTGTTAAAGTAGGACCACATGTCAGAGGCTATCTTTGTAACGGTTATGACCCTACAACCGGTACCTAAAGAAAGTCTAATACCCTTTACCACGGCCAGACTGGTCGACGATCAGTTTGAGTCATAAGACGATCAGCTATGGACACTGTCCCACCAGCTATACAGTTTTGGGCAATCCCCGACCAACGAACTGGTCGAGAGATATGACAATTTTCTACGTGACTAACGGGAAAGTGGTTATTGGCTCATCTGGTAAGTTACGACAGTTGACTAAAAGACGTGGCAGTTCAAGACTACTGAAGAACGTGCATGAAGATTAGAGTCGTCTTTAGCTATATTAACTGTCACATCTTCAATACCTATAAAGGGGATAACCCACGTACTCTGTAAAATATATTCATATCGTGTAATCATTCTTCATTCAGATTCAAGCTCATCGATTCTGTAATATTTCCATTGTATTCTTATACATACACACTTAGTGTGTCCACAACAATAAAATATCTTTGTTTTTTTATAGTGTTCTCATGTAATTTTTTCGATAGACCAGGGAACACGAGTTCCGATGATCGACAGTAGGTCCTATACTAATTTGATAGAGTAGAAATTAACCCACCGAGTAACCGGATTACTGCTATTTTAGTTAGAGTAAGCTGACCCCATTTTTCGGTGGACTATCCGTAAAGAACATCGCTTAATTAGGGAGAGGAACATTCGCTCATGCCGAACGGAAAAAGTTACGGCTTCCTTCCATTTACTCCAGGTAAAAACACGCACAAAGCAGAGAGCAGAAACCGCACGCAACTGAAGGTGAAAAGCGGACGCCATAGTTTGGACTTTGGAGCGCTGCTCCGACCACAGTAACAAGCAAAACAAAAGAGGGGCTATAGCCTATACCTAATCAAGTAGTCTCGGGTGAGTCTTGAAGCGCGTCCGGGTCTGAATCAGTTGGTACACTTCATTGTTCCCACGTGCGGAGCATATGCTCGTCTGCCCTGGGCTCTCACCATATTATGACCACTATTAAGATGGGAAAAATGCGGACTCGCAACCATAGTAATCAGTTCTATTTCGAAAACCATTTCGGTTTGTTTCTTGCATGAAATACATCGTTATCCGTCTATTCTGATGTACCGTTCAACATTTAATATAATAATTTTTACCTATTTATAAATATATATATGTAATTATATGCACACATAATTTCACTTGGAATCTCACTTCAAATATATAACCATAGAATAAAAATGACACATAGTTCAATTACTTCATAAATATAAAGGACGTACGTAGTTAAATAATACAATATGAGTTCATAATTTCATATATTTTACTATAATCTAGTATAATTTCATTTACGGAAAGAGTAGTATTGGATTTGGCCTTTCGAGTTGATTCAAACAAGTGGTCACTTCAATTCTGTTTTTTTTATTGGTACCGGAATGGACCGGAATGAGTCGGAATAGCTGGTATTGAAGCCGGTACGGGATTGAGGTTACGGTGTATTGGTTTGGGTGCTAGTATGACATGTTTCGGCTATTCCGACCAGTACCGAAATGAAATTGATAAGTATGCTCACAACCTTGAACCTTGAATGTCGAATTAATGTGGAGATAAACGGTAGTATATGTGTTGGGCTTACATATTGGAATCCGCGAATGCCGCTAGATCTTAGTTGTTCAGTTTCGTTTTGACGTAAGAGTTGTTCAGTTTCTAACCCAACCGCGCACGTATCGGTTCATTAGTTCACGTTTTTTCTTGGTTTTAACTTGCTTAAAACACAGGAACTTTAGGATAATTTCGTTGGAGTTTTGCGAAGACCGATATAGTTCATGTAATTTCAAAATTCGCACGTTTTAAACGGGCCTGAAGGCTTGTCTAGCTGTTACATTGCCCTATTGTTTCTTTCGTGCAACTACAGTGTTTTTATATAAAGAAAACGGTAGAAAAGAATTGTAAATATACATTAGGATTGTCTATTCATAGAGTGATTGGATTTTTTTAAGTATAAGTCATATTTTTTATCCGTTAAATCAGCATCTAATTACATGGCACATCAATCTTTACACAAATTTAATAATCACAAAAATTGACTTAAACTTTAAAAAAAATTCAGGTGACTTAGAAATAGCAAATCCTTACACATTAATATTAAAATAACAAGAAGATGTTCAGAAGATATTTACCGGGACTACAGTGTTGTGATCGAGGCAATTTAGAGAGACATGGGTTTGGCTATGTTGCTGTGTGTATTCATGTTATCTACCAAACATGATTGATATGGATCTCAGCTACGATTTTTCAGGTGCATGTGCGCAATATACATATGGACTGATCGATCCATGCGTGGCTGCAATTCCAGGGCCTATATCTTAGCACCGTGAGACTCCACCTAATTTGCATGCCCAATGAGTGGTAGAACCGTAGAAGCAAAGTAGCAAGCTCGCCTATCAGAAAACTGAATCTAACATCAACAATGAGCCCTAGATTATGTCACTCCTACTTGGTGATCTATATGTAGGGAGGAGCATCAGATTAATAGAGTATTATTCTCAAGTAACCACTACAAAAGTACAAATTTCTTGTGTACTACTACAAAACTTGGAAACAGCAACACTTGCTCCAATGATCGGACAAAATGGTGATTTTGGCTGGTGTAGTTTCTTTTTTCGTTGTACCTTTTCCAGATTGGGCTAGTAGGTTACTACAGATTGCTACAACCATCAAGCTTGCACATTCATGGGACTCTGTCCATATTATCTTTCCAACATGTTCTCGAATGAATCTTTTGGTACGTAGTAGCATTTCACACGGCTTTACCATGCAAAGATACCGCCCTTACTCAAAGGGGGAAAAATATCTAGACAGCAAATAAAACCTACACTATATACACAGCAACAGCATCTACTCCGCCTACCGTCAATTTTGTAGCGGTAAAAACTAAAAAAAAATGTCCCCTATTTATCTTACCCCCAGTCTTTACTCTCTCTCGCTCTGCCCCCAAAAGGAAAACCGAGCTGGTTTCCTGAGCGCAAGCCGCAACCACCCCCGTAAAACCGAAGCCAAGAAGACACCAACCAAGCAGCAAGCAGCAAGCCACCACCCACCAGTACCACAAGAGGGAGATGCCTCCTCCTCCCCCTCCGCTCCGCTCCCTTGCTCCCCATCCCCCGCCCCATGACCGCAAGAAACAGCAGCAGCAGCAGTAGCGCGGCGGGAGCGGGAGTGGTAGAAGCACCGGCATGGACCTGGGCGGGATGGTGATGGCCGCCGTGGACGCGGGGGTGGTGGGCGGGGGCTCGGAGCTCGGCCTGCTGGGATCTAGGCTGCTCAAGCACGGGAGGGGCAATGTGGAGGAGGAGCAAGGGTGGAGGCCGGCGGCCAAGCAGGCCAGGGTGGGGGACGCCGCGGTGTCCGAGGCCGTCAAGGTGGCGGCGCCTTTCTTGCTCGGCGCCTGCAGCCCCGGCCACGGCGGGGAGCAGATGCTCAGCTTCTCGTCGTCGGCGTCCTCGAGCCCCAACACTGCTGCTGTTGCCGCAGCCGCTGCTGATGGGGCGCTGCCGTTGTACTACGGCACCCCTGCTTCTTGCTCAGGTGGGGATGGCTGGTGCCATGGTGGTGGTGGTGGTGGTGGTGCAAAAGCATTCTTTTCCGTTTCTGTTTCTGTTTGATTGATTGGGTTTGGTGGTTGAAAAGCTTGCTACTCCTTTTGAAGTATTATTGCCGTTTGATTCATCTAGCTTTGTTTGGACTTTGGAGTGGTAGTGATATATAGATTTATTTTCAGTTGTTTATGTTTCTTCCTTGCTTTTTTTGGCACGCAGCATGCTTGATCCTTTGCTCATACTGGAATGGACCTGATTTGTTTTTTTTTTAATGTTGTCTCACTGCAAAAAAAAAAAGAGAGTATTTTTGGTTTAGATTCGGAGGCTTGTCATGATAGAGCTTGTTTAGTTCCTTTCTTCTTCATTTTTGGCTCCCCTTGATTAGATCAGTGACTGGAAAGAATTCACTATCCCTGGAAATAAAGGAGCTCATTTTTTTACTATTTTAATAAGCCTTATTGGATCATTCTTGAGATTTGTCGAGATAAGTTTCCTATTCTTTTTTGTGACATCCACGAACGCTTTCTTGTCCTCAACGGTGTGGTCGTGCGTATTCCTTTTTGTCATGCCTTTCGCTAAAACAAAAGAAGAAAACACAAATATTGGATGAAAAAAGGTCTGATCTTTGGCACCATGCAACTATCTCCACATTTTTGTCACTCAAAAAGAAAAAGAGAGAGTCAAAGTAGAAATGCATGCAAGAAAGGTTCAAAAAAGTAAAATACACGAATCAAGCTTGTTGCAATGAATCAAACATGTGGTTTTTTTGTTACTTTTTATGCACACCACCTGCAAATCTGTGCTGCCTATCAGGTTTCTGATCCTGGCAGCCACTTTGCTTCAGAAATTTTGTGTCTTTTGCTTGCCCCTATCTTGCACAACGATTGTGTTTAGGAAACACATGCATCTCGGTGGTGGTCGTCTCTAGTGTAAAGTACATGTTTTTTTTGGCTGCGCCTTATTGGCTTTCACTGCCTTGTTGCTCATCTCCTTGGTCTATCTGCCTGTGTTTCTCCCAGGATTGAGCTCAGTGAGCTTGAGCACCAGCATGCAGGGGGCAATGACCAGGGTGAGGGGGCCCTTCACGCCGTCTCAGTGGATCGAGCTGGAGCACCAGGCCCTGATCTACAAGTACCTGGCTGCCAATAGCCCTGTGCCTCACGGCCTACTCATCCCCATCAGAAGGAGCCTCGCATCCCCCTACACACCTGCCTACTTTGGCACAAGCACATGTATGTAAGCCAAGAAAGAGGGGAGCAAAGCAACCAAAATGCTTTTTGGGCTGCAGTTCCATTCATCATGCACATTGATATGATAAAAGCTTGTGTTGATTGGTTCCTTCTTTACTGATCTTGATTGCATTGCCCTTGGTTGGGGTTTTGCTTTGCAGTGGGATGGGGGTCTTTCCAGCTGGGCTACTCCGGCAGCGCGGATCCGGAGCCCGGGCGGTGCCGCCGGACAGACGGCAAGAAATGGCGGTGCTCGAGGGATGCGGTCGCCGACCAAAAGTACTGCGAGCGACACATGAACCGGGGACGCCATCGTTCAAGAAAGCATGTGGAAGGCCAGCCAGGCCATGCCGCGAAAGCGATGTCCGCGGTGGTGGCAGCGGCTGCCGCTGCCTCTGCTACCCAGCCTAGTGCTCTCGCAGCCACAGGCGGCGGCGGAGCTACTGCTGACCTCGCCATGAA
The DNA here is from genome assembly GCA_036346405.1 of Phyllostachys edulis. Classification (NCBI taxonomy): domain Eukaryota; kingdom Viridiplantae; phylum Streptophyta; class Magnoliopsida; order Poales; family Poaceae; genus Phyllostachys; species Phyllostachys edulis. Next base: position 18,409,165 of record CM070550.1, on the reverse strand, counting down.
CCATCAGCAGCAACCGGTGAAGAATTATGCTGCGAATACAACTGATCCTTGCTCTCTGCAATATAACAGGTACAGTCTGGTAGCATTTCAGAAGTTCCAATCACTTCTTTTCTAGCATGTAGCCAATGCTCAAGTTGAAATATGGCTAGTTTTGCTTTTGCTACTTTGTACATGTAGACTATTACTTTTTCTTGGATGTGCCATACATTTCTTGGATGTGCCATACATAGTTGAATGTATTCACCAAAATAAAATAAATAGAAGGTAATTTTGCTTTTGCGACTTCATTCCTGGAGCTACCATACATCATTCTTTACTGAAAGGAGATGATAAGGGCAAAAGTTGGACTGATTAATAGTATTTTAAAACAAATATGCTTAAAATTTTGACTGATTTTGAATAGTCAGCAAGGCTCTTGATCATTTACTTTCTAGTTATTTAGCAGTCGAGCTGTTTCATTTTGTAGATCACCAATTCTAAGTATTCATTTCCAATAGCCCCAAAAATTCTTGTTTTGTGAGAACTGAGAAGACAACCTGTTCAAGTAGTGCTGTAGTGTTATGGTTTCACCACGGTCGTGTGTCTCTGAGTTTGCAAAGGGAAATATGCTCGCTAACCCTGAAAGGCCAACCACTCTATGCTGTACTAATTAATCACTTTTTATAACATTTGTGCAGGGAACCGGTAAACAAACAGAATGAGAGTGAACAAATGCAAGACTCTGACAGCCTCTCGATGCTGACTTCCATGAATATGATAAATACGGGCAGTCTCTTTCCATTCTCAAAACAACATAATCCTTTCGAAGTGACCAGCTCAAGGCCAGATTTTGGCCTCGTTTCATCGGATTCACTGATGAGCTCTCCTCATAGCTCCTTGGAGAACGTCAATTTGCTCGGTTCACAGAGTATGAATGAACACCAGAGTGCAGTTTCCCTGCAACACTATGTGGACTGGCCCAGGACACCTGCACAGGGAGCTCTTGCGTGGCCCGACACTGAAGAGATGCAAGCTCAGAGAACCCAGCTCTCAATATCTGCTGCAATGGCATCCTCTGACCTATCATCGGCCTCCACATCTCCCATCCACGAGAAGCTAATGTTATCGCCTCTTAAGCTGAGGCACGAGTATAGTCCTATCGGTCTCAGCTTTGCAGCAAATAAAGATGAAGTTTGCCAGGGAGAAGCAAACTGGACGCCTATGTTCCGTGATTCTTCGATGGGTGGGCCGTTAGGAGAGGTTTTGACCAAGAACAGCACCATGGAAGCAAGAAACTGCCTGTCGGCGTCTCTAAACCTTTTAACGGATGGCTGGGACTCAAGCCCAGGGTTGCAGTCATCCCCTGTAGGAGTTCTGCAGAAGACCACCTTTGGACCAGTCTCCAGTAGCACTGGGAGCAGTCCTAGGTTGGAGAACCACAGTGTTTATGATGGTATCAGTAACCTGCGGGGTGATCTCGGCTCCATTGTTGTAAATCATCCGAGCACCCGCCGGGTGTGAGCTTTTGACCAAGAAATTAAAATGCAACAAGATGGCAGGCATAAGGAAACGTTTCGGCCAATCTTTACCTTGTTACATATCAATATCATATCCATAAGTGTGAGCATTGACTTCGTACTTTGTCATTTGAGACTAATCTCGTGTTTTTGCCATTTCAGTTCTTTTGTTTTCCCCCCCTTGCTTTGTAACCTTCACCTTCCTTGGATCTTGACGTGCTGTGATGTGTGGTGTGGAAGAATTTGGTGCTCCGTTGTTGCATATCATGTGATAGTATCCAATGTGCGATGTCATATTCGTGGATTAATGCGAGCTGATTCTTGTATTGCTTGTTGATATTGTTCAATGGTTCGTGAACTGATTCTTGCCATGCTTGATGATATTATTCGATATGTTTGTGTCGCATTTGCGCGTTGTTTGTTCCACACTTTTAACAGGATTTCTGGTTCTTAGACGATGTTTTCTGCCTGCATATTATTAAACCATCGCATGTCCGTGCGTTTATCTATACTAAAATAAAAAGAGTGTGTTTTTGTTTGTTACATCCATCCCATGTTTGTGTATACAAAACAATCCTAACCCTTGGACCGTCTGCATCGAATAGCCCAAATCCGTTTCATATTCTGCCAGTATTTAATACCATAATTACCAATCACTTACCTACTAAGGCTGCTCCTAATGGACAGTATCTTAGTGTAGTTTTTTAGTGCATGAGAAGTGTTATGATACTATCTTCCCAATGCATGATTTCTTATAGTGTAGTATCTTAGGGCCTGTTTGGTACAGCTCCAACTCCTAGCTTCGTAGTTGGAGTTTGTGGAGCTGTGCCAAACGAGGTTGCTCCACAATTTTTTTGAAGTTGGAGCAACCGGGAGCAGAGCAGTCTGTAGTGCAATTTTTGGGAGCGGGTGGAACCTTGCTCCAATTGAGGAGCTGCGGACCAATAAAACAAAATACCCTTTGAAGTTGAAGATATTTACCCGCAAATTGCCACTGATATACCCAACCCGCAGCACCCAAATCCCTAACCCCTTCGGCATTTCTTCCTTGACCTTCCCGTCCATGACCCTTCGCCTCCCTCTCCCCTGGCGCCCTCCTCCTCCTTGGTTCCCCGCCCCCAGCCCCTCGCCTCCCTCGGCATTCGCCCCCAGCCCTCTGCCTCCCTCCCGTTCATGGCCCTCGCCCTTCACGCCTCCCGGCCCCTCGCCTCCCTCGCCCCTTGGCCGATCCCCTTCCCCGCCCCTCGCCTCCTCGCCTTCTTTGGCTGAGCCCCGCCTCGCCTCGCCCTTGCTTGGCAGAGCCCGCCACCTCTTTCTTGCCTCTCGCGATTCGCGGTAGTGCTCATCCCTACTTGATTCATGTGCGGCAGGCGGTGGCGACTTCGACCAAGCCGGCGGCTCTTCCTCCATGACGGTGGCTCTTCCTCCCGACCATCGGCGGCTCCTCCTCCCTCGGCGGCTCTTCCTCCTGGCGTCGGCATCTTCCTCCCCAACCCTCGGCATCTTCAAGGTAAGCCGAAATGTGTCGATGAAGGAAGATTTGTTATAAATTTGTGGAATGTGAACCGAAGTCATCCGGTGAAGGGAATCTTTGTCGAGTGAATGTCAGTGTGATGTTGATGTAGCCCTCAACAACATCCTCCTCCCTTGGAATGTGAATGTGAATTTTTTGAATTTTTGGAATGTGAATGTGAGATTATTGTCAATGTCAGTGTGATGTTGAATGTGAATGTCATTCGAAAACCAGTCCACGTGAAACCAGTATCACTAATTCAGCATGCTGTATAACATGTATATATCATGATGGTCACCTGTTAGCATGCTTTATGTTTTGACACCTGAATTAGTGATAACAGGATTTCTGGCGCCTTCTTGTCTTATGACACATGATAGCAAATATCTTGACCATATCAGCAAATAAATATAGAGAGTTGAACTGATTTCATGTGTTGACTGAGTAATTTCGATATCCTCACCTTGTTTTTCTTTTGTGATATTTTGAAAGCGTCCCTTCACAAATATTCATTTATGTCAATAAAAGGTTGTAGTACCATATAATTGTAGATAGATATGCTACATTGCTACGGGAAGGCTCATGTTGTTGCAACTGGAATACTGCTAAAAGGGTACCTCACATGCTGATGTGGTCAAGTGGTCATAACTGTTGTTTGATTGTGCCAGCATAAACTCTAAATTCCATGCTGGACTACATATTTGTGCTATTATTATATTTTTAGTCATGCTGGGTTGGCAGATTTGTGGGCATTGATAGAAAATTCTACCTGCGAGTTAATTCTAGTAAATCATAATGTCTTTTTTGTTGGAGTACATCTGGAAAATATTTTGCTCGTAACTATGGCTCTGTTCAGTCTTTCCCCCCAAGAAAGGCACTGTCCGGCAACAACTATTATGGCACTGTTTGATGTTTGATCATTTTATACATTTCCATCATGTATGAGGCCATGATGTAATGTTCCAGTCATTAAGATGAGGTGATTCGGCCTGCTATAGCTATGAAAAATATGTACAGTTGTCCATGCTTCTACCCAACCAGTACAATAGGCAGTTCAGTTTTAGATTTTGACTCTTTTTTAATTTAGAGTTATTTAGATATTTTTGGTTATGGTATTAATTTCCCTCCACAGTAGTCCTTTTCTGATATTTATCGAATTAGAATCTTTGTTATAAACTTCATATGTTTGAGTTTATGGATTTTTTTCTCTATAGATACTCGTTTATATTTATGCAAAATTAACGATATTTTATCAATCTATAATGATGCTATCATTGTATTCGAAGAGCTACTAGTACTTGAGAGAGTAAGGAGAGCTCATTCTTTTAGCTCCAAGAGAATTGGTCAGAACTATGCAACAACCAATACAAAATTGTATAAAAAATAAAAAAAAACCCGGTTCCCATCGGATCCTACAGTAACCCCGTGAACAGTAATCGTTCAAAAACAGCACCGGACGCTACAGTAATCCGCATGAACAGTACCATTTAAAAAAACCCAAGGATACTATCGTCTTTTTACGTAGATCATTCTCATTCATGGAGTAGGAGTTGCCTTTCTAACCAAACACCTCCTCAGACTACTCCAACTTCTCAGGAGAGTAGATCCAAGAGTGAAGCTGGAGTTGGAGTTGCAAAAACTGGGAGCGGAGCTATACCAAACAGGGCCTTAGGCTGTTTCATTTAATTACATACATGATCTTTACTAGTATTTAAGCATTGGGAGCAGCCTAAACGCGTTGGATTTCGAGCCCAAACTGGTATTCAAATTAGATACTAGAGTACACTGCCGGTTGCCGACGAAGGAGTACACCGCCGGTCACTGGCGAAGGCATTGCTAAGAGAAGGGAGAGACTTGAGATGGAGTGAGGGACATGGAGAGGGGCAGGCGTACGTGCTACGTTTCTGGTTCTGGTTGAGCGAGCGATGAGGGTGTCGTAGACTCGTAGGGTTTGGTGTGTGACGTAAATGGGCTAGGCCATGTCCATGACGTGTCCACGGCATGTCGGAAATTAAAATTCATTTTTTCGCTAGATGATATTTGGACACGTATCCGTGCCATGTCAGAGCCATATCCGTGTCCGATACGGTGTCCAACACGAACACGATGCCTCCTTGCCATGTCGGTGCATCATAGATGACACGAATGAAACATCATGTTTTGTACCCTGCACAAGTACATTGTTCCTTTTTGAGACTTGAATTTGGGGGATTGTATTGCTTTTCAACCCCCTCGATTTGTTGAGTTATTTGAAACAATTTCATTTTCATTGGGGCCTACACATATAAATTTTCTACGTATGCATTGATTGATTTTTTTAAATCAATTAATCATTTTTAAAATTTTATTTTAAAGTTAACCCCCGGCGAACTTTATTTCCAATTTTGATCCATTTGGTCACGCCATCACCTGTGGCGTGACAAAACAACGCTGTCACACCAACCCGTATCTGGGGCAAGCTCTTGTCACGCCACTACCCATGGCGTGACAATGTTGTTTGGTCACCCCACGACCAGTGGTGTGACCAAATGTGCTATTTAGCGGACTTATCCTATGATGTGACAGTGTTGGTTTGTCATGCCACGAGTGGTGGCGTGACCGAAGGGGTCAGAATTGGAAATAAAGTGCTCCAGGGGTTAGGGTCAGAATTGGAAATAAAGTGCTCCAGGGGTTAACTTTAAAATAAAAATTAAAAAGGGGTTAATTAATAAAAAAAGTTCGCATTGATTTATGGTATAAATTGAATTTGGCTATGTCTTATATTGTTCAATTTAACATGACTATGTGAGGTCTTATTTTAATATGCAAAACGAAATTATTTGTGTAGGTTAAAACTTATGCACTATTCACTTTGCTTGAAATTTCCGAGTAGGGTGTTTGAAATTTGGATGGTATTGTACTATGATGTATATGATTTGTATGTTTCTTGTCCTTGAATATGTTTGGTTTAATTTATATTAGTCAAGACCTGCTTTGCACACGCACGATTACTTGTGGTTTTTAAAGCTCCTGCAATAAGCCAAGTTTATTTTTTAAGAGAACATAGTTGGTAACCTGGCCAGTTTCACGTGAAACTCAGGTAGACTATGGTCTGTAAGTTAGTTGTTTCTTAAAAATGTTTATACATGCAAGAACAATGCAAACTTGTCTTGAATATGTTTTGTATATATAACAACTAGGAGCAGATAATTCTAACTCGGTTGTTTCTTGCAATCGCTAAGCCAGATATCTATAATCGTTGTCCTAGCTAGAAACTTCAGTATACCGCTGCTTTTAGTTACGTACCTCGATGTTTTTTTCACTCTTGTCGACAATGTTGAGTGACAGTGGTGTAATCCAGTGTTCACTGTAACAGCAGCCGCACCAGAATACAATGATACGTTTTCAGGACCAGCCACCAGCTTTTTGGCCCTTTCACAGCTGCCAAGCCTGCAAAAGAGAGCAGCCCCGCAACTTGTGCTACTAGCCTACTACCCAATGTCCATTGCATGCATGCACGCATCCAAGAACCATGACCAGTCTACATACATTGCCGTTGTGTTTTTCTCCCTTTTGATGATTTGCTCTACAGGAGCCTACAGTAGAATGATGTGCAGCTGCTTGCAGCACTAGTGTGGCTGTGTGAGCCCTGATGCCATTGCCGCCTGCTTTATGGACACCTAAAAGCGCATGCACCGCAGAGCTGTAAGACGAGCGAGTGCTAGAGGTGTCGATCTTTCGATGTGCTTGTCTTCTTTGTCGCTCTCGTTGTGAGTTGTGAAGTCAAGAAATTGTTCTTTGCAGGTTTGGAGGAGCTCTGCTTTTTTTTTCTTCCTGAGATGCTAATTGCTGATTTTGTTTTGAGGCGCAGAAAGGGAAATTTTGGATGGGAAGAGAGTTGCTGCTGCCCTGCAACTGCAATCACGTGTGTCATATTGGAGAGAAGTTATGTGCGGGGATAAAGTTGCGTGTATATATATATATACTGAAAAGTAAGGCACTCGTGTACTACCAAAGCTTTCCTGCACCCTTTGCAATCCGGCCGGGCATGCATATCCCGACTTCTTTCTTTCGTACTTGTCCACATCAGTGGGAGTGAGAAGCATCACCGGGTACGAACTTCAACACTATGTATGTATTCCATCGAGAAGGCTGTATATATATTCCATAATACGGAAGATTCTTGTTTCCGAGAAAACCTGGGCTACATCTGCCACTCGTCGTGGTTTTTTTCACACAAAAACTGACGCCAAATCGCCAACTGATGTCCTGTGCGCACGCAGTCGGTTGGGCGTCCATCCAACCGGGCGGAACTCATGCTCTGGATCCTAGCCACAAAAGCCGAGGCACAAATTTTATTCGGCTACGAGACTTGGTTCAACTTCTATTCATTCCCAGGCAGCGGCTCAAACCCCATCTTCTACTGCGAAGACGGCTCGCATCGGATCAAACCGATCGACCTGCGCTGCGGCTACGGGCCCGGCTCGGTGCACGCGCTCGCGCACGATCCCGACCCGGCCTCCGCGGGCGTCGCCAAGCCGCTGCCCCTGCCTCCAAGCAGGACCCACCGTGTGGGGCCAGCTGGGACCCAGCTGCCAGCGTCGCGTGCTGGGGCCACTCTCGTGATGAGCCCACGTGGCAGGGTGCTGAGGAGGGTGCCCATGCAGGACCCGTTCCTGGCCGCCTACGTGGTGTGCACCAAGAGCGGCGGCGGCAAGAACGCCGCTCGGGCGAAGAAGCAGCGGCGGCGGCAGAAGAGAGGTGAGGCCATCCGGGGGTGTGGCATTTGGAGTGCGAGCAAGAAGTACACCGGGATGATGTCGTGCAAGTACGGCTGCGCCGTCACCGTGCAGGAGGACGCTCCTGCCGCGCCACGCCGGAGGCGCCCGCAGGGCCCACGCTGGACCTTTCGCGGCCACCGGCGGTGCTCCCGGCGAGGGAGAGGGCCCTGGAGCGGAGACGGTCGCGAAGCTGAGGATGCACGCGTGCATGCGTCGCCGTGTTTCTACTGTTGTGGTGCACGCCACGTATATTGGTATTGCACTATTTGTCTGCTATAGTGTTCCCGTAAAAGTACGCAGGAACCAGTATGTACTGGTTAGCACCCCGCGTGTTGCCGGGCAAAAGGAAAAGGCCAAAATACGATTTGGAAAACTGGGGCAAATGCATCTTCAACAACACTACCACACTAAGAATGACTGTAAAATAAATTGATAAACCTCAAACAATATTTCCTGTATACTATGTAAACCGAATGGCATCACTGAAATTTGAACATAAGCATTCAGTTCAGATATACAACAGTGAAAGGAAATCTTTGATCATGTATAGAGTAGCAACATATCAAAAGGGGGTCAATCCACAGATGAAGTGGTCCATGAATATTAACTATCAACAAATGGTCAAGGAGCTTCCGGCCTACCATAACAGACATGTATTGCATGTATGAAATAATATAGTAAAAGAACAACATCAGCTGCAGAAGAACTTTATAAGAAGACACATGAACAGTGAGAAAAATATGTAACTACAAGAGCATATAGCAGATACTCTAAAACTCATCCTAGTTGTAACCTTCATTCCCCGTACAAATTACAATTTATCACATAATCAAATTTGCGGCAGACAACCCAAGCAGGATACTAAATTGATTCATTGTAGTTATAGAAAGAAGAGTAATTTAAAACTAACATTGGGACATGCATATCATATATGAGTAAAACAAAAGTTACTTCAAAAAACCTTGCTAGAATCAACATGACACCAAGACAAACAATAGAATCTAACTTCATTCATTTAAGTATTTAACAACCGAAAATAAATAGGAGATTTTATGTAAGCTTGTTTACAATCTCATAACTTTAAGTATGCGCATGAACAACAATTGAATTTCACATAGTTCTTCCAATATAGCATGCACAATGTAACCACGATAAATGATCCCCGATAGACAATCCCATAGGCCACAACCTCCATGGAAGGAGAAGTTGCATCTTCACAAGGGACATATCCTGACATGTATCATCTTAGGTTGATAGTAGTAGTTTAGTTGCGTTTCATGACCCTATTCCACAGAAACTCTAGAAACATCAAGGAAAATGAAACACATTCTTATGCTGAAACAAATAGACAGACATGAAGATATGAATGATGTAACAGTATTGACATGATAAAGACCAGCGCATATAGAATGTCATAAATATCCCTAATGTTGGCTCAGGAAAACTTAGTTGACCTTGTCCCTTTGTGACCTTGCCTCCGGTTACCTCTGAATCTCTGTTTCTAAAGGATTATAATTTGGCTGGCATTTTTACTGCAATAACATCTGCAAAACTAACCTAAATGGTCTTATTCTACAAATCTGCAAAGAAGAGAAGAAAATATGTGGAAAAAAATACTATAATCTAACACACTACGAATTGTGCATGTGACCAAATAAGATTCCATTATATGTACAAAAACCCGGAAAACAACTAGCATGTTTAATTTTGCCTATTAAGTACCCAATACTTATAATAATGATTAAATGGGCTCCTAAATAGATGTTTGTATTCTTGTCATACTAAGAATAGCTGGGGCTTACCACTGAAAAAATAGCCATAAATGATATGGTGCCATCTAGAAGCATAAAATAGTTTGATGTCTTTAAGGTCATGTAAAAGTGATAGGTTTCAATTGTAGTAGATTTGTCGTGCATGAAGTAAAGCATGTGAAAACATGTTCTATTGACAAACAATGCAACCATGTGGATAATCTGCCACTTGGTAAAGAATCAGCAATGCAATTTTCTATAAATTACAAAATAAAAATCATGTCTTTATAAACTAAATATCTAAAATCTAAATATTAAACTCATAATCGAACTACAGATGTACTCAGCATAAAAAACTTGGATGAAGGTGCATAACCAAAGGTAAAGCAAAAGATATATGATTGATATAAGGGATCTCATCATATAGCAGAGTTATAAACTAAATGAATGCTAACAGACCAGAGGGGGATTCTATTACGGTATTTCTACCTTGCGAGCATATGTTGAAAAAAAGGTGCTTTACCATGGGGGAAGAACTATTCAGCATAATGGGAAGAAACATCCATTGAAAGAATGAGCGAAAGACAACTTATAATGCCATTTGATGTTCGTAAACATTCTGCAGTGAGCCTGGAAATAGAAAAAATCACATCAGTAAATACAGGCACCTGAGCTGGTTAGTTTGATGTAAGAAAATAAACCAAGATGCAGTCCATACTCATACATACGTCCACCAATTAAAGTAGGAAAAATAAAGAAAGGAACCATCATAGGGCGGGGTGGACGAAGTGAGGCGAGGGATCCTGATATCATAGAAGGATTGGTGTGGTAACGGCAGAATGGGCGAGACTATGAGAGTCTGAGACGAGAGATGAATAGTGGTGTGGGAGTAGTGGTGCATTGGGTCGGATTCGGACGGATATTGCTCATACCATATCCTAACCCATATTTTTTTCCCTGGTTTCATACTTGGATACGGTTAGGCCGGATATGACTACGAATTTAGAGTTTCAGACACGGTACCGTCTGGACGGATACATCACACATTCGGGTCATAAACAAATAATATAGGCGGATAGTACGCGCGCATATAAATGAATATATGTTGAACCATACCACCATTGCTTCAACTACGATAGCTACAAACAAAATTTCTACCACGCAAACCGGGAAGCCAAGCAAGTAGATGATCATAGATCGTTACCACCAGACGCGCAGAGCAGCGGAAGAAGGGTTGGAGCAGCCTGGTCCAACGAAGAGCGCGTCGATGTAGTGGTCGTAGTCGATCGTCCAACGTCCAGCAAGTCGATGCGGTGGTCGTAGTCGATTGTCTCCTCCAGCAACCTCTGTAGTTCCTCGTGAAGATCGCGGATCGTCCTCAAGCGCAACAATCGTAGTAGCACCTCTACGGTATCCACATGTCCAGGGCAGGAACAACCATGCGCTGGTGTGCTAGCACCAAGTCGCACGGCAGAGCTCTCAGGAAGATGGCGACTAGGGTTTTGGTGGTGTTTTCACGCGCACCTCCCAACAGCCTCATGCATCTCTTTATATATTGCTCGTGACGGATCCTATCCGAATACGTTTACGAATCGTATTCGTACTGGTTTGTTCCAACCCGTTAAGTGTGTGACCCTGTAGGTTCATGTGTAGTCGGTTGTGACTTGGAAACCCTTTTCGATCACTAGTCGTAGTGGCTCCTAGCAAAACATAGCGATTTTCGAATACACACAAATTATATCGGACGAACCTTAATGCAATATGATCTACGACCAGGTCCTCATCACTTACGACCAGGTCATATCTCTATACGACCAGTTCACATGTGGTCACGATCAGTTCGTAACTCCTTACTACCAGGTTACGATCACTCTGTGATTACATTCGACGATCCGACCATTCAGATCTCCATACGACGATGCATCGATCAAACCGAGTGACCTACTCGTGTATATTCCCTTTGCCTCACGATGTCCGGTTGAATTCGGGTGAGATGTTGTGCCATCCATGGACTGTTCAATTTTTCTCGATCGAGTGTCGATAACTTCACGTGGTGAACACTTCGACTACTAGTGGCATGGCCATGCACTTTCTTTATCCGATCACAACGAGGGCCCGAGACATCTCTCTGTTATGTTAGGAGGGCAAATACCATATCCGACCGGTCACATTCCTCTCCATGTTTCACAAACATACCCGAAAGCTACCTTTATAACTACCCGATTCACGGTGTAGTGTTTGGCAACTCCTAAGAGTGCTATTACGCATGTAGGAAACCATGCTGATCTCAGGTCTAAGGATTATACATCATCATTGCTTGAGACCAACTAACGACACATAGAATCATAACAATCTCAATAGTGTCTCAAGATGGGTCTAATCCAACATCATGTTCTCTAACATGTGTCCATATCATTGGTTTGATATCTCCATATCCATGACTCGTGAAACATAGTCATCAACCAATACATATGCTAGTCTATTCATATGTATCCTCATATGTTTCCAACCAAGGATCGTATAAGAATAATTATCGCAGAAATATAGAGTTTCACAACCAAGTCACATACTTGGTAATAAATATTAACAATATTATTCTTGGAACAAGATAACACATTATCCAATGTCATGAACATAATGAAATATAATCATCTCTATGATTGCCTCTAGGGCATATTTCCAACAATGGTCTCATTGCTAAACCTTTAACTAATCTACTGAAGAAGAAAGGATTTGTATGGGATGAATTGGCCGACTCAGCCTTCGTTACCTTGGAGCAAGCCATGGTAAATACACCTATTCTGGCTTTGCCCAATTTTGAACTACCCTTGTTGTAGAGATTGATGCTTGTACTTATGGGATTGGGGCTGTATTGATGCAACAAGGGTATCCAATTGCGTATTTGAGCATGTCCTTGGGACCACAAAGTCAAAAATTATCCATCTATGAGAAAGAATTTATGGCAGTCATCATGGCCGTGGACAAATGGTGATCTTATCTCCAGAGGGGACCGTTTGTCATTCTCATTGATCACAAGAGTTTGTGTACACTCGACGACCAGCAATTGGGAACAGGATTGCAACGCAAAGCGATGGCAAAATTGGTTGGTTTGCCATTCCAGTTTCAGTACAAACGGGGTGTGGATAATGGCGCAACCGATGCTCTGTCCCGTGTCAACCAATTGCTCTCGCTACAAGCTATTTAAGTGTGCCGGCCTGATTAGGTACAGGAAGTCCTGAATTCCTATGAAACAGATACAGAAACACAACAATTGTTGGTTTCGTTGGCAATCAAGAGTCCAGACAGTAAAGGTTATACTCTGGAACATGGCTTAATCAAATACTCTGGAAGGATTTGGATTGGTGCCAATTCTGCTCTTCAAACGAAGTTAATCCATAATTTTCATGGAACGGCAATTGGAGGTCATTCGGGAATTCTGGCAACATATCAACGCCTCATAAAGTTGTTCTATTGGCCTAGCATCAAAGCTGTAGTAGAAGATTTTGTTAAACAATGCCAAGTTTGTCAACAAGCAAAGCATGAACATTAGTCCCCGGCAAGCACTCTACAACCATTACCAATACCAGCAGGGGCATGGCAAGAGTTAACAATGGACTTCATAGAGGGTTTACCCAAATCCAAGACTTATGATGTGATATTGGTAGTTGTTGATCGACTCACCAAATATGCTCATTTTATACCCCTTCGCCATCCTTTTACAATAGCTTAGGTGGCGAAAACCTTCCTGAATGTGGTAAAGCTTCATGGAGTATCACAGTCCATCGTGTCTGATCGTGACAAGATCTTCACCAGTGGTTTCTGGAGGGAACTGTTCTAGGCAGTAGGTACTAAGCTTCAGTATAGCACAGCTTACCACCCTCAAACTGACGGCCAAACCGAACGGATAAACCAATGTCTAGAGATGTATTTGCGTTGCGCTATGCACAATTATCCTACCAAATGGATGTCATGGTTGGCTATGGTGGAGTTCTGGTATAACTCCAGTCATCATTCATCGCTCGGATGTTCACCGTTCAAAGTGTTATATGGAGTGGAGCCTAATTTTGGAGCAATGCTGAATCTATCTGATGAGGATATAATAATCCTTATTTAATTATTTATCTGTAATTCACATTATGGATAATAATGACATCATACGGTCCTTGAGTATACCCCTTATTCATAAGGGAGAAGCTGGAGGTTGTAAGTTCTTCTACAATCACCCCATGATCGTAAGTCCTTCTACGACCACCCCATAGTCGTAAGTCTTTCTACGACTATCCTGTGATCGTAAGATCTTCTACGACCAGTACCTGGTCGTAAGCTCTTCTACGACCAGTCCCTAGTCGATAAGGCTTACAGACATGTGGGGCTAGTCGACCAGGGAATCTTCCGCACCATATTCAATGATATGGAGTAGTAAACTACGCTGTTATTCTCTGGAATAATGGCATGATTTAAACTCCCTGTTATGGTGATAACTGCCTAGCAACGTGGGAACGTTACTACTCTCACAATAATCTCCAGTAACGGCTCCACGATACGGAATATTAAGGCAGCCTTTAGACTGGAGATACAACGACAAACTTCGAGGACTGTATAAAAGGCAGGATCATTAGGACAATAGGGGGAGAAGCAATCAAAGAAGCCAATTAGAAGCACAATACTCTAGCCTTTGGCTCCATCTCGTAATCCAGCATACTCAATATATACACACAGGAGCAGTGTTGTTATTCTCCTAGGAGAAGGCCCGAATCTGTATAAAAATCCCCGTGTCTCTATCTCTGTGTGATTTTGAGCCTAGAGGAACCCCCGAATCAAACAATCTTTACATAAGTTCGGTTCTAAAACACCGACACTATCCCTTCAGGTGGCTGTTGAAACTAAAGAAGTCACGCAGGCATACAACGAAATGCTACGATCACAATTGGCTAGAGCACAGAACCATATGAAAATGCAAGCGGATAAGCATCGGCAAGATCACATTTTTCAAGTTGTGAGCAAGTTTTGCTTAAACTTCAACCCTATGCTCAACACTCAGTGGTCAATCGATAGTTTCCGAAACTCGCCTTTAAGTACTTTGGTCCATTTTCAGTTTTGGAACGAATCGGTGTAGTGGCCTACAAACTTCAACTACCAGATAACTGTTTGATCCACCCAGTATTCCATGTTTCTCAATTGAAATCGTTCACTCCAAATTATTCTCCAGTTTTCAAAGATTTGTCGGTGGTGACTAATTTGACCATAGGGACACCTCAGCCTACGGAGATATTAGAGTGTCGGTTGGTCAAGAAAGGGAATCCAGCAACTCAGCAAATTTTGGTAAAGTGGCCATCCCTGTCGACAGAGTGTGCAACTTGGGAGGACTGTACAGTGCTGCAGCATCGCTTTTCAGAGGCCGCAATCTGGGTTTCATCTCAAGGAGGGGCAAGTGTTACACCTCCATGTTCAAGACCATTCATGGCAATGCACACATGAGACAATGTAGCTGTCCAGAGGAAGAAGTAGATAGGCCAGGGGTGGAAGATTCAAATGGGCCCAGCTGTTGGTGGTAGTATTCCAAGGTTGTGTGGGTGTTGTGTTAGGCTGGCTACGTCCAGTGATCAGGCGAGTGAGCCAAGTGCATGAGCCAACGACCCCACTCGTCAGTGTAAGTTATGGTTGTTTATGTAAGTCCTGTAGCACATCTGGCAAACATAAGAAATGACAAAGTACTCGTTCCACTCATCCTGTTCTCTTCGTTCTTCTTCTGTTATCATGTTCTTCTCTTGGTCTCATCTTGATTCTGATTGATAAATGAGGGGACTTAGTTATCCATCATGAGTAATGCTCCCGATTGCCATCTAGTTCACAATCATAGCATCGGGACATTACAATCTGGTATCAAAGCCACCGATTCCCTAACGCCCTTTGCTCGCCCGATTTGTAAAATTCCTGGGAATGGGTTAGTCACCACATTGGTACCATAAATCCTCTCTCGGGTTTGATCAGCAGAACGGAGCACCACGGTGCCACAAAAGCCTTCTCTGCAGACCTGGCAAGTGATCATGGCAGTCGAAGAAAACACCGACCATCTTCAGGCAACACTAGGGGAGATTCTTTCCAGGTCTGATGCTCAGGCTGAGAAGTTAGATCGATTGTTAGCAAATATGAAGAATCTGGGACATCAAGTGGAGATTCAATAAGAGATCCTAGATGATGTGAGGCGTAGGCAGGCTGAGTTCTTGAGACCTTTTCCCCCACCACAGCCACCACCACCACCACCACAACACCACCAGCCCCGACGCTGAAGTCGCCTCATGATACCAGCCAAGTAACTACGGTACTTCCTTCGGGCTCGCTCACGAATCATGGATCCCCATTACTTCCACAACCACATGGATTGTCTTCTTCCTATGGGATGGTCACCACAGTCGTCTCGCCGACTGAAACAGGAGGTTACACTAAACCCCCGAAACTTGATTTCCCCAAATTTTCGGTGAGAATCCTCGTGTCTGGTTGGATCGATGACGTACCTATTTCAATATGTATCATGTGCCGGTTATGCAGTGGGTGACGACTGCCACATTACATATGGATGGGCATGCCCTTCTTTGGTTGCAGGCTTCCAAAATGCAAAACACACCGCACGGGTGGGATTTTTTTTGTCAAGCAATAGAAGTGGAATTTGGGTCTGATGAGTATGACGCTCAGATGAGCAAGCTACTTCATCTCAAACAGACTAGTACAGTCACAGAATATCGCATAGCATTTGAGGCAAGCATGTATCACTTGTTGTCATTAGATGCTACTCTGAACAGCAGGTTTTTTTATCACTCAGTATTTGTTTGGCTTGGAGGATGAAATCCGAGGGGCGGTGCGTCTGCAGGCACCCACGAGCGTCACTCGAGTGACAGCTTTGCCACGCATTCAGGAAGTGGAAGTTGAAGCAAGTCGGCCGCGCCACCGCATTGCGAGTTTGCCAAGATCAGTACCACCTTTATCAGCTCCAGTGACAACTCTGACAAATGGAATGGTATGCCTTGAGCACAAACGACCTGCGGGTGATGAGTTCTGGCGTGAGCGCCAGTTACGGGATTATCGCCGTGCCAATGGACTGTGTTTCAAATGCGGAGATAAATACAATAAAGAACATTCGTGCAAGAAGCCAATGCAGTTACTCACGATTCAAGTCGGCGATTTTGGGGAGGTGTTGCCTGACGACCCATTACAGTTGCTGAAATCAGACGAACCACCACAAGAGGAGGAATGTTTTCAACTATCAATTCACGCGGTAGCAGGCATAGAGGAAGGGCAAATAGTTCGTTTCAGAGCACTGGTGGGGAACCAGGTGATGTTAATTCTTGTTGATTCTAGCAGTACACACAGTTTCATTAATCGTCAATTTCTGAATCGAACGAATCTCAAAACCCATACACTTCCAGCAGTGACAGTAAAAGTGGCAAATGGTGAGCTACTGCAGTGCGATAGCATTGTATCAAGTATGCCACGGTGAATTCAAGAAATTACCTTTCGAACTAACATGCGTGTCTTGGATTTGAACACCTACGATGCGGTGCTGGGAATGGACAGGCTCCAACAAAGAAGTCCCATGAACTGTCACTGGGCTAACAAAATGTCTGTGTGGCTGACTCGGGGGGTGGGGTCAATGTCGCCCCCGATGAGACCGTCCTGAGCGACGGCATCCCAAGACCGCGCCTTGAGTCTTGTGGGCTACAAGAAGGGTGCTGAATCTGCCACTGCCGCCTATGCCGCTGCAGTACGTGTCTGACTGACTCTTAACAGAACGAAACCAACCTCTAGTTTTTAGTACTCATTGTTTGAATTTTATTATCAAGTTCGTTTTGTCAAAAAGAAAGCCCTACTAGTTTATTTGCTTCATTCGCAAAAGGACGGTGTTCCAAGTGTATCGCGAAGGAGGCCGAGTTGATGGTCGAGCGGCTGAGTGATCAGGCGGCCTATGTGCACTACTCAGAGTTCTACCTGAGCAAAAGGATTCGGCGTCATGCCTTTGGCCTTATGGCTGGCAAAGGGGGTGGATCTGCTTCTGCTGTCACTGCCCTGGTGGTGCATTCTGCCCTGGTGGTATGTGATCGCCTGTACGAAACCAAAATTTGTCCTACTTAATTTTTAGGCTTGAATATGAAAAGAAATTAGTACATCTCACTACTGGGCTAGGCCGTAAAAGCAGCCTTCTTCTTCTATTTCCCGACCAAGCCCGGCCAGAGTCAGGGACCGCCCTCACGATCTGTCTGGACACAGATAATTCACGAAACCAGGCCGTAAAAAGGCTCCATTTTTCTCCACCACGGCCGCCGCCGCCGCGTCCAGCCTCCAACCCGGACCACATACCACCAACGCCGCCGGCGTTTCTCGGCCCGCCTTGACAACGCACAACCAGGCCGCAGCAATGCCACCAGCCGCCACCTTCTCGGCGTTGCTCCGCCGGCCTCCGCCGCCGACCCGGCGCCTCCTCGTCGCTGCGCGCGCGCACGGCACCGCCGGAGCGAGCCGTGCCCGAGGCGATCTGCCTCGTTTCCGCCCGAGGCGACCTGCCTCGTTTCCACTCCTCGTCTATCCCCTCGTCCAAGGCAAGCGCACTTATCCCATTCTCTCGACTCGTCCGCGCGGGCATTTCGTCGAACGCAATGTGCTCGTCCCGTCATAACGATTGTTAGTAACTGACATGGATATTGCTTCGCAGGGTGAGGTGGTTCGGATCCAAGGAGACGAGTTCTGGCACATGACGCGGGTATTGCGCCTTGGCGTCAATGACAGGTCTGTCTCGTCGCTTTTCTCTCTTGGGTGACCTCTATGTAAGAATGGAAATTAGTCGCTGGTGTCGACGAGGGAAATTGTTTGCTATGCTGAATTCCAGCTTCAGTTTGTCAAGGATAGATTTTTTTTCGGACGTGAGCAGTAGATTCTTGAGTAGATATTCCCTTCATATACCATTGATCCTGAAAGTACAAAGACATGGTAATTAGTTGCTGCTGCATAAGCATCTCGCCTCAATCAGTTATTGCTGTAACGTGTTTGATATGCCAAGCCTATTTCAGCATTTTACTTTCCTAATTTAAATTTGAAGGCACTAACCACATCCATGGAATGAGTACATTACCCGACAAGTGTACATCCATGACTTTCCAACAAATGCTTTAACCGACAAGCCTATGTACGTAGTACATTACCCGTCTAGTGTATAGTATCACATTTTCTTCTGCTCTTTCATGTACTTTTGGTGAATGTCACTCTCATTTACATATTATTTTAAAAAAAATTATGCTTTGAGAATTATTTGTGCACATCTTGGAACTTTTCACACCAAAATTTCGAAGGGTTGAATTATTTGATGGGGCGGGTGGTTTAGTTGAAGGATCTATACAAAAAGTTGACAAGAGTGGATCAGATGTTGAGTTATTAGAGGATGCTAGGCTCATTGCTCCTCAGGGTATTCAATGACATGTCTTTGCTGCATTTGGTGAGTCTCATAATCTATCC
Source organism: Phyllostachys edulis (assembly GCA_036346405.1). Lineage (NCBI taxonomy): Eukaryota > Viridiplantae > Streptophyta > Magnoliopsida > Poales > Poaceae > Phyllostachys > Phyllostachys edulis. The sequence goes on along the minus strand of CM070550.1, from coordinate 18,390,144 downwards.
AAATTTATGATGTGCAGTGCACTCAGAAAGTTTTCCTCCTCCATTCCTTAACCATTTTATAATTATAATCCCCAGGGACATTGAAAGGCGGACGAGCAGATTGGCTTATAGAGAAATGTACTGTATGTCATGTACAATTTTGTGTGTTCATATTTCTTCTTTCCCTACTTGTAAATCTGTTTCCCTTTTCCTATTTAGGAACTTGGAGCTTGTAGTGTTACACCTCTTTTGACTGAACGTTGCCATACAATAGCAGAAAATAGGGTGGACAGGTTGCAAAGGCTCGTGTTGGCTGCAGTTAAACAGTGTATGGAGTTTGAGCTTCTCTTTTATTTGTTGATATGTTAGTATGCAGTTTGCGACTAAGATGTCAGTGCAAAAGACGTACAGTAAACTATAACTAACTGCGTTACTCTTGTCTTCTTAGGCCAGAGAATACACGAAATGTCACTGAAGCCCCCAATTCAGATAATCGACCTTCCGCCTGTTGTAAGTATTCACCCATGCTTTGTTGCCTTTGCGCGCAACACTGTAACCAATCACAGATTCATGCACTGACTACTGAGAGTTTTTTCTGTGGTCGGTAACTTGTTTTCATAAATCAAGTAATCATAATGTTGTGCAGGCTGTGGACCCTTCTCAAGAAAATGTTTTAGTTCAAACACCAATCATCCTCAGTAGGATGTCAATAAAAACCATAGTACATCATAGAGTGAATGAATTTTTTTTAAGGTTAATCATAATACATCTAAATGTAAGATCACCGGAACCATTGTTGCGTCATTCAATTTCACTACTGTGTGTGACTTGAAAAAATCATCCGAATTTGTGTTGCAGTATTTCATCCATGGTTGACCTTTTCTCTCTTGCTATCAGGTATCACAGTCAAAGCTATCTTTCTTAGCATCAGCAGAAGCGCCTCCCCTTTTTAGTGTTTTGCCGAAGTCCAGCAGGCTGAAAGCGGGCTTTTGATTATTGGACCAGAAGGAGGTAACCTAAATATAGAGTGGATTCATATCTAATTATTTAAGCAGGCGTGACGCTGGTCAGTATAAACATGAAATTTTCACACAGATGCTTATTACTTGTTTATTCCAAATATGCACTTTGTGATTTTCATCTGATATTAGCTGCCTGCACTTAATGAACGGAATTATTATACAATGCAAAATAAATACAAACAGTAGTTCTGGTAGCAACATAATGAACAGTACTAAACTCAATAGGATTTATTTATGTAGTTCACGCATATATGCAAAGCAGACATGTTAAAGACAGAATGGGATTGCATTAAATTTCTCCAACCATGCTAAATTTTACGTCAAAGATTACTTGGAGGACTGGAGTACTTTTGACTTTCGAGTTTGACCCCAAAGACATTATTTAGTGGATCTAAAAGCATCTACAACAATCCACCTCAGTTGTTACTAAGAGATTGCCATATTAGCTTTTAGATGCTATGGAGGAGAGAAGATGATGAAAGAAGATAAAGCTGTTTCTACATGAAGAAACTATTAGATTGTTAATACCAAGACATAAGAAACAACAAAAAAAACTCTATTGGAGGCTTAGTTGTTACCTAAACACTTATTTTGTGGATCCCACTGCCTACCAACAAAAATCTATCGGATCTTATGCAGCCCGTCTTCTTGGCTTCCTTCGCAGATGATATGATAAATGAGTCAAAACATATAGGCCACAAAGTTGTACCCCATTGTTGATCATCAAGAATAATGCACACTTGTATCAATTAAAGTCTTAGATACAAGCTTAAGAAACAATCCATTGGAATACTTGTTTCTTTTTATTAGATTGAGTACTATCTCTCTTCTTAGTAACAAGCTAAGAAATAAACTATTGTAGATGCTCTAATATGCTTTGTTTTTCATCCACATTTCGTCAGACTTCACAGAAGACGAGGTAAATGTTTTAAAAGCGGCAGGCGCAATCCCTGTGGGTCGAACTTTTTTTTATTAATTAATCATTTTTAAAATTTTTGTTTTAAGGTTAACCCCGACGTACTTTATTTTCAATTCTGACATCTTTGGTCACGTCACCATCCATGGCGTGACAAAACAACGCTGTTACGCGGTAGAATAAGTCCGCTAAATAGCAATTTTTGTCACGCCATTGGTCGTGATGTGACCAAACAACACTGTCACGTCACAGATGGTGGCGTGACAAGAGATACGGGCGGCGTGACAGCGTTGTTTTATCACGCCGCGGGTGGTGGCGTGATCAAAAGGGTCAGAATTAGAAATAAAATGCGTCGGGGATTAACTTTAAAATAAAAATTTAAAAAGGGTTAATTAATAAAAAAATTCTGTGGTCCTGGTCAATGCAGGCTACGCGTTGAGACGGCCACAATTTCACTCCTATCTGCTCTCATGCTCTGGTCAGATGCTCATTGCCAAGACACACAGCAATGCAGGTAGTCAATGCACAGTTGTCAATCATGTGCTACTTTATGCTCCAATATTGTCCATAACTTTTGAGGTGATATATCCTCTTAAAAATACTTTAGGTGATTATTGCCATGAAATTGTTAGTGAGTTAGTATTAGGATCTAGTAAGGAGCCGTGTTAGAGTTGAATTTAATATTGTGTTATAGTCGGATTCAATGTTTAGACTATAAATAAAGAGTGTGGAAATTCTACGGTAGACACGCACAATATTCCCGAAATCTACATGGTATCAGAGTTCACCTGATCCACCACCGTCGCCATCGCCGACGCCGACACCCAACGCTGCCATCCACCACTGCTGCTGCCGTTGCTGATCATCGTGGGTGTGCCACCACGGTAGGTCGCAGCCGCCTCGGGTCGCTGGGCTGTCGCCAGGAGACCAGGCCGCCGCCAGGGCATCGAGCCACTACCAAGTCACCGAGCCACTGCTAGGACTACTCGGGCCGCTACCATGGACCACCTACGAGCCCCGGTGGTTGCCACGGTGCCTCACGCGGGAGTTGGCTGGAGAAGAAAGGGAGCAGAGGAGAAGAAGAGAGGCCGAAGAAGAAGGGAGGAAACCCCGATTCAGATCGGGATCGATTCAAAGAAGAGAGGGGGCAGAGGAGAAACGAGAACGTAGAAGAGGAAGCCAATTCAGATCGGGATCTGACTGAAGGAAAAAAAAGGAGAAAGGTTTGATCGGTATCTGACCGAAGAGGGAAAAAAGGAAGGATTAAAAAAAATGATGTTATGATTCTGCGTGATTTGGGTGACTGTGAAGGCAGTCATCGAGGGCCGGCAGAACGTTGATGCGTGAAGGATTGTCATGATTGTGGGAGATACACGTGACATATCTTGGTAGTAATTAGCATTGCTCCGGTTGTTTGAGAAGATGACCTCTGAGGAGATTGAGGCTGTGAGGAAGGAGAAGGAAGAAGCCGCAATAAGGACGATAGAAGAGAAGAGGAAGATAGTTATTGAGACTACTTCCCCACTGGTCACGCAAGGTGACCTGAGGAGCATGTTACAGGACTTCTTAGCGACGGGTATGATAAGTCCAAGGGCTACTGCAGGGTCATCTGAATTAAAGCTGAAGCTGATGCCAAATAATGTAAAGTTAGAAGGGAGCAAGATTTATCTGAGTTGGTCTAGAAGGGCTGAACAGATTCTAAGGACGAAAGGGGTGGAGCACTACTTGTAGGAAGCTTGTGTTGAGCCTACAGACAAAACGAGCATGAATTGGAGGGTATGGAACACCACCAACTCTGGGATGGTAGCTTGGTTGCTAACTTTGATGCCTCCATCCATCGCTCGGATGATGGAGATGATACAGAGTGCACTGGCGATGTGGAAGACGCTGAGCAACATGTACTCCGGGCAGGAAATGTGATTATGATGGTGAAGGTCCAGGGCAAGGTGAAGGCCCTGAAACAGGAGAAGAAGATTGTCCAAGAGTATGATAGTGATTGTAGCAGCCGTGGACAGATTTAAATCACTATGATTCACTGCAGTTAACATGTACTGCTGATATTGAGGCTGGTAGGGTGTGGCTGCAACACAGACGGGTTGTACACTTTCTTAAGGGACTGAACCCAAAGTTTAAGAGTAGAAGGGCTACCATGTTTCACTTGGCAAACTTGCCTACTATGGAGAATGCTATTTCAGCTATGGTGCAGGAGGAGGTTCGACTACGAGTAATGGGGGACAACAACCCGATCAGACCCGCATACGCCATACCAAATGATAGGGAGTGCTACAACTGTGGCATAAGAGGACATCTAAGTCATGCTTGTCCATCTCCACAATATGGAGGTCGAGGTTGAGGTCGTGGTGGTCATAGAGGCCGAGTTAGAGATTATCGAGGCCGAGGTGAAGATCGTGGTGGCCGTGGAGGTGGAGGTTGAGGAAGGGGCCAAATTGGCCCCAGGGCTAATATGGCCCTGACAGAGGAGATCACGTCTGTTACTCTAATAGACAAGCAAGCTATGTAGTAGGAGAAGTGACAGCAGAGAAAGACATTGTATACTTCTCATGATTCTATTTCCTTTGGTAACTTTGTCAACTACGCCCACGTTGGCGAAGGTACTCAGGCACATGCACTTGCATCCGCATATAAGCACTCTCATATTGATTAGATCATATATTTAGGGGCATCCAAGCATGTCACGGGTTCACTTAGTGCATTTGCATCTTATACCCCATATATTCATTTTGAAACTGTCCAAACATCTAATAGAACCTCCCAGCTTATTTAGGGTGTAGGATCTGTAGAGTGCACACGATCCATTGCTTTATCCTTTGTTTTGCATGTTCCCTCCTTTCTAGTTAACCTTTTTTCAGCTAGTTCTATCATTGACCAGTTTAAATGCACTGTCATATTTGATGAGGGTTCATGTTTTTTCCAGGAGAAGAGAACTGGGAAGAGGATTGAGACTAAAATAAGGCGTAATGGGTTGTGGTACATTGATTAGGTTGATGTAACATTGGTTGTGGCTACAAGAGGAATTGAGGGAGAAGTTTTGTTACATCATCATTGTTTGGGACATCTATCATTTGAGAGTTTAAGTCAGTTATACACTGATTTGTTCAAAAATGTAGACAAAAGTAAACTTGTGTGTGATGCTTGTTAGTTTGGAAAGCATACACGGTCTACATATAGTAACATTGGTCTTCGGAATTATGAACCTTTTATATTAATACATTCTGATGTTTAGGGTTCGTGCTTAGTTTCTTTTGTGAGTGTTTTAAGTGGTTTATCACATTTGTTGATTGCTATACTCATATGACTTGGATTTATATGATGAAGCACAAGAGCAAGGTCCTTAGGTGTTTTCAGGACTTCCATCAGATGGTTGCTACTCAGTTTGATGCAAAGGTTCGAATTTTTCGTATAGACAATGGAACTGAGTATGTTAACAAAGAGTTTGCAACATATCTCTCATAAGAGGGGATAATTCATCAGACTATTTATCCAGGAACCCCACCTTAGAATGGAGTAGCTAAAAGGAAAAATCGACATTTGTTGGTGGTAGCACGTTTACTCATATTTCAGATGAATATGCCAAAGGGATTGTGGAGGCAGTGATGATGGCAACGTATCTCATCAATCGCATGCCATCTCGAATACTTGAGATAAGGTCTCCAGCTGAACTTATTTTGGGTCAGCGAGAGTTCAAGGTGCCTCCCAATGTATTTGGTTGTGTGTGTTTTGTATGGGATCACCGACCAACGGTTGCCAAGTTGGATCCACATGCATTGAAATGTATATTTATAGGCTATTTATTAAGTTAGAAGGGGTATGGATGTGATATTTCGAGAGTTTGAGCCTTACTACACGAGTGGAGGTAGTCTTGGCCAATTTTTGGAGTTCTCTCCTATCACTGAGGGTGACAGTCGAGAGGCAGAGAACAAGAAGAGTGATAGTCAACGAGAGGAAGAAGTTATTGTGGGGACAATTCCGTGTCCGAGCCTAACGGAATTTGAGAGAGATGTGATAGCCCCAAAAGAATTGAAGGTTTATTAGCGAAGGCACTTTGGGAAACAGGGAGAGAAGTTGAGGGACAAGCAATCAGCACCTAAGCAACCAGCGGAGTTGGCTGAGGCGCAACTAGAACAACCATAGCCTGAACAACCGGCCTTACCAGTTGATCTAGTCCCAAATCCCTCCTTGGGTCTCTCTCCATCAAGTTCCTTGCCTCCCCTTGGGGCGAGTGGTAGGGCGAGTGGTAATGTTCTTTCTAATCACTCCTATCTAAAGTTACCACTCGCACAACGTAGAGAAACTAGAGCTAATACCGGAAAGCCTCTAGTCTGGTATGGTTTTGAGCATGGCATTGCAAATTTCATATCATATTCTCATATCTCACCTGCATACAAAGCATTCATTGCATCTCTTCAGGTAGTGCATGTTCCAAAGGATTAGCGAGCTGCCAAGCAAGATCCTAAGTGGAAGGATGCCATCAAGGAGGAGCTTAGTGCACTTCAGAAGAACAAGATATGTGATCTTGTTCCACTTCCAGCGGAAAAAAGGTAGTAGGATGCAAATGGGTGTTTACAATTAAGCAAACTCATGAAGATAAGATAGAGAGATACAAGGTATGGTTAGTTGCAAAAGGTTATAGTCAAACATATGGGATAGACTATGATGAGACCTTTGCACAGTAGCGAAGATGAGCACGGTAAGAACATTGATCTCTTGTACAACTAACTTCGGATGGCCCCTACATTAGTTGGATGTGAAGAATACTTTTCTACATGGTGATTTACAGGAGGAGGTATACATGGAGGTTTCTCCAGGCTTTGAGAACATGACTGGGAGAGGCATTTGAGGTGAAAGATCTTGAACTTCTTTGATACTATCTTGGGATTGAGATTGTCCGTTCTTCGAATGGTATAGTTCTCTCCTAGAGAAAGTATGCCCTTAATCTGCTGGTAGAAACAGGTATGCTTAGGTGTCATCCTATTGCTTCACCTATTGATATGAATCACAAGCTATATGCTCAGTCGGGAGATCCAGTTGACAAAGAAGCTTATCAAAGGCTTGTTGAGCGTCTCATCTACGTGTCATACAAGGTCTAATATTTTATATGCAGTGAGTGTGGTTAGTCGATATATGCATGATCCTAGAACATGACACATTGATGTTGCCTATCGAATCCTGCGGTATTTGAAGAGTAGCCCTGAGAAAGACCTTTGGTTCAGAAAGAATCAACATCTGAATGTGGAAGGGTATTGCAATGTTGATTGGGCGAGCAGTGTGGATGATAGGAGGTCTATATCTGGATATTGCATCTTTGTGGAAGATAACCTTGTGTCATGGAGAAGCAAGAAGTAGGAGGTTGTGGCTCAGTCTACTGCAAAGGCAGAGTACAGAGCAATGGCGTTGAGTGTGAGTGAAATGATTTGGATGAATGGTTTATTGTCTGAGCTTCGAGTATAGAGGAGTAATCTCTTGATGTTGCATTGTGACAATAAATCTGCTATCAACATTGCTAACAATCCAGTATAGCATGATCATACCAAGCACGTTGAGATTGATATGTTCTTTATCAAAGAGAAGCTCGATGGTAGGATACTGAAGTTGGAGTATGTCAAATCTGACGAACAATTGGCTAATTGTTTCACTAAAGGGTTATGTCATAATGAGTGTTCTACAATATGTAACAAGATGAGCATGACTGATATCTTCGGCCCATCTTGAGATGTAGTGTTGGTGAGTTACTATTAGGATTTAGTAAGGAGCCATGTTAGAGTTAGCTTTAATGTTGTGTTAGAGTCGGATTCAATGTTTAAACTATAAATAAAGAGTATGGGATCCTACGGGAGACACATAATATTCCCGAAATCTATGGAGATGTTATTCAACATTTTGTTGGACATATTAAGGAGCAAATAATCGATAATCAATCCAATCCACTAGATCTGAGTGGCATTATGTAATAGGCTGACCACTATAGACTAGTACTTAGGGCATGTACAATGGTATAGACAACTGTTGTCTATAATATCAATCCATATCATCTATAGACAGCACTAAAGACAGCTTCTACAATGGATTGTCTTTTTACATGTCTCTATAGATAGCTCATTCATATACAATATATCTTGTTTCTCGTGTTACAATCAACTACTGCATGAGAGACAGTTCAATTCTCTATGCACCTCTTCTTTCCTCCACATCATCTTATATCCTACGTATCAAGGCTTACAGACAGCTGATATCACACCATTATATTTGTTCTTACACAAGTTGGCACACGCCGCACAACGTTGTAGAAAAAGAATGCGTGGCAGATATACAATATATCTTGTTTCTCGTGTTACAGTCAACTACTGCATGAGAGACGGTCCAATTCTCTATGCACCTCTTCTTTCCTCCACATCATTTTATATCCTACGTATCAAGGCTTACAGACAGCTGATATCACACCATTATATTTGTTCTTACACAAGTTGGCACAGGCCGCACAACGTTGTAGAAAAAGAATGCGTGGCAGTTGGTAGATACTGTTATCATATTTCCATTTCGTTCGTTCTCCATGTGTCCAGCTTGCATGCATGCGAGGAGCCTCTCTTTTGAAGACAAATATACCTAAAGTTATGCTTCAATTATGTTACCTCGTAGAATATTCGTTGAATATGGGATCGAGACAACGAACAACTTTTGTCACGTTTCGATGAAAAGAACACAACTCATTCAAGAGTCAGGACTCGTGCTGTCCAGACAAGTAACATATGATATATACTAGTCATGTACCTGTGCGTTGCAACAGAAAATCAATTTTTGTATAAAATATGTTATTACAGCTCATCAATTTCTCTATTGCCATTCATAAGTTAAAATTTTCATGTCTTACAGCAGAGTCAAGAAGGTTTCACTACTGCAAATTTGACTAAACAACAATGCAAAATAAATTTAGTATGTCAAACATATTCAGATGACGAAAACAAGCAATTAGTCACAAAAAAACATAGAGATGTGTTGATTCTTTTGGTCAGCATGAATGATGACATATAGAAATAGAATAATCAAAAGCCTCCGGCTATTTGACAATAGACGATAAAGTATTGTGTACAAATCATAAATCAGACAATTTTGTACTACATCACAAACTTTGTATATGCTTCACTGTTCAATTGTTAGGAGAAAGAAATACATCGAACTACACCACTAATTCCAATCCATTCAATACAACAAATCCAAGGAGCTAGTACATGCTATAAAACTTTATACATTTCATTACAACCCAGTTTTGTACATCCAGCTAATTGCAACCGAGTTTACAAATTTTTACAACTTGTGCAACTTTAGATCCCTTTGCCTTGCACTCATTCACGTCAACATCACAGGCAAACAGCCAGCATCATGCCTCGGTTTGGCTCTTTTGTACACCTCAGGACCCTTTTGTTTTCCTTTTTTCTGAAGCGATTTAGATTTTGTATAGCTTGTATTATCACCCATCATAGTTCCAAACATAACACGCTGATAGAGACATTGTTTTGTCGAATTCAAAAAAGCATTTTTCCCTCTTACAACCTTGAAACCTTGTGAGTAAATAATTGAAATCATGTAGATACTCTTTCCCTTCTAATTTTGACTTTCTTCCAAGGTGCAATATTTATATTAGTTGCATCGATCATGTCTGAAATCACCTTGACAAGAAATATCTGGGTATCACTATTTATCAAATCTGGTTCATTTGACTTAAGACTACGATAGGTTCAATTTCTTTGACCAAGTGATAAACCAAGTGTCAGAAACAAGGAAAAAATAAAAGGATCTTAAATCTCGAAAGTGTTCCACATGTGTGGTTAAACACTCTTTTGGTGACCAATGTATAGTGTCCTAGTGTTGATTGATCTGATTGAATGATCCCAATAGGTCCCCTTCAGGTGCAGCTATGTAGGTTGTACAGTTGTACTACAAGGACATGAATATATTGATGAACTTTTATGGCAGGTCAAAGGAAGCTAGCCTTTTGTCAATGAGCAAAAACTAATTGGGCCTTGAGACCTTGGTTAATTATGGATGTGAGCAATGGGCCTATCAAGAGAGGATAGAGTGGGCCACACCAGTCACTGAAGTGTTACTATCATCAGATGGCAAGACATAAAAGAGAAATGTTGTGGCATGCTGCTAAGATTGCACAAGCATGAGATTCAATTCAACAGGAACAACACAGCCTTTCTGGTTTAATGTGTCTCTGTTTGTCTTGTTATGTTTTTGTTGTTAGTAAAATCAGAAAGAACAGAAAAAAAAAGAGAAAAATCTAACATCAGTTTCTGGGTCAACCAAATGGCTATACATGTGATTTTAACATCTTAATTGCTGTGATGTTGATACAGAATAAAGAAAATAACAGTTGGCATGATGTTACCATCGTATTGAATGTGCTTTTAAAAATCTTAATTCACATGAAGTTTATAAAGGAAAAACAGTAACAGTTTTTTTACGGTAAGACTGTAGGGAAGGACCCTACAGTATTTTTGAGTTCAAGTTTTTTAAGAAGAAAAAAACAATTGCTGGAACATATTAAGTGAATCAGTATATATTGTCGCAGACCTGCCTGATCTCTGCCCATGTCGATTGCTCGCTGACACCTCGTATTTGCCGGGCTTCTTGCTCAGTCATGGCCTTGCTAGCTCCTCGAATACCATGTATAGCTTCATGAACAACTCCAGTTTTGTTTGCGTCTGTAAGAAAGAAAAAAAATAGAAATGATTAGCCGCATTCAGAAAAGTGTATATGGCATGGGCAATGTAGTTACACACACACAAATGTTGCTTCAGATCGAAAACCATATACTTTTAGGTAAATATCGCTAGAAGGTGAAGCATGCCAGACAAGCTGTTTTAGTTCGGCAATATTCAGACTGGATAAATATCCTATGTTTCTATGCATCATATGCAACCAAAGGAAGAAGTAATCTCCAAGTTTGCATTTTTAAGGTACCTCAGAACTGTGTCATATGCGGAATCTCATCAATCCGGTCAAGATCAGGAATCATCAAAAGTCCCAAACACAGAGCCTGAAACTTTGTACGATGCATGTAGGCTTGTCCTGGAATAAATCGACGTCATTAGTCTTTTTCCTCAAGATAAAACATCCAAGCAAAGTGAATTTTTGTTTCAAACACAACAATTTTACATTAGAAAAAAAAAGTAAACATATCGATCCTCCTGCTACTGGAATTTAATTTTCAAACTTGTGATACACCTGGCACCCTGCGCACTATATGTGCAGTGTATATTAGAACATAAATGTACAGAGTATGTCAGAACACAAATGAGCATACCGATATGGTCTTGTCTCATATTAAAAAAAGGAGAGCAGTACGCAAATAAGGTTTGGACTAATATGAGCAAAGTTGCTAATCGAGAGCTGCAAATAGATAAATAAATAAACTAAAGAATTTACCTGAAGAAAGACCGTTCCTCTTTCATAGGCTACCATGTTTACCAAACATTTGGTCCTTTCACAACATTTATTACATGTAAATTGAACAAGCAAGCTTCTTCTCGGAAGCTTTATATCAAAAGTGGCTTCTTGCAACATCACATAAAAAATATGTTGTTTTAAAGCCATTTTGGCCTAGCAATTAATCTGCAGAAGGATGCTTGCATTTCATTGATACGGTGAATGATACTAAAATAATATGCTTTCCAAAGTAACAGAATTTGAAAATGACATAACCTCCGTAAAGAACAAGCCTATGTTATTTCTGATCAGTTTTTGAACCCAGCCTATTAGTCAATCGGCAAGAAGCATGATTTGGTACAATCCAATATTGCAGTCCATATGGCATTACAGAAAAATTCCTTTTTCATGAATTTGCTAAGCTCCCAATTCTACGAGACATAGAAGCTACAGGCTATTATTTTTTGAAGGCCATATGCCTGTATGTCTCTAAAATGCTTCAAAACACAAGATTAAGAAAATGCACAAAGTCCAGTTTCTGTGACATTTTTAGCATTTCTATATGGACGAAAAATATGATTGCACAAGCATATAGTTCACATTCAACCAGTGAATAAAAAGTCATGCTGGAAAACCACACCTTATTCTGAGAATAGAAAAGAGTCACGATCTCACAAGCTCAAAGTTTATGAATTATGACCATGGCTTAGTAGCCTACAATATTTGAGCTATCTGTATTTCACAAATCCTAACCAATTCTACTATATTTTAAGCAGCTAATTAATCTGTATTGCCGCTGGTAGCGTAATCCAATCCATAACTACTACCATCACTAACTACTCATTTTCACTAATCACCACGACCACAAAAGGCAAGCAAAACCCAAACCAGTTCATCCCTAACAATAGGAGCAAATCAAAAGCAAGGGAGAGAAGGTTAATGGGTTACCCCCGGCGATGCCACCCCGTCCGAATCAACCTCTCCGGAGCACGCAAAGACAAACAGTCCCCTATGACGACACGAAACCCTCAGCCTGCAAGGAGAGCACACAAGCTTAGGCATTGCCGAGTGAGCGAACAGGAAGAAGCTAAGTATGGGCGCGACGCGGAGACGCCACTGGGCTTGGGGAGGAAGAGGAGGCGAGGGAGGCGTGTGAGGGAGGCGCGTGACAGCCGAGGCTGGAAAGGAAGGCCGAGAACAGCGGCCCGAAGCAACAAGACACCGCCTTGCCGTCGTCGCATCTTCACCACATCTGGTTACATCACTACTTCCCTTCTTATTTTCTTCTTCTATAAAAGAATCAATCAAGAAGAAAAAGGAAAAGGAAACTTACTTGGGAGGTGGGAGATGAGGTGGTGGTGGCGCATGAGACGCTCGAGGTGAGGAGGGGCTGAGGCGCTCGTCGGCGCCTTGATCTGAATCGAGGACGGGCGACGGAAATCCACAGTGTCTGTGGCGTTAGGCATGAGGTAGAGGGAGGACGACGGCATTGGCGCTGGGAAGAGGGAGGCCGCGATGGAGACCCAGCAGCGTCGGTATTGGGAAGAGAGGAGGGCGGCGTCGGCCATGGGAAGAGGGAGAGAGGGCGCCGTGGGTGGTGGCGGAGGCGGCGAGAACCACTGAGAAGAAGTGGGTGGGGTGGGGGGGGGGCGACATGATCATGATGCGGGCGGTTGCCCGGCCGGGGGGAGAGAGAGGGGGAGCGGTGACGTGACCGAGAGGGAGAGGGGGTTGGAGGGCAGTTAGCGTGGCGACGGGGGAGGAAGAAGGGAACTACTTTCGTGAGTGGGAGGCGTGTTCACCCCGGAGGAAACCGCTTGTTGCTGCTGTTGCTGCTGCTTGGCGAAGCGATCTGGTCTGTTCATCCTCTGCTGCTCGATGGACAGACGTGATTTACAATAGGAGAACACACCATCACCAACTCTAATATTTAAGTAGTAGAGATTATTTCGTTTGTGGAGACTCGAAGCTGTTCTTGTAGTCATTGTGAATTTTCTATGCTTGGGTAGCTTCCTAGGTGCATAATTGTTCTGTCAGTTCAGCACTTGTCATGTGTTCTTGTGCAAATGTTTTTGAGCTTTTACTTGGCTAGATGAGATTACTCAACAAAATCTTCTATTGATTCGAAAAATACAAAATCTTATATTATTATACGGTGATAATTTAATTATATTTACCTGCTCACAACCTAGATGTCGCATGTTCAAATCCTAGAAAGTTATAGAGGAAAATCTACGCAAATAACCCACTCAAACCATGGTTAGTAGGAATGAAACTCTGGTCATTAGTTGCCACGCCCGTTGGACTATGCACCGGTCAGCGTGATACGTGAGTAGTACATAACAGAAAGGATGAGGTGCTACGCCATTGGGCTATGCAAGTGCAATGGCCGGGGGTGATATGTGAGTAGTACATAATAGAAAAGCTGTATTTTGTTTTGTATCCTCAAAATGATGGGGATGCGCCTCAGCGCCTGGCGGCGGCCGGCGGCCAATCTACAATTGGAGCAATTAAACTGACTGATCTCTAAATTTTTTTTTATCAACTCACTCCTAAATTTTACCGCAACAAAATCGCCTCGTCTACGCACACACTCGGTAGCGTGCGTCCGGCGCGCTGCCGTCGTGTGCCGTTGCTGAGTTGGTGTGGTGTTCGCAGCCACCGTACGGCGTACGCCACGGCTGGGAGGATGTCGTCGCCGCCGCCGCCCTTCCTTGCTACCCCGCCTATCGCCAGAGCCCACATGCGGACGCCACCAAGTACCAACGTACGGCGTACGTGCGTCACCGCCTTTTGTTGTGAGACCGCACGTCGCCGCCTCTGCGCGCCTGGCCGAGCGTAGCCACCCGGCCGTTGTCAACCGTGCACCGCGCGCCACGTTGCCGTGCGCGCTGCCGCTTTGACGACGCGGCCGCGCCGCTTGCAAGTTACCGCGCCCCGCCGCAGTCGTTGCAGCTTAGCCGCCCTCTCTCGTGCGTGCGGCGTGGCCTCGATCTGTTGCTGCCATCTCACGACATCGCTACCGTCCGCAGATCCCACCGTGCCGTCTGTGTATCGCTCCGTACCATCGAGAACGTATCCAATTTCCCTCCTGCGCCGCATAGACGTGCACTGCGCGGACTGAGGCCCAGCTTGCGCTCCTGCACCTGCACGTTCGCCAGTGCGTACTGTGCATATTCTGCTGTCGCCGTAGCTGTCGGTGCTCAGAACACGGCGGCAGAGGTACATCAGGTTACTGACATGGGTTGGTTCGTAGGTGGTCTCGTTGTGCACGCGCTTGCCAAAAATTGCCTCGCTGCATCTAACGAAGTCCAGCTTGGCATGTATAGTAGTTAACTAATGGAAAAAGTCTATTTTACATCTCGAATTTTTCAAAAAGTCTGGATTGCAACCATAAGCTATAAAATCGGATGTCCAACACACTCAACTATTAATACCACACAAATTACCCCCTAAAGTCATTCCACGCCGGTTTTCATCCCAGGTGGTAGTGGGTTTTAACACGTAGGCTGGTTATCGAATGACATGGCAACCCAATTAGCAATGTGATAATAAAATGGCAAGGGTCCACCTGTCAGGCTCCATCGTATCCTCCTCTCCTCTCTCCACCAGTTCTCTCCCCACCACGGCCACAGTCACTGGTGACCTCATCTGGAGACAGATGGAGGCGGGTGAAACTGAGTGGTGTAGAACTCCGGCATGATTTGGCGGATGCATGGCATGTTCCCATATGCGGAGACTATTTTTGGGGTTGCCCGAAGCGGAGGTGGTCCTGGGGAAGCCAACGTCGGCGATGGCTATGGCTTGGCGATGGAGCTCAACGGCAACGACCTCAGGTAGTGGTCTGGCCTTGGTGAGGGCTCATACAACATCATCAAGAGGATGTGGATCTAGTGACACAGATGGACGGTCTTGGGAAGGCCTAGAGCAGCGGGTTGTCGGGCGTAGTGACAGAGCCGGTAGCATGGGCCAGCGCCGGTGATGCTTCAGCGGAGTTGTTCTGGGCGAGGAATCTCTACGAAGTCACAAAGAGATAGTGGAGCTAACTGGGAGGCCAATTTGGTTCCTGTGGTAATGTAGATGGTGAATTGTGATGGATTTGGGGGGATCGGGGGTGGGCGGAGCGACGATGGTGAGGACTGCTACGGCTGTGGGGGTAGGCTGAGGCAGTGGCAGAAGGTCGAGGTGGTGGGCAGAGGGTGAAGCTGGAGGCAGTGGGGGTAGGCGATAGGCCGAGGTGGCCGAGGGAGGCGAGCTGGAGCAGGTTGGGAGGAGGGAGAGGAGAGGGAGGTGGTGGCACTGGCAGGAGCCGGAGGCGGAGGCGGAGGGGGCGGGCGAAGGGTGGAGCTAGAGGTAGCGGTGGTAGGCAATAATCCGAGGACACTAAGGGAGGCGGCAGTGCAAGCGGTGGTCGAGGGAGGCCGGCTCGGGATAGAAAAATAGAGGCGTGTGGGGAGGAGATAAAAAAGAAAGGGAAGAAGGAAAAGAAGAAAGATAGAGGAGGTGACTTGGCTGATGAGGTGGCAAAACATGGTGAGATGTGTGCTAACGTAGATGCCATGTCAGTGTCACGTCACACAAAACAACCTCAGTTTGGGTTGAGGGGGGTAAACTGAATGGTTTTGATAGTTGAGGGTGTCGAATGTCCAGTTTTGTAGTTCAGGGTTGAAATCTAGACTTTTCGAAGAGTTCAAGGGTATAAAATGGATTTTTCCCCTAATTTGTGAGGATCTGGACGCATGCAATTTGAGATTGTGCAGAGTCTGATGTCTGAGATGAATTGATTTGGATTCTGGATCGAACAATATGGGCTATTAGTAGCCTGAATTATTCCATTGTAGTATCCTTAGGGGATGGTTGGTGTCTACGTCATTCCAAATTGGTCCAATGGAACATGTTTGTTTGGTTGGTCGCATGAAATGGATCATGCAGGCTCAGATGACATGTTGATGCATAGTTGGTTGTATAAGGGATCCAAGTACGAATATAGGTAAAAATTCTAAACATCCTCGTAAGTCATCTACTTTTCAATTTGTCTCACACATCTAATTATCATTTATTTTGCCTCTATAAGTTAAGTTGACGTGTAAATACCATATCGGACCGTGTGTTAGGACTATTTCTCATGGTTTTCATTATCTTTGACACTTGCTTAAGTGGTGTCAATACTTGTTGCAATGATTTTAATACTTATTTTAATTATTTGAGTGATTTCAATACTTGTAATACACTATTTCATTGCTAACATTTCAATGTTGAAATCATGTATTAAAAATGAATCACTCGAATAATTCAAACAAGTATTTAAGTCACTTAAATAAGTACTAAAAGCATTCAAAAGTGTAAAAGATAATTAAAATCATGAGAAAATAGTGCGAACATGCAACATAGGGGGTATTTGCAAGCCAACTTAACTTATAGGGGGCGAAGTAAAGAAAATTGAGATATTGTGGGCAATTTTTTTTTTTAAAAAAAACAAGTGACTTGGTGCGAGTGTCTTTTTCCACTTTTGTAATGCTAGCTTGATAATCCTTAGCCCAAAAAATGTTTAACAATGTTGTATAATCGAGGTCACGTTGCCGACAAACGAAACTTTCAACTCACAAAAACAATGACAACACAAGGATTTAGTCTCAACTTTCTCTCTTTATTGATATCTTTGTTCGTAGGCTTGTGTACAATAAGAGTCATCTAGCCCCCTTTATATAGGAGGAGGAGGTATTCCTTCATGCATGAATAAGCAATATGAAACTAAACTAACCAATGGGTCTTTGTTTAGGTAAAGTGTCCACATATAATCGGACCTTGGAAATACACATGTTGATGTTTTAATATCGATCTTACGAAATGAATGATGGGGACACTATAATCGAGATTATGCAACAAGAGATACGACGTTTTTTTAGATAGGTTCAAGCATTCTCCGGAGAAAATAACATTATTACTCTTTTGTTCGTGTTGAATGTATTTACAAGAAGAAAGAAGTCACTGAAACTAAGACTAATGACTTCTGTAGTTTGAACAATCTATTGTACTATCCCTCTGTCCACTACATTGCCCTTTATATAACTTCTAAAGGAGTGACAATTTTTATTTACCAGGAGGCGCCTTAACAGTTGGTTGATCGCGCACGTTGGTGGCGGTTACTGTTAGAGAGACATTCTCTTGCACGTTCGCCATGCAGTTACGTCAGAGATAGAGAGAACTACGTGTAGTTATGTCAGAGACAAACAACACGTGTATAACTATCACGCGTGAATGAGCACAGTGTACATAGTCCCTAGTCGATTGGGTCCACATGTCTGTAGATTCTACCGACTATAGGGTGGTCATAATTGACCTGATCATAGCAAACCTTACGACTATAAGGTGGTTGTAATAGACCTTACAACAATAAAGTGGTCGTAATAGACCTTACGACCATAAAGTGATCGCAATCTTCCTTTGTCATTGTAGACTAATAACAATTGATACATCTAATGGTTGTTTAAGGATACCATTATCCATAATAAGTATTACAGATAAATAATTTCATTAATTGGGGATTATTGAATCTTTAGGACCGATACACGACAGATAGTACATATTAATCACTCAACTAATCACGTCGCTAGGTCAGACAAGCACTCGTCAATCTGAGCTTCTTACCTAGCCTTGCTTGAACCCATCTTTTGCATCCCAAGGGCCTGGTTGAGGCTTGATTCTACATGAGCAAGCCTCGATGAGTTCGATGCAAGCAACAATCACTTGGTTGGATATATCAACTAGCTTAGGCGGATTTTTGTCGTGTGTTTGAGAAAACTCGTTTCAACATGCCAATTTTAGATATGTTTATGCATTAACTAGCGTACTTGCATAGCGGTAATATTTTAGGGAAACTTTTTAAAATTTTTTAATACCAATGTAAATGTTCCGAATCCCTGATCTACCATTACAAAGTGACATCTCCCTCACATAACACTACAAAGTCAAAACCCTAACCTTTTATGCCATTTTTGACTAGTCAAACCATGAAGTGGTTGTGCAAATATCATTTTGCCCTTGATGTCTTCTTCTTCCTCTCACTCCCTCTTCCACGACGCAGATCACTCGCAGGCACAGCCCACCTCTGCTCTCTGTTCCCCTTCGATCCCTCCAAGCGGCGACCTCTCCATCTCTATCCCACCCTGGCCTCCTCCGACGTCACCGCATTGCCGACTCTGACCACCTTGCTGCGCTCGCCTTCCTCCCACTCCGCCAGTTGCGCCATCGCAGAATTCCATTGCCTCCAGGAGGCGAGCAAGGACGTGGCATCTCCGGCAGAGCAACGACGTCAGAGGCGCAAGCACCTCATGTTCCAGAGCACAGGGAACCCATTCCCGGGGTCGATGAGGGTGAGGAAGGTACCGAGGAGGCTAATGACAGTGGTGGCCATAGTAGAAGGGAGGAGCTTGGCGGTGGCACTCAACGATGGACAGGACGAGAGAAGAAGGTGGGGGATTGTCTCGGAGCATTGTGGAACACCTTGTGACATGGTCGGTTGGGCAAGAAGAGGTCAGAGGTGGCGCATCGACTAGGGCGATGACAAGTCTGGCGGCACGACGAGCGGTGACGGTGACTCCGGTGATGAGATAGCTACACAAGGAGATTCTGGGAGGTGGAAAGGGGAAGGAAAGAAGCTAGCCGTGCTACTGGCTGCTACTGTTGTTGCTTTTGTAGATAGGAGGGGGCGGTACTCCAGCGAGGTGTGAGGATGGAGGCAACAGATCTGGCGATGGAGGACGAGGTGTGAGGAAGAGAAGGGGTGAGGATGGAGGCAACAGAACCGACGATAGAGGGTGAGGTGTGAGGAAGATAAGGGGTGAGGATAGGGGCAACAGATCCAACAATGGAGGGGCGAGGTGCGAGTACAGCAGACAAAATAGGGGTAGGGAACGACCAGCGGTGGTAGCTGGGCGGCGGCTCAGCCAACTACGCTGGCGGTGCGTCGAATCTAGTGAAGGCAACATCACAGAGAGAGAAGAAAGGGGGAGAGAGGAGTGAGAGAGAAGGGGGAGGAAGACGACAAGGGTAATTTGGGCATTTTAGAAGAAAAAAATGACGGCAAAAATCTAACGGAGTTGATGGCAGTGGCAAAAAAGGTAACGTTTGTGAAATGTAATTGCACGGAAGAGAGATGTCGTTTTGTAATGGCATATAACCGACTTAGAAATTTTGCAGTGGCATATAAAAAATTTGCACAATTTTTTATATGTCAATGCGAATATTCCGGATCCCTGTTCAGCCATTGCAAAGTGACTCCTTCCTTTCATGCCACTGCAGAGTTGAAATCATATCCTTTTATGCCACTGCCGTCACCTCTGTTAAAATTTTTCAATCAACTTTTTTCCCCAAAATACCCTCATTTCTTTCCAAAATACCCTCATTTCTTTCTTATCCTTCTTCCTTTTTCTTTCCTTCCTGCTTCTCTCTCTCCTCCGGTTCACCCACCGCCGATGTCTCTTTCTGCCTGCGCGGCCGCCCTTGCTCTAGCCGGCAGGTGAGCTCCTCTACCTGCACTGCCATTCCTCTCTCTCCTCTTCTTCTCTCTCTCTTTCCCTTATGCACCGGCCCTGATCAGGAACCAACAGCCGCAGCTGTGGACATATCCCTGGTCAGACCCAGGCGTGGCGACCAAATCCGATCTCGTGGCCACGGCCAGCACACAGCACCACGTCCTCCTCCGCTTCCACAACCACTCCTCCCACGCGAATGCCCACCACTGCTCCACCCACCTTCCCCTAAATAGGCATTCGGAACATTTACAGTGGTGTATAAAAAATTTTCCAATATTTTAGTAGATCGATATTGCTTGCAGGGCTGTAGCAACCCGGCCTAGCCTCTATTGTGCTCTTCAAGCAATGAATCCGTACAACCCAATCATCGGTTCATATCAAGTTTATCAAGAACGGACAATCTGTACACCATCCTGTCCAATAAATTAAGTACAAAGACGAAACAAACATTACCTTAGAGACGGCTCGATTGTCTTAATCCTCTTACGATGCAAAGAAGTAGACGCTAGCTATCTATCGGCTGCTGAAAAGGCCAATGCTCCTACGACATTCTGTTTACCCCGTCCTGAAGACAAATTAATTAATCATGATTTTGGCAAGGTTTCATCTGTACGCATCGCGTCAAGATCTTGATATTTTTATTTATTTATTTTAGTGGATTAGGGCTCTGCTTGACCGATGCAAGTGGCGCCAGCGACATCGCTTCCAGCAGAGTACGTCTTAGCTAGCCGCCCCAACACAAAATCCGGATTTTTTGTTCTCTCCGGTTGATGACAGTAATCTCCTTCTATCAAGTACTGAAGCGAAGTACATCCAACTCCACCGAGATAATGTATATCTCCTAGGTCCGGTAATAGGCTAAGACCCAGCTCAAATCCCATCATAACTCAAGAATTCTAATAGACAGCTCAACCCAACCAAGTTCAATCAAATTTATTAAAACCTCACCCCGTCCGGTCCAACATGGCCCATTTCAACCCTAAGGGTCGGCCAAAGTCCTGGCCTCCTGGGTCCCTCTATGCATTCTTCCTCATTCCTTTCCTTTTTCTTCTCCATTTCTACCGCGGCTCACCCTTCCTTCCTCCACAAATCCACTTGTCTGCTCGATTTCTCCCTCTTCTTTTCCGCCTTCTCCCCTGAATTGGAGCTTGGGAAGAAGAAGCAAGAATGGCGGCCATGTTGAGGAGAGCGTGGCGTGGCTTGGCCTTCAGCGGCGCGCGCTAGCGTGTCTGGGCTGCGGCACTTCTGCAGAGTGGCGGCGTTCCAGCCAGCAGTGCCGCCCGACATCATGCTTCATGCCCATGGCTAATCGGATCCGGACCTCGGCGTCGCGTTCCGTGCATCAACCTCGACGGGCTCGTTCGCGGCGCTGGCTGGCTCCAGTCACGGGAGGTGGAGGTGGGGCGGATGTGAGCTCGACGGCGGAGGAGGCGCGAAGGTCTTTGCCATGTCAGACGCCGAGTTCCTCCGGCTCTGCTGCGACGCCGCCGAGCCGTACGTCGGCCCCTCCGTCGCGCGTTTATGCGCTTGTGAATCTCGTAGAGGATGCGGCGCTTGCGGGTCTCGGGGGGCTTGTCAAAGAGCTCGTGGACGCCGGGGAGCTTCTTGGCGGCGCCGAAGTAGCGGTAGCCCGGGCCACGGCCGGAGGGGTTGGGGATGGCGACGATGTTTCCATCGAGGTCGGTCATGAACGGGCGGGCCATCGCTGCTGGAAGAGCAAGCTGCAAGCAGTCATTTCAATCCTAGCCCAACCCTATTCTAGCCTATTTTTATTTTAGCCTATTTCATTTGACCCAAAGTCAACCCATACATAACCCGCCCTTTAAATTTTTGCCCATTACCAAGCGTAGTATCTCCTGTGATAAAACTCGTTGATAAGAGGATTTTTCATAGCAATTTCAAAAGGAAAGGAAGCATTCCCTTGACAATAAATACCGGTGACAATCATGGTCATATACATTTGGATCTCCAGCTAACTGGTACACCGTACACCGGCTTTGCAAGGGAATCTAGCTCGCGTTGGCAAGAATTCCCTTGCCTACTACACAGAGCCTATTTGGCTCCCCCTCACGCTGTTAGGGCTAGGCCGGCCTTCCGGCCATCCCTCACGCGGCTAGGCAAGCTTGCTAAGGATCCATGCTTTCTTTTTTTAGAACACGCATGAGATCTGCATATCATCAAAATAAGAAGAGGAAAACAACCGATAACAACAGTGTCACTCTACAAGAAACGACAACCACGGACGGTGGACGAGCGTTCTCAAGATAACAAACAAACAAAAAACTAACTACTAACGAACAAAGCTAGCCGAAAAATCTGTTGATGCACCGGCTGATCTCCACATATTGCAGTCTTCTTTGATCCCTTCAACGATCATGGAAATGTGCTCTCCCTATGTTTGTCGAACAAACAGGTAATTTATGATATGTATTGTGCTGGGGTGTTTTTTTTTTAAACAATATTATTTTAAAAAAATTACAAAAATAAAATAGTCTTTTTTTTTTTTACAAAATAGGCTCTTGTCATGACAAAATGACCTAGCAAATGGCGACAGAGCTTCACAGCCCCCAATAAATCGGTTGAAATGGCGACAGAGGATCCTAAAATTTTTTAATATTAAAATTTTGGAAAACCGTCATTTCAAATGGCGACAGGATCCCACAAGTCCCTGTTATCATTCTAAATGGCGACAATCTACCCTATAAAAGACGTCAAAATTCTGGCATAACTTACTTTTATTCCGAAAAAAGAGAAAGAGGGAAGGGAATGGAGAGGAGCAGAGAGGAGGAGAAAAGCTAGCAAAGCGCTGTCCGGTCGGTCACCCACCTTTCAGGTAATTTTTTTAATCGAATAGATTACATAGTTTTAGATATACGATTACGCAGTGCAGTATGTTATACATAATCCTTTTCAGTGGGTAGTTTAGTTTTTTATATGTGGTTAATCATGAAATTTTTGTTTACGGTGCAGTACGTCAAATATGTCGGACGCCATCAACTTTAAAATTTACTACGGTTAGGGGATAATTCTTGAGGGTCCCAAGGGGTTTGATTTGCGTTATTTCCAATCGGCGATCGTGACCCTAACAAGACCAGAGCAATGTACATGGGGCGCTGTGATATGGTGGTTGTTACACTCATTCGATTTGGACCATGTTGTGTATGATCTGAGATTGAGTTGCCTTACCAACTGAGCATCATGGGGCACATATTGGGAATTAGTGCAGCTCAAGGGAATAAGGTCGCGGCAATCATATGTACGCAGTGCGAGGGAGGAACGGTGGGATTTGGACCTTTTGGTCCAAGCATATGTCAAGCTCACTCCTGCATCGGCGGCTGAACGAGAAGTTGATGGTGATGCCAAAGAATAAGTTGGGGACTCCAGCCACAGCGCGGCGCACACAATGGCCGAAGGTCCAGGAGTTGTTGATCCTGTCGATGAAGACCCTGTGGAAGGAGTTCCTTCAGTTAGGCAAGCTAGTGGGCTTGCTAACGAGGGTGGTGAGCTGGAAGCCCTAGTGCAAAGGATGGATCTCGAAGACCAAGACTACATGGCATTGTCAGAAGATGAATGGTCCGACGACGAGGATGCTGTGGACCAATAGGCGGTTCTATCCGAGTGAAACACATACCAGTTCGACAACCTTGCCATTAACGAAGGCTCTCGTGTGCAGTGGGAGTAAGACTAGAGCGAGGTCAGGCAAGGTGCTATGTACAAATGCAAGGAGGCCGCATAGGAGGCAGTCAAATTCTAGGCCTTGTTGGTGTAGCGTACATTCACAGTCGTCAAGTTTAACCCAAGATGCTACGACGTGAAGTGTGACATAGAGGGATGCCCTTGGCGAGTACACGTATTTCAGCCTAAGTGGGACACCTACTGAAAATGCTCTATAGTAGTCCCTCACACATGTGTCATTGCTGAGTCAGCGTAGTCAGTGTAGTCCCACGGGAACCTGTCATTAGGCTTCACTGCGAACCTCATGTATGGTGAGATCGTGGATAATCTAGATTTTGAGCCACGGTCCATCATTCAGGCGATTGAGACAAGGTTCCAGTACATAATCAGTTATGCCAAGGTGTGGAGGGCAAAACAGAAGTCATTGGAACAAAGGTTCGGTACGTTCGAGAACTCCTACCACAACCTCCTGGGCCAACTCTGAGTCATACAAGACAGGAATCCCGGCACTCATGTCGACATTTAAGATTCCATGCATCCGAAGTGGGGCAATAAGAGGGTACTGAAGCGAGCATTCTTCGTCTTTGGTCAATGCATTCCGGCGCTGTCGTCCAATCTTGTGCGTAGATGGTACATTCCTGACTGAAAAGTACAAGGGTTAGATATTGACTACAATAGCGACGGACGGGAACAATCAAGTTCTTCCCGTGACACTCGCTTTCGTTGAAAACGAGAACACAGACAGCTGGTTGTGGTTCATGAGAAATTTGAGAATTTCTATTGTACAGGACCATCCTAACATATGCATCATACATGATCAGCATGCGGCCCTACTGAGTGTAATAACTCAGCTACAACAAGAAGAGAACGAACCACTTCCAAGGGCAGATCTGCAGAGCAGGTGGTGCATAAGGTACTTGGGTGCAAACTTCTACAAGCGGTTCCGCAACAAAGACTTGATGAACTTGTTTAAGTGGTTGTACAACCAGAATCACCAGTGAAAGTTTGAAGTACTCCAGAAGATTCATTATGAGCGGACCCATACCCACATAAAGGAGACAGCGAAAAAGGCTGCTACAAGCGCTAACCAGGCCCCCGAAGCATTGTCTTAGCTACCCACAGATAGCCCTAGTGTGGCGAGGAAGACGGGGGCGTAGGTGAAATGCTTCTTAGACTGGATTGAGCACGAGCCTAAGGAGAAGTGGTCGCTGCTACATGATAGGGATGGTGCTCGATATGGTATCAAGACAACTAATCTAGCCGAGGTGTACAATTGGGTCATGTGTGGTGCAAGGTGTCTCTCTTTGGTTGGTATTGTGGAGGCAATTCTTCGTGGTACCACAAATTACTTTATTGATAGAAGCAACAACGTGTCGCTCACCATAGCAAATGGTATAGTACTCTACTCCGCCATGACCACCAAGTACAGGTAGGAGAAGAGCAAGAAGGGTGAGATGCACCGGTCATTCAAGATGGGCACAAGGGAGCTTCGCTTCGAGATACTATGTAGGGATAAAGGATGTCGCAGGATGAACCGCGAGAGGATCACCCACGAGTGCACACTACGTCGCGCTAGTTGCGTATGTACTTGCAGCAAGCCTCTTCTTCTGCATAGGCCCTGCTCCTATGTCATGGCCGCATGTTCAACGGTGGCGTAGCATCTTGGCCAGTACCTCTCTGACTATTTCAACAAGGAGGAGGTGATGCAAACCTGGAGTGCAAAGATGTATGGTTACGGCGTGGTTAGCCATTTCACTGGCCATCCGACCTGGGAGCAACTTATCTGGGTCATGGACATTGATAAGCTGAAGGGAAAGGTTGGCCGGTGATAGGTACGACACATCAAGAACGAAATGGACGAAGCAGAAGCCGGGTGTCATACGAAGAAGTGATCCATTTGTAGGGAGTCTGGGCACACCTTCAAGAAATACCCTACGAGAAATCCACAGGACGAAGGAGACATCGGTAGTCCGGACGTCACCGCGGGGACCTCATCCAACCGCCCTACTCGAGGCGGTCCACATGGTAGATGTTGAGGTCGCGGCTACATGAAATGTTCGTTCCGTTGAAATATATGGTGCCTAATGCTTTGTAATATCACTTTGATTTGTCGAAAAACTAGGTAATGATGTTGTGGTGAATTGTTTGTAATGTCAGTGTGATTTGTCCACAAAATATATGACAACGTTGCGCTGAATGTTATGTAATGTCATTGTTATTTGTCGACAAAAGATGTTACGATGTTGTGCTGAATGTTATATAATATCAGTGTGATTTGTCGACAAAAGATGTTATCACGTCGTGCTGAATGTTACGTAATATCAGTGCGATTTGTCGACAAAAGATGTTACGACGGTGTGCTAAATGTTTTCTAATATCAATGTGATTTGTCGACAAAAGATGTTATGACGAAGTTGTGCTGAGTGTTTTGTAATATCATTGTGATTTGTCCACAAAATATATGCTCGAAAATAGTTAGTAAAAAAGTAGTGTGGCTCTTGTCGCCACTGCCTAGACTGCTGTTGCTATTCCAAATGGTGACAGTAGCCTTTTTTAAAAAAAATCAACTATTTATTTTTGTAATTTTTTTTAAAAAATAATATTATTTCAAAAAAAAATCTGGGGTGCGGGGGTGTCTCTCCTCATTCCCCCAAGAAGATATGTTGAGGGCAACTAGGAACCGCCCCTAGCTCGGAACACAAAAGGCTCAAGAAGGACACTAGAGTACTCTAAGAACCAACCATGAGGCCTAAGGGCACCGTGACTCCAAGAGGGCAAGAAGCCAAACCAGGACTAAAGATTCAAGGACTAACTCAAGAACAACTTGAAAGTCTACTTTGAGGAAGAACCCTAGAGACAACCAACCAAGAACCCCAAAAGGGCCATCACTAAGACTCCCGGCTCCTAATAAGATAGGAGGATGGGTGAACTAAAGAGTCCTACTGGGCTGACAAGTAGGGAGCTTTATGGCACATCCACTTGTAATAAAATCGTCTATGATGAATTGTGTGAAGAAGTTTCGCCGGATAGATGGCCAGAGCGGTGGTCGGAATGTCGCCAGAGATGAGGACACAAGACATACCAATGGGAGGGCTCCGGACGAACTCTTCTAAGGCGTGAATTCCACAAAATTCAGACCCTTGCCCCTCTGAATCATGAGCTGATCTCGCGTGAGTTGTCCACAAGTTCAAGTTGAATTGAAGCTCAATTTCAATTTCTTACAGCATTCAAAAACATGAAATTGATGAAGACCAATTCCAATTCCTCAATTCCTTACCCAGCGGGAAAGTCATTTATGCACCTAGGTGCAGTTGCACCTATGGGCAAAGCCAATGGATGGTATCGGGGATTCGCCACCCCCCCTCTCTCTCTCTCTCGTGAGCTACACGACCTTCTCCCCCGAGCAGCACCGCCGCCGCCACCCAGTAAGAAACGAATTGCAGCCTCTGCCTCTATCTCCTCCGACGCGAAGCCATGAGCCGCCAAAGCACCACTAGAGTCTCGAGAACAAATGGTAGACCAGAGCCAAGAGAGAGAGGCGGTACGGCGCGGCGCGGCCCGCGGACGGCTTCATGGCGTGAGGACAGCGGCTCGCAGACGACGGGAGGACTGTGACGTGGCGGGAGAGCCGAAAAAGAGAGGAGAGAAATGGGAGAGGGGGGGGGGGGGAAAGGAATTCTCTGTGGGAGGGCCTCATCCGTGAGGCCCCTCCCTGTGCCCTTAGATCGGGGGGGGGAAGATGGGCGGAGATGGGGAGGGCCTGGGGAGGCCCTCCCCCATAGAATTTATTTTCGGGAGGCACACGCATGTCGATGCCATCCAACGGCTCTGCCCCTAGGTGCAGAATTTTCGCTTCCTTCCGTTAATCAAACGTGGTGTTAGTTTTTACCCTACGCTTTCCACGAGCCCCTTCCGTGCCTGGTAACAATCGTTGCTACCACACTAATGTTCCACGTGAGCCTTTTTAATCCCTGAGATCGATCCCAATCTTAATTCACAACTAAAATAAGTAAGAAATAGCCTTGGTAATTCTTATCCACAGAACAGGGAAATGATCTTTTATGACGTACGTTCTGAATTAGCACAAATGGAATCAACGCCGATTCAGCCAAGTGTTTTTTTTCCTTTCAAAAAACACGATTCACTAGAGAGACGAGTCAGTAGTCTGGTGATGAAAGTGAGCTACGAGTTAGCCTTCTGGTGCTGAAAGTGAGCATGTAGTTATCAGCTACCTCCTACCTAGGAATCGACACAATGTGTCTTATTTATTCGGAGTGTTTAGTGGAAAAGTGCACCTACGCTCCGTGTGTGCGCATATCTGGTGTGCGTGCGGTCACTGCGGTGTGACATGGAAAGAACCGGACAAAGGCTACGCCAGCAACCAGGCTGCCACCGCCACGTGCCCGCCCGCTCGTCCGACGTGGCGCGGCGGCCGTTCGCGCTCTTCACTCAAATCCTGAAACGCCGCCGATTCACTCACACACACGACGTCTATAGAAGACTGCACGAATGGAGTTCGAAAAAATTACAAAGTCACCACCGACGTCTCGTTTGTGACGAACACGTCGCCTCTCACTGAAAGAAAATCCTCCTGAACGAGACACACGCAGAACTAAACCTAAGGTTTGAACTCTGGTGAGATAGAGATACAACCACCCCCACTAACCACCCAACCAGGTTCTCTCCCTTTTCTTCTGGCCTCCTCTCAAAATCCAAGGTAATCTCCTCCTCCCCCTCCTATATAATCGGCTGCTCTGTTCGTCGCCTTCGATCTCAAGAACAATAAAAAAATATACATTTTTTTTGTTCGCTCGAGCCGGAGCCGATCCCAACCAGGCCCAGAAGCGGCTGGAAATCTCATCATGTGGTTGCGTCCCGTGCGTGTGATTCTTGCTGTGCTCGTCAGCGCCAGCGATCCGCTGCACATGTGAACATGGGTCGCTTTCCTCGTGTTGTTCCCCTCCTTCCTTTTCTGTTCTTGGTTTGATCTGTTTCGCAGATTGGATATGTTTTTCTTACCATGTACCTGAATTCCAGCAGATTTCCCGTCCCGAAGGAGATAAATAAGAGCAAGAAAAGATAAGGCTCTGCTCTTGAGGCAATTGCGTCCGTGAAAGCCACGCCCTTGCGGAAGCTTTGAGAGCTTTTCTCTCTCTCATCTTGGCTATGAAGTACGTGTCCGGGCCGTACTTCGAGCCGGACTTTGATCCGGTCCTCGACCGCTTCGGTACCCCAGGGTACGCATTCGCTTCGTTCATGCGCAATTCTCGATTGTCTCATTCTGAATTGAATCAATTCTTGAGGAGAGAAGCTTGCGAGCAGCGTGTGTTGATATCTTGATGTGACGCACTGTGCATGGTTGCAGGGTGGTCATCGACAATGAGACGCGCGAGGACTGCACGCTCGTTAAGGTTTGCTCTGAGGATGGGATCAGACATGAGCAGAGCGAATCAAGATGTGTTCTTTTTTGTTTGATTCCATGTGTTTGTTTGGTTTGGATTCCGTTCTAGGTTGATAGCGTGAACCGGGATGGCGTGCTGCTGGAGATGGTGCAGCTGCTCACCGATCTCGACCTCGTCATCTTCAAATCCTACATCTCCTCCGATGGCGGCTGGCTCATGGATGGCAAGAACTGTTTCTTCTTCCTTTTCCTTTTCTTCATTGATTACATCGACCATCGTGACCTTCGTTGGAGGAAAATAAACGGTTGGTTTGATGCCATGGAATCTTTCGAATTTGTCTTCTTGATTGGTTTCCTATGTTGTGCAATGCAGTGTTCCATGTGACGGACCAGATCGGCCGCAAGCTGACGGACCCATCGCTCCCGGAGTTCACCCAGCGAGCCCTCGTGCCGTTCCGCCGGCTCGGCAATGGCCCGTCGCCCAAGTTCACCACGTGCCTCGGCAACGTGGTCGGGCCGGGCGGGCCGGACGTGTCGGACTGCGCCGCGCTCGAGTTCACGGTGCACGACCGGCCGGGGCTCCTGTCGTCGATCACCCAGGTGCTCGTCGACCACGGGTGCCACGTCGCATCCGGGCAGGCGTGGACGCACAGCGGCCGCGCCGCGGGGGTTCTCTACGTGACGACGTCCGCGGCGGACGGCGCGGGGCTCCACCCGAGCCGGTGGGCGCGCATCGAGCGGCTGGTGAACGCCGTGGTGGACGCGCGCGAGAACATGTCCGGGGAGCGGCGTTGGGTTTGCATGTCGGCGCCGGTGCAGGGCCGCGTCCACACGGAGCGCCGGCTGCACCAGCTGATGCACGACGACAGGGACTACGAGTCTGGCCCCGCCCCGACGCCGGTCGACGAGGAGCTTTTCACCATGGGCGACAAGGCCGCGACGACGGCCCGGTCGGCCCGCCGCACCGAGACGCGCGTGACCATCGACAGCTGGGAGGAGAGGGGCTACGCCGTCGTCAAGATGACGAGCAGGGACCGCCCCAAGCTGCTCTTCGACACGGTGTGCGCGCTCACCGACATGCAGTACGTTGTCTACCACGCCACCGTCGGATCCCAGGGCCCTCTTGCCATTCAGGTACACACATACTACATGCTGGCTGAGTCCATGTGTATGTTGATCATGTGCCCATGTCACGTCGTTATTAAGCTAGAATACTGCACTGCCCAGTCTGACATTGCCGTCCTTGGGGGGTCATGCACGCAGGAATATTACATCCGGCACAAGGACGGGCGCACGGTCGACAGCAACGCCGAGCGGCAGAAGGTTTCGCGGTGCCTCGTCGCCGCGGTGGAGCGGAGGGCCTCTCATGTCAGGCTCTAGCCATTTCTCTCCATTCGATCCGTGTGTTTTTTGTTGGATACTCAATGACGCGATTTGCTGACATGGCGTGGCAATGTTCTGCAGGGCGCGAGGGTGGAGGTGCGCGCCGCCGACCGGTCGGGGTTGCTGTCGGATTTCACCGGGATGCTGCGGGAGCATGGCCTGTCGTTGCTGAGCATTGAGCTCAAGAGGCACAAGGACGAGGCCATCGGGACCTTTCACCTTGTCACCGATTCCGGCGGTGAGGTGAGCGCCGAGGCGCTGCACGCGGTGCGAACAAGGGTCGGCGAGATGGGCATCTCGCTCCACGTGGTCAGGGGCGCGCCTGGATGGCCGCCGGTGAGGAAGACCAGCGTGCTGGCTCCGTCCGCCGCCGCGGTGCAGGGCCAGGAGAGGCCGAGATCCACCCTAGGGAGCCTTCTGTGGTCGCATCTTGGGAAGCTGTCGAATAACTTTGGCCACATCAGATCTTAGAAACGGTTAGCCAGACCAATTCAGCTGTTGCTATGCATGGCCGCTTCTGTTGGGATGTGAGGTGGTCACAAAGCAGTACAATTTTGTATCTACAAGTATAGTATGTTATCATTGCAAATACAATTCCCGAGACCATTCTGCTCTTCTTCACATATGTGCAATCCTTTGAAGATTTTTTTTTATTTAATCTTTTTTTATTAATATTTTAAAGTTAATCTCTCGCAAACTTTATTTCCAATTCTGACCCTTTTAGTCACGCCACCACCCGTGGCGTGACAAAACAACACTGTCACGCCACGAGAGGTGGCGTGACCAAAGCTGTCAAGCAAGCCCTCGGCCGCGCGCCGTGCCAGCGTGGAGCTTGCGTAGCAATAGTCAGGCCACGAAAGCTGGCGTGATAGCGGCCTAGCCACTTAAGCCCTGGACCCAGGCACCTCTTCATTTCTCCCCGTATTCCCCAACTCCATCGGTTCGTCCTACCACCGCCAATGCTTCCCCGGTTCGTCCCTTGCCCTGCCCTCCTCCTCCACGCCCTGTCCCGGTGGCTCTCCTCCCCACGCCGCCCGTCCCACCATGGCCCTCCTCCCACACCGCCCCGTCCCTTGCCGGCTCTCCTCCGCGTCTCCTCATGGCTCTGCTCCTGGCACCGCCCCCGTGCCGCCACCGGCCCTCCTCTCTCCGGCGTCGCCTGTCCTTCCCCCCGCCGGCTTCTCCTATATCGAGGTATACATGTGTGCTTGAATGAGTGTATAATATGAGTGCTTTGTTCTAGGGTATATTATGTTCAACAATTATGTTAGTTAATGTGATTAATTTCCTACTTTAATTACACGCTTGTAACAACTCTTTATCTTGTGTACATATATAGAAGCATTAAAATACTCTAATTAACTAAGACTACTTAGCAACAAATCCTTTAAGCAAGGCTATCAGTATATCCGTTCCAATTTATTCAAAGATCCTCAACGTATACAGAACAAATACGCAAGATCCAATGGCTCGAACACAATAATCAGCAGACTACTAGCTGTTTTAAGTACAAGTATATATCGACATGTCAGATTATGGCAAAGCAATAATGTTGCCATTTGTCATGCGCAACTTTATACCAGTCAGCTGGCTCCAAGCACTTTATATACATATTTCTTTATGTTTGTATCCTTTTGTCGACCTAATCATGCTCTTAATTTGAATCACTGATCGATGTTGATATGAAGCAAACATAATCTTGTTTGACCTTTTTGCCTTGTATTCGTCGAGAAAAAAAATGCATCGTTTTGATGTTCTCCTATTCTTGTTTTATCTTGTAACTCATATATATAGGTCGCTTTGTGTTGCATCTACAGAGAATGAAAACATACAAAGACTATAAAAAAATGACAACAACGTGCATTGCAAAATAATACTTGTACATTATATATATATATATATATATATATATATATATATATATATATATATATATATATATATATATATATATATGATAGGATGTTTGAAAACTAGAAGTAGGGCATCTAACGCTTATCCTTTCCTTGCGAGATCTTGTCAAGACTCACCAAGCGACATCTCACCAGCCAAACATATGAGATCAAGCGATAAGCTAGCTAGCGTGCTAGCTGCTAGGAGTTGGATGCATGAGTCCAAATTAACGACATGACAAGAACCATGCAAGCATGTAAGAAGAATCGATGTTCACCGGTAAAAAGAAATACAAGCCAATGGAGGAGGGAATAAATGAAGCAACATATCTAGTGAAGAAGTCATGATACCAACAACTTGTTCAAAGTAAAAGAACAAGACTACCCATTCAACAACATGTTTTGAGATGGGAGTGGTGAGATAGTTCTTTGTGAGGTTAGAGTAATGTGTTGAAATGGCCCACATAAATATGCATCGGTGTTATTGTGAGAAGCTTTTTCATGCATGCAGAAGTAGTAACACATTCATGTATTAGCAAATGGATGTGTGACAGCTTTCTAAATGATGGAAGGACTAGATTGAATTGTAACAATTTGTGTGCTGTGATAGGCATCTCATTTGGAGGTAGATTATGTTTAGTGCGCCAAACCATCTGTGAAGCATGTAAACTTATCTCCTTTCTGCATATAAGATTTCTGAGCAGTGGTTCGTGGCACTCGGCGTGTAGCTCTGGCGTGCCAGAGCGAAGTCTGGGCGTGCTCAGAATGAGCCTGGCGGTCCCAAACACGTGGTTTGGGCGGTCTCGAAGAACGGATCTCGGCGTGCACAGGCACATGGATCCGAGGTAGTGTAGGTCACACTCGAGGCAAGCTCGAGCGGTCCCAAACACGTGGTTTGGGCGGTCTCGAGAACGGGATCTCGAGCGTGACTGAGCACAAGAGACTCAGGTAGTGTAGGTTTTGGATCTTTTTGCATCTCCTTGTTTCTTGGTGTTATTCGTTCACTGTGTATGACCTAACACACCTCAAGTCATTGTGAAATGACCCGTCAATTATGCATATGTTTGTACCGTCAAACTACTAGCATGTCTCAGGAAACTGAGCTTTTGTTATGTCCAATGTTGATTGTGATGGCATGTAGTACTGACTTTGCAATATTTTGTTGGATGTAGATGGACAAAGTTGTTGTACGTGTATTTACTAGTGGGGTCATTAGCCAAACTGGAGGTTCTGTCGACTTCAGCGGCATGGAAGCGACCGTCCTTTTATTTCACGAATCACCGGACTTTAAAACTCTTGTGACTAGGATTAAGTCGACATTTAGATGGGATGAGCTCGGGGTCGTTGTCGAAATGCAAGGACGATATGACGCAGGGCTGGGTTCTAAGATGCATGCCTTTTTGGTGACAATCCTGTCTGCCGATGATTGGGACATGTACAAGGAAATTATGCAAGCATCTCAGGTCCGAGCGTTGGAGGTGGCAGTGGAAAGGACAATCGTTGTTGAGGATTTGCCAGACAATTTGGATGTGGTGAATGGCAACACGGAGGAACAAGACCCCGCTGCCCATCATTCACGAGCCCCCCAATGGAAGAGCGACCTTCCGAAGAGTTCGTTAGCATGAGTCGTACCAACCATGGCCCCCTGTCGGTGGATCTGCTTGTATTTTCCTCGCATCGTGTTATTGACCTTGTGACTGATTTCAACGGCGCTGTAATGAACAACGAGCTTGAGGAGGAGTTGTTTCGCGATGGAACAACCCGTGAAGAGGAGTCTGACGAAGGATGGAGCTCGACCGAAGATGAGGCTCCCGCACCTCTTTTCTCCTCAGAGGAAGGCAGGGTTCTTCGTAGTGTAATAGGTGAGGTCCCGTCGGTGCATTCTTTCAATGATGTCAGTATGGTTGATAAGGTGGTTTGTGCTAATGGGTTGAGGAGTAGGGACGGCATTGCGGACCCGGAGAATGGCATAATACAGAAGAATTTTTTGTTTCCAACCATGAAGGACATGAAGGTTTGGCTATAAGAATACTCAGTGCGGCACCATCGTCTGTTCATAGTGCAACACTCCGATGTGAACAAAAGGTACACTGTGAGGTGCAGATGGAAGGTATGGGGCCACAAAACAAGGGACAACCAATGAAAAATAGCGAATGTGAAGCAGCCTCACACTTGTGGGACCGCACAAGTGTCCGAGGAGCACCTCCAGGCGACCGCAAATTTCATTACTAGGCGTATTATGGCGGTTGTGTTTGTCGATCCTGATGTGTCTGTCGCCACCCTTATCGAGGTTATCTACGGGTTCATTAAGTATTGTGTGAAGTACGGGAAAGCATGGAGGGCAAAGCAGAGAGCGTTGCAGTTATTGTGGGGTGATTGGAAGGAGGCTTACGGTTTGCTTCCTCGAATCCTAACCGCTATGCAGGCCAAGAATCTGGGCATGGTGTTTCACCCTTGGCACGGCAACCGTATGGAACTCGATGGAGGGGTTATGAAATATGTCCTTGGGCGGGTGTATTGGTCCTTTGGGCAATACATAGAGGCCTTCAAACATTGCAGACCTGTCTTATCTGCTGACGCTACATTCTTGACGGGGAAGTACTATGGTGCCTTGATGCTCGCCGTGGGTATTGATGCGGAGGACCAGCTAATTCCATTAGCATTCGCATTGACAGAGGGTGAGAACAATGCAAGCTGGGAATGGTTCCTGGATATAGTTCGTCTAGCCTCGTTGGGCCTGGACGACAGGTTTGCATCGTCTCGGACAGGCACCGCGGCATTCTGAACGCTGTGAAGAGCAGACTTGATGGACACCCGGATGTGCTACATAGGTGGTGCATACATCATTTAGCAGCTAATTTCTTTAAGCAATGCAGCAGGGAAGATCTCACCAAAAAGTTCAAGCTGTTGTGCGGATGCTTGGAGAAGAGGGAATTCAAGGTCAAGTTGACGGAGCTGAGGGGACTGACCAACGAACGAGATAAGTCGTGGTTGGACGAGATCTTGCAGCAGAAGGAGAAGTGGGCACAGGCATACGTAAAGATGGTTGTCGGTATGGAATGATAATAACAAACATCTCGGAGGTGTTCAACAACGTTATTAAGGGCATCCGTGCGATGCCAGTATCTGCTATCTTGGAGTACTCATTTTGAAAGACCAACAAGTACTTTGTGGATTGGTGGACCCGGGCAAGGGATGCATTCAACACCGGCGAGCGTTGGGGTGCGGCTGCTACCAAGCACCTTGCTATCGCGAAGGCCGAGTCATGCAATCAGGAGGCGGAGGAATACGATCCCATTAAGCATATATACGCCGTCAAGGCAGCCAGGGTCACATCAATAGGGGGCGAATGTTATGGTGGCCGGAACCATAGAGTGAACTCGTCGAGGAGATCAGATTGCATGGTCGGCGTTGTTGCATGTCCCATGCTCTCACGTCATCACCGCCTGTCGCGTGTGCGGTGTAAGTCACCTTACCTTCGTTGCGTCAGAATTCTCGAAGCAAGCCACGATGCAGACTTGGGAGAAGCGATTCGAGCCTTACTTAGATCCCTCGCATTGGCCACCGTACGTGGGGGAGGAATACATTCCCGACGTAAACATGATGAACAAGCGACGCGGCCGAAGGAAGAGGAAGATGCTTCGTAATGACATGGACGTCTCACAGCAAGGCGGTAAGGACATGTACTCTCTAGGGGACTTCAACAACGCCGGCAGCACCAACAGGTGCTCGAAGTGCCACGAGCACGGACACACAAGGGCAAAGCATGTCAGTAGGGATTCCCAGCCGCGCAGGGTCAGGCGGCGGCGTGAACATGTCGCCCCACCTGCTTGAGGTATCTAATGCTGTTGTTCCACAAAAATGGTTGTTCTTTACGTATATAACACTTTCATTTGCATTTCACATATTGTTTTGAACGCCATGTGTACTTACTTTCATTTTGCATTCTCTACATTGTTTTGTACCTCACGTGATCTTACAAAAATCCTATCTCAGAATGCAGATGCCGCGAGAAGACGCCGCAATACGCGTTGCTCCTCTCGGAGTTCGATGACGACCACCGCGCTCGCCGCATAGCCCAGGGTAGTCATGTGAGATTTGCTACTCTTCTACTCCATCGTGCTTGTTGTTTCACTTATTTATTTACATATATCTCTTGCAAGTACTCCAGCCACTTCGCCCTCAGACCCACACCCCCTAGATTGGGATGAGCGGTACGCGCCACACGTCCGCTCAGCAGGTCTCCTTGGTTTGGTGCGGATAGTTATCAACGGGCTCCCTCGTATGGATGGTTCTGCGCTCACCGCACTGGTGGACCGGTGGCGCCCGGAGACCCACACTTTCCACCTACCGTCAGACGAGATGACTATCACGCTTCGGGACGTTGGTATGATTCGGCCTCCGTAGATGGTGCACTGTGATCGGGGCGTCAGCGGTGGTGGCGAGACCGGGTGGGAGAGTGGCTCGGAGTGCGACCGGAGGAACCCCCTGCGGACTCGAGGGACAATCGGCCATCTGCGGTGCTTGCGTCATGGCTGCACGTGCACTTCAACGTGTGCCCGCCGAACGCAGATGCCGCCATAGTGCAGTGCTTCGCACGGGCGTGGATTTGGCATCTTCTTGGCTCCTTCCTCTTCCCAAACGGTACCGGCAACGCCGTCTCCTGGATTTACTTACCGATTTTGGCAGATTTCACGACGGCAGGGACCTATAGTTGGGGTTATGCTACTTGGCGTGTGTCTGAAGCATCAAGATCGCGGCGCGTCTTGTCGAAGTGGACGGAGGGCAACTTGGGTGGCTGCGCATACCTCCTGCAGATCTGGATGTGGGAGCGTTTCCCCGTGGGTCGACCCACTCATGCTGCCTTGCAGGTACGGATTTTTTTTAATTAATCACTCATATCTCGTTCCATAAGAAATACGACTGATATATATCTCCATGCGAGCTTTATGCGATGACAAGACCACACGGGCGACTTTGCGATGATAAAACCAAAGGAGTTGACTTTTATGTAGCTTAGGGTTTAGGTTTAGGTTAGACTTTTCGCATCGATAAGATGACATTCCGCAAAGTAAGACAGGACTCTGCATGAAATTAACCACACCATGCCAACCATAGGGCTTATAAAAGGGGGTTGAACTAAACCCAACACTACACAATAGATACCCAGCTATAGACTCTTGAAAGCATCTAGGCCCCTAAAAATTGTTTTGGTAATTAATGATAATATGTGAATATGGGATTAACGTGTTTATTGAGTATTTACAAGGTTAAATTCCATTGGTGAATGTATTGATGCAAAGTGGCATGCAAATGGGCTACACGAAGATCTTTTGGCTCAAAGACAAGGTACAAGTAGTCTAGGTTCCTTTTTTTTTCTATTTTACCGGTCTTAGGAGTTTTGGTTGGAAGACCGAATTATAGGATAAACACCGTACTATTAAGAGGGATCATGGCTAGTAACTTGATAGCATGTTCTTGTGCCATATGGATCAATTTAGGATCATGCATGCATTTGAATTTAAACTTGAAATTGAATTTAAAAGCTTTAATGCTACATCCAAAATTGGTAATCTGTGATTATAATTGCGGTCGTATCGCTGAGTCTTGATATGAGGGACCTTACTTGGCGGTAGTACCAGTATTTTGAAGGAACGACCAACTAAGCGCATATCTTGAACAGCCAAACTCTTTGGCGGTACTACCGCATTGCGGTCATTCCGAGTTTTAGTTGGCGGTTCAAGAAAACCAGAAGCAATGCATTTTGCCTCAGAATCACTCGTGGAAATCGGTCGTATGCTTCGTGACAATCGGTCGCATCTGACATGTGCGGTCGCATCAAATTTGTGAGGCGGTTCAATAAAAACAGAACAAGTGTAAATCTGCTCAAAAACTTTTTCTAGAATCGGACGTTCCGCGCTTGGGAACGGTTGTACCGCCCTGCGGTCATTCCGATTTGTACATGGTGGTGTAAAAATTCCAGAACGCTTTTATTCTTTAGTGTTTTGTGAAACCCTACAAACGGTCGTACCGCTCGTAAATGCGGAACGACCGGGAGTTCAGACGCATCGTTCGTTAACTGCTGATCGTTCATTGGGATTTCCAACGACTATATTGTTCATTTTAGTAGCTGTTCTCGTTTTAGTATGCTGATCAGTCTTGATCGTCGGCCGCATTATCTTCTTGATCGTTTCGCTTTTTTTGAGGGTTGGGGTTTGGTCCCCCAACGGTCATAATTGTTGGTGGGGGTTATAAATACCCCCCCAACTGCTCAAGTAAAGGCTGCTAGTGCCCATTTAACATCCATAGAGCCTTTAGAGCTTTGTGCATTCACTCAACACTCAAAAACTCTCTTGTGCATTCATTGTGAGCTTGTTGAGATTCATTCAAGTGCATTCATACTCCTAGTTGATCCATTTGCACTTGAGTGCTGTCAAGTGAAGACCGTTGGTCTATTACTCTTGGAGTGATACCGCGCTCCTAGACGGTTTGGTGGTGGAGCACGGTGATCTCTTCAAAGAAGATTGTGAAGAGACCCGGTGCAAGCTTGTGAGTGGTTCGGTGTTCACCATCTCCGGAGCGGAGGAAGAACAACCATAGTGAATCGAGGGAAGGCTTAATTCGTGGAGCTAGTTTGAGGTGTCAAGCTTCCTCAACGTGGAGTAGTGAAGACCGGCAAATCTTCGATACCACGGAAAAAACATCGTCGTGTCTTTATGGTTATTTCTAGTCTTTACTTTCCGCATTTATATTTCTAGCTTGTTTATTGTGATTGAATTGCTTAGCTAGAAGTGTAACTTGTTTAGACTAAGTTATTAATTGGCTAAAATTGTTAAATTGTTAAAAAGTTTAAAAACCTCCTATTCACCCCCTCTAGTCGGTTATTCTTGATCCTACAACTCTTCAGCAAACTTCTACGCAAGGATGTTGCAGAAACAAAAGTGGCTTAAGCAGAAGAGGAAACAGCTACAATACCCAGATAAATCAATGAAAGATGCTCCAGTACCACCACGTTTTCCGACCCCGTAGTGTGTGTGTGGCGAACCGGTAGAGATCATTCAGTCCACACACCCAAACACTGCCGCCCGGGCGTACTACACGTGCGGGCACCATCTCGTAAGCGTTTCTTTCGCGTGCATCGATTTTCCTCTCCCAACGTTGAATTCCTTAATTTTTTAACTTCATCCTCACGTAATGGCAGCCCGAGATGCGCTGCCACTTCTTCCAATGGATCGATGGTTCAAGATGTACGACGGGGCATTCATCCGCCAGGGTACATCTTTGAACTACTCGGTGCGGGCGAGAACTTCGTCGCGGTGGAAACCTTACGTCTGGGACCTGCTGAGGAGGCACCGGCGAGCCTAGTACTCGCGACAAGGGCAAGGGAAAGGCTCATGCAGCTGAGCCCGGCCGCCACAGCGTATCTGGTCGCCCAGGCGTAATCCGTAGCGACGACGTGAGTTATGAAAAATTTACATCCTTCTTACGATTTTCACTATACGGTCCACTTACATCATGGAATTGCAGAACATGGATGACTTCGACATACCAGCCCGACGTGGACAGTCCCGCGACAAGGGCAAGGGAAAGGCTCACGCGGCTGAGCCCGGCCGCCACAGCGTATTTGGTCGCCTGGGCGTAATCCGTATCGACGACGTGAGTTATAAAGAATTTACATCCTTCTTATGATATTCACTATACGATGCACTTACATCGTGGAATCGCAGGACATGGACGACTT
Source organism: Phyllostachys edulis (assembly GCA_036346405.1). NCBI lineage: Eukaryota > Viridiplantae > Streptophyta > Magnoliopsida > Poales > Poaceae > Phyllostachys > Phyllostachys edulis. Next base: position 18,350,154 of record CM070550.1, on the reverse strand, counting down.
CGACACACCAGCCCGACGTGGAGAGTATGGCGACAAGGGGAAAGGGAAGGCTCCTTCGACCGAGACATCGTTAAATAGGACACTCTTTGTCAAATTATCAGTTTGTCGTGCATGATCTGTATTGTACGACAGGTCATTCCGTAGTAGTCCCCCGTCCTACCCGCCATATTTTTTACTATCCCCTAAAGACATGTATACTTACATGGTCCGGATGCTTGTGTCACAGTGTACCGTAGTAGTAGTGATGATGACTAAAGCAATTAGCCGAACCATCATGCCATGTGACTACGTAACGCGATTCTTCGTCGCGGACTCTAATGTAGTTTCGATTCCGTGTCTCGCTAAGCCATCAAAGCAAGCCTATATTGCAAGTACGCCTCTTCTAGTGGAATCCCAGAAAGAACCATTCGCACCGACATCGAATCCTCCATGTTTTAGGGCATCTTCATAATCACAACGAGCGTTCTCAGCCCCTTGCGAGTTTGCTTGGACGACATCCTCAAGGTTATACCTCGTCTGATATGCTTATCAATCATCCTTTCTCTGAACGAATATCACTTACCTTTCTACTTACAATTCATTACAGATCGACTGGACAACCCTGACCCTCGCCAGGTTTTCGGATCGACGTGATAACACTCTACGCCTTTCTTTGCGAGTAATGTCTTTTTGTTCAAAAGTGGCGAGGCGATCGAGTTGTCTTCGCGCAAAAGTCTGTCCCGCCTTGTCTTGTCATCGCAAGGTCGTCTCCTTTGGCCTTATCTTTGCAATGCCGCACCGTGTGGTCTTGTCATCGCGCAAAAAGCCGCCCCGTCAAGCCTTCTCCTCGCAAGAATTTGTCTCTTTTGGTGTTGTCCTTGTGCAAAGCCATCTGTTTGGCCTTATCTTCGCAAGAAAGCGCAGCCCGTCCAGTCTTGTCATCTACAACCTAACACATTACCCCGTCAGGTCTTGGCCTCCTCCCGCGGGCTATAAAATGTGCGTCCAACGCTCCGGAAGGACCACTCGATCCTTCAAACCGTAGGAAGAAGAACCTTCTCCGTCATACACTAACATACCATGGCAGATGCCTAGGGACCAGTCCAACCGGGGTCGCCGAAGCAAGACCTTCTCTTGGAAAGGAGAGAGGACTTCGGCCCTAACTACCGGTTAGCGCCGAACAAGCGTGCCCAACCTAAGTGGCCGAAATGCGGACACGGGGAGGACGCTATCGTGCAGGTCATAGATGGCCCTTTCGATGGCGGACGACGTTTCTTCCGATGCCCATACTCTGAGGTAAATAGTTTTGTTCATGTTACTTACTGCTAATACATCCTCTATACTAACCGTCCCTTACAGCAGATGGTGAAATGCAACTTTACCCGCTGGATCGATCCACCCTATGAACGACATGTTGTGATGCACGTGGATATATTGTGGAACCGAATATTTGATTTGGAGGCGCAAATTGAAGATCTCAAGGAGCAAAATGATGACCTCCGCCAACAGATGCAGCGCGAGAGAGGCAACGAGGAGGTCGTGAACATAGGAAGTTCCTATGATCCCACATGCCAACCCTAGCTGCATATGTGCGTGCCACTACAATGACGGCCAGCCACGTCCGAGGCGCCCAGCTGGAGAACACTCTATGTGGGTAGTACGAGACACCTTTCCGTACTAGTTCCCAGAAGGTCTAATTTATTTTCATTCAAAAAAGACGCATATGTATCGTATGAGAACTTCGGTTTATTGCATCATGCATGATGTTGTTTCTTATACATGTAACCAAACCCTGTGCGCCATGTTATTCCAAGCTTTGTTATGAAGTCTATTTTAATTTGCAACTTTAAATCTCGTCGTCTTTTCGCTTTCAATTCTTCGTGTAGTAAGGCATCCAACAACATGATAAAAACGAGTTCTGGAAGTTCATGGTTTGGTCTACGACTACAAACCTATGATTCCAGTAGGATGTCTACGCACCACCTATCATTCCACTAGGATGTCTACGCATCTTTCATCAGCGGTACTGTCTAACATATGTGCATAATTGTGCCTCATGTTGTACCACACAATCCACATATTACTTATTTTTTTCCAGGATGCATTATGTATCACTTTTGGGACACGCCTTGAAAATATTGTAAAGTGTCTAAGATTTTCAAAGCACAAAAAGATTACAGGTCTATATATCTATTTACTCTCAGTTAAAAAGGATGGTGTTATATTTGGTTACGTAGAGAGGTCTCTATTTCCAAGTTGTGAATTGTTAAATGTTATATGTACATGGCGTTATGTATCACCGTATCTTCAATTGTTTTTTATCTTTCAAAACGAAGTACTTGTTGGCTACAAATCTATAAATCCAAATGGAATCCAAACAAACTGGAATAGCCCCTGTCACACCGTGATAAATGGTGTGACAATTGGGATCTGTCACGCCAAGCAAGAAGGCGTGACAATCGGATTCTGTCACGCCAAACAAAAAGGCGTGATAGGTGCCACGCAAGCCCTCCACGCTGGCGCAGCGCGCGGCTGAGGGCTTGCGTAGCACCTTTGGCCACACCGCCTATTGATGGCGTGACAGTGTGATTTTGTCACACCACGGGAGGTAGCGTGACCAAAATGGTCAGATTTGGAAATAAAGTTGGCGATAAGTTAACTTTAAAATATAATTAAAAAAAGATTAAATAAAAAAATTCTCCTTTGAACAACCAACCAAAGAATGAAACTTTATTATTGTGAACTCGTAACATCAATGCTTATGTACACAGATTTTGAATAAAATTGCAAACCGTAATGCTGGTGGAAAGTAGCAACCCCACTATATGATCGGAGTGCATCCAACCGGCCAGCTTAGAACCAAAATAAAGCCGCACTCTTTTCATTGTACAGCTTCCATTCTATTGACAAACAGTTTCACCTTCTCCATTTCCTTGTACAGTAGAAAAGACCAGTTTCCAACATACAGGTTGATGTTGGCCTGGAACGAGAATCATTTCGCATCGTCATCGTCCTCCAAGTCACTAAAAGACACATCTTCCTCGTCGCCTATGGGAATGGTGGTGTGCCAAGCAAGATCGGCCTCCTCAAACCAATCATCTATATCGTCATCAAAGGTTTCTTGAAAAACATTTGAGGCCTTGGTATCGTCCTTGGGCAGCTGCTCTTTGATGACTGATTTGTCCACTGCTGCAACTTCAGTTACTTGGATAGGATGCAACTCAGTCTCAAAATCTGTTATGGGGATGACCGAAGCGGCTTGTTGTCGCATAGATGGGAATGCCTCTGTGATATCTTTAGAGGTGTCCTCTTCTGAATGCATTCCAAAATCATCTTTATGATGGCATAGCTGCTCTGTTTCAAGCTTTGACTGGTGTTGCAAACGTTGCATAAGCATTGCTCTAGCTTCCACAATCTGCAAGAACAAGAACTGGGCTAGCTTAACTGCTAGGACATGTGTTGTCTTGCACCTTCCAAAACAGATTATAATGGAAGCACCAATGTGACAAATAAGCATATTTTCAGTGTAACTATCAAGAACTAGGACCAGGGTAAAACTTATCGGCTGCAATTTTTTAACGGGGGGACCGGTAAGACCGGTTTTCGCGAAAATCGGAAATTTCGGCCAAAATTTTCAATTTTTTTTTTGCAATTCTGGGATTTTAAATAAAAAATCAAATTTGAACAAAATTCAAGCAAATTCGAATTTTTTTGGACAAAATTTATCAAAACCGAAAATTTCGGGGCTCATTTGAATCTTACCGGCCCCCGCCGGTAACACCGTTTACCAGCGGTAACCGGCGAAAATCGGCTGATAAGTTTTTCCCTGACAAGGACATTTAATGCACATCCCTCCTGGTGCACCCCAGGCCTTAATGGACTCCAAAAATTCTTCAATAGTCATATTAGCTATAGGGAGAGGTGCTCCACTGCATGGCAAAATTTCAGCCCCAAACCCAATTTATAATAGAAACTGGGACGAAATACAGATATTCCGAACATATAGTAAATATAGTAGAAATCACATTTAATACAGAATTTATCTTGTTTATTTTCATGACTTCCTCTGTTGATTGAGTTAGTTTAAAATATTACCACCTGATATAACACTTCACCCTGTACCAAAACTAATTTGAATTTTTTTTAAGTCGTTGAAACCAGGGATATGCACTAATGAAAACAGACAAAATCAGTTAGTTTGATTATGTTAGATATGACTTGTATAGGGTATTCTTCGCATAGTTATATACACATGTAACATGTATGTATTGGCATTTATGCCTATTGCAATAGACAATGATTCATTCCAACCTGGTATTAGAGCCATGAAAACCCTAACCCTAGCCAAATACTCCACCTAGCTGCCACTGTCATCGCACCCGGGCCTCCTCCGCTCCACGAGCCCTCTACCTTTCCCCGTGCGCCTCATCCTTTTTTGCGCCGTTCAAGCCTCCCTGCCGCTAGATCCCACCATCCGTGTGCGACTCCTCATTACGCGCCAGTTCTGCTCCGCCGGATCCCGCCCGCTCGGCTCGGCCGCGCCTCCGTGCCAGCGCCCGACCACTCGGCTCAGGACCTAATGCCCGAGCCACCCCAACCTCAGGCCGCTACAGCCGCCCCTCGGACTCCCCTGCAGCCGACTCCGGATGGCTACCGTCGACGGCTCCTTCGCCATCCCGCTCCCCTCGGTTTGGTTTGACGAGATGAACTTTCGGGAGTGGACTGTTCACCTGAGGATTCACCTCAACAGCCAGCGCCTTTGGGGTCATCTCACCGCCTCGCCCTACGCCGCCAATTCTACTAGCTCTTCTTCTTTGGCGAGGATCGGTTGTTCGAGGCGCTAATATCAAGACTTGGAGGAGGCCACGAGCTCTACGACCGAGCTGCACGCCTACGAGAGATGGCAGGATGCCGAAGCTCATGCTATCGCTATCCTAGTGGGCAACATGCTCATCGCCATATCCATGGATGTGGCGGAGCGGCTAATGACTCAGCTAATGTGGGAGCACCTCTACCAGCCGACGAGTGATGCTACGTACCTCTCCGTCGTGCACCAAGTGCATTCCCTTTAGTAGCTTGATGCCATTGTGTACGACTTCTACTAGCAGATGTTTGAGGTATGGCGTCAGTTTGACTCTCTGGGGCCGGATGTTTCCCGAACCTGTCCCTGCTATGTGCGGCTCCACGCTCATCAGGAGACTCACTGTATCTATGACTTCCTGATGCATCTCCGGCCTAAGTTCGAGACCGTGCGTGCTCAGCTCCTAACTCGTCACCCGCGCCCGAGCTTGGTGGAGGCCCTCACGGGTGTTCATGCTGAGGAGACTTGTCATCATGGTGAGGCTTAGATGCAGACTATCTCGTCTTCTTCAGCGTCTGCTTCTTCAGCACCGACCAATGTCCCGCCAGCTCCCGCGGGTCTCCACTACTCCTACTGCTAGCGTGACGACCACATGTATCAAGACTGCTACAAGCGGAGGAGGGACCAAGGTCGCCGGGGTCGACGTCCCCCGAAGGGCTCTGGAGGTTCCTCCCACTCAAGAGCTGGCCCCTCTCGCCAAGGCTCCTCTAGTGACGCCACGCGGGAGCTCCTCTCCCTGCTCCAATACCTCGATGTCAACTCGTCCTTAGACTCCTTGGGTTCTACTCGTCTGGCTTTTGTTTTCGAACAGTCTTCCTCGCCTCCGCCTCCTCCCTCATCAAGTATCTTGTCTCCGTGAATCTTAGACTCTAGTGCTTCATTTCACATGACACCAGATTCTACACACCTCACTTCTGTGAGTTCCACAGTTCTTCCTTCCACTGTTCAGACTACAGATGGAACCTCTCTTCCTATTGCAGGTCGAGGCATCCTCTCCACTTCTTCTTTTCATGTTCCTGCAGTGTCACATGTTCCTCAGCCTACTATGCAGCTTATGTCGGCTGGTCAGATCATTGATCACGACTATCGTGTTGTTCTTGACTCTGACTCTTGTTGTGTCTAGGACCACCACATGGGGACTCTGCTTGGTACTAGCCCTCAGCGCCATGATTCGCAGCGTCTTTGGGAGCTCGACTGGCTACACTTCCTTCAGCTGCCTCCGCTAACCAATCAACCTCTACCATTGCATCTGTGTTTGCTGCGTCCTCTATTGCTTCCTTCGCTCGGTGGCACCATCGTTTGGGTTATCTTTGTGGATCACATCTGTCGTCACTAGTAGATCGTGATGTTCTTGAGTCTGTTTCTAGAACACCTCTTAACATTGTATGGGTTGCAAGCTTGGCAAACAGGTGCAACTCCCCTATCCCTGTAGTGATTATGTTTCTACTCGTCCTTTTGATCTTGTTCACTCTGATGTTTGTGGTCCGGCTCCCTTTGTTTCGAAAGGGCGACATCGATACTATGTGATCTTTATTGATGATTGTTCTCGTTATACTTGGATCTACTTCATGCCCTCTCATAATCAGGTTCTCTTTATTTACCAGATGTTCGCCACCATGGTTCGCACTCAGTTTGATTCGGCCATTCGTGTGGTTCGTGCTGATTCTGCTGGCGAATACCTATCCGCTGGATGTCAAGAATGTCTTTCTTAATGGCAAGTTGCGTGACGTTAACATGCAGCCGCCCCTGGGTATTATATCCTTACTAGTATGGTTTGTCACCTTCGCCGTTTTCAAGAGTTGCCGAGGGCTGGAGGGCACGAGCGGCCGTGTGAGGAGGGGTGGGGTGCCAAAGGGGCGTCCAAGGAGACCGGCCTTAGTGGAGCGTGGGTGGAGGCGTGAGGGCTCGAGGAGATGCTTAGAGGCGACTGGGGGCCGGCCTCGGAGGCGCGAGGGCTCCAAGAAGTCTTGAAGGGGCTCGGCGGTGATGACGAGGCCGATGGAGAAGGGGACTACACCCGAGGGGGTCCGAGGCGGCGGTTGCTAGGTGCGCCGAAGGGGCTCAAGGCGGCCAGCCTCGGTGGAGCATCGGAGGCGCGAGGGGCTCGGAGGGGGATGCAGAAAGGGCTCGGCAGGGATGACGAGGCCAACGACGAAGAGGGCCACGCTTGAGGGGGTCCAAGGTGGCGGTGATGATGAGGCTGACAGAGAAGGGCCGCGCTCATGGGTCCGAGGCGATGGCGATGACGGCGGGCGCGCCGAGGTCAGCGGCGGCGACGAGGCGTGCCGCGAGGCGCACCGGAGGCGACAGTCCGTTAGCGGGCGAGTCCTCGCAGCGCGGCGCGGCCGACGCCAGCGAGTGTCTTCAGGCCGGTGATTGGTGCCTAGGGGCGCGAGGGGTGGCCTCCACCAGGAGCGCCTAAGGGGCCCGAGGCGGCCACGAGGGCTGCCGAAGGGCCCAAGGTCTTGGTCGTGCGAGGCCACGTGCGGGCGATGTGGAGGTCGCCCGCCAGGTCTGGGCCACGCGCGTGAGTGGCTTCGATCGAAGGTGGGCCTCATGCGAGGAGAACCACGCCAACCGAGGCCACGCAAGGCAGGCCTTCGGGTCGAGGCATGTTGATTGCGCGCGGTGGGCCCCGAGGCGATGTTGGGTTCCACATGCGAAGGTGCGATGAACTCCCCTCGCTCCGAACGAAGGGGGTATGGACAGCGACCGCTCCTTCCAAAAATTGATACTTTCGGCTCTTCCATGCGTAACTTCTTGTTCACTCCCCACGGACGGCGCCAACTATCGTAGCTACGAAACTAGACAGCGGATAACGAATACCCTTTGTCATGAGAGGACCGAAGGAGAGGATCCCAAAGCATGAGAGGTGTGAATGTTGTATATTGAATGAGAGGAAGCCCCCCTTTTGTCATGCCCTTGGGGCCATATATATAGGGGAGCAAGAGGGGATATTTCACTTCTTGCCCCTACCTTACAATGATGGAGAGGGGAGCATTTTGGTACATTCCCGCAGGCATAGATATAGGTCTAGTCTAGGTACATGTTCGTATTCCATAGGGCATACTAGGTATTACCGACAACCTAGGGGGTGGGGCACTCGTACGACAGTAATATTGATTAGATAGCCAACACTTAGCCTATAAGATTTTGAATTTAAGTTATTGGAGGGACTATACATGTGTTTCTAGAGTTTTGTTCCACACAAGATCAAGAGGGTCTGGAATTTTTTTGAAGCATGGGGACTATACAACACTTAGCCTGTAAGATTTTGAAGCCAACAATTAGCCTATAAGATTTTGAATTTAAGTTATTGGTGGGACTATACATGTGTTTCTAGAGTTTTGTTATACACACAAGATCAAGAGGGTTTGGAAATTTTTTTAAAGCATGGGGGAGCCATGGCTCCCACTAGCCCGCCACTGTCTCCATCCCTAGTGCCAGTTGATTTTTTTTTAAAAAAAAACAATTGTGCCAGACTGCCAGTTGATGGAAAAAGGAATATCGTAAATTGTTACTGTGCCATGTATCTAATACTCTAATGCAATAGAAAAACCCACAAAGACTGATTGCTACACATCACAAAAGAGCTATCTTAATTATCCACTAACCTAACAGGCTAACACCATACATAAAGCCAGAACTCACTAGATATATGGTACAAGTGACAAACATGGGGGCTGGTTAGCTTGACCAGAATGGCCTATAGAGTATAGATTATAGACTTTAGTAGCTTCAGAAAGAATAGCATTGCTAATCTTAACAATTAAATGCCAGTGCATTCTGACGTAATGTGTTATGGCACAGCGCAATCATGGATTATTAACTTCCTTTTTTATTGCCTAGCATGCAAATACATATATCATGTTAGGGACCCAGTCACCAGTGAGTAATTGTTTAATCAGAACACTATCTGACTCTGAGGTCTGAGCTAATGATAAATACCACAGCCACCTATAACTTTACTACTTTCTTCATAAATTGTTTGGATTCTGGAACAATTGAGATTACAAATGGAGAACATTTAATATCATTAATGCAGAGCGATTTACCTGCAGTGTGGACAGAAGTTCAGCGTCATGCTTGTTCAGTCTAGGATGTAGAAGAACAAAATAGATTTTCCAAAAACATTCTTTGCTCATATGGATTGGACATAGTTCAATCCGCAAAGCAGCTAATCTAGGAGCGAGGTGCTCAATAGCCAAGGCATGCTCTTGCTGAGCATCAGACATGTCAAAATCTGAAGGGATAAAAGGATTATTGAAAAAGTTAAGAAAGCACTTTCACATGGACAAACTTGATAGAAAAAAAGTGAGGTGGAATTGATAGTTTGATACATTAGTTGCATCGGAATAACATATGCATAGTTTCACAACAAACATGAGACACAAATGCATGCCATTCCATCAGCACCAAGTTAATCTTACAGTAGCAGTCAACACTGCAAAGACACTCCGAAAAATTAAATCAAGACAAAACCTAAAAGAAGTGGTATCATGCAAGCATAAAATTCGAATCATAAAAGTGCAAAGCATATCACTTCCGGCACATACAGGGTTTCGAATTTTGACCATAACCCATAAGCCCACCTTGTTAAACAGAAAAGCCTTTTCCCATGCTATTGCTAAGTGCTAACCTTAGGAAATGAATTTTTGCTATGGATCTATAATCTATTGAATGATGCACATTGTCTTAGGACAAGCATCGAGCAAAGGACTGCACATGCTTGGGCATCAAGAATTTGGTGAAGATTTTATGATCACGAATACTATTAAAGAATGAGACTTCGCTGGAAAAGCTCATGCAAAATTATGTGACCCTGGGATCCTGGAAATGGGAGCTACTCAGCTATGTTTTGGAAGCAACTAGTAATTGCTGTCAAACATGGATGCAAGATACAAGGATGACCAGGCAAACACAGGTCGATTGCCCAATGCAATTGATCAGGAAAAAAGGTCCCTAATTAGTATATAGATAGCATCAGAAATCCATTATATCATTTAAAACAATCATGCACGATCCACCCAACTATTCATCTTCCAGCAATGTGTTTATCATATTTTCTTCGTGCATTGACGCACTGCATAAGAGACATGGAAGAAGAATTTGTGACACTCACAATGCATATCTCTTCCATAACCACGATATCTATTAGCATATCTACCCAATGATGAACTTGAAAACTTCAAAGAACAGCAATAGACAGCAGAATGCACCTAAACTCAAGCCTCCCTTGTTCATATCAACACTGCAATTCATATACTCCTGACTGTAGAACATTGCATTTTGTAAAGCAATAGCCTGGAGTGAGGGGTGAAGAAATTACACGAGAATGGCCCATCAGACTCCTCATCGTCAGGGAGCAACGGGAAGTCGAGCCAGGTCTCTGGGTGCCTGGAGATGTTTGTGGCGAATGCGAGCACCTCCTGGGTGATCCCAATCACATCCCACTCCTCCTCCTCCTCCTCCTCCTCCTCATGTCTTACCCTCTCATCCTCCAACTCGTGGCCACCCACCTGCTCATGCTCTTCATGCCATACCTCGCCATCATCCACCTGATGTCTTACCCTTGCCTCCAACTCATGCCTCACCTCGTCGTCTCCCACCCCACGTTGTACCCTCTCCTCCCACTCATGCCTCACCACGTCGTCCTCCACCTCATGCCTCACTTCGTCCTCGTTCTCCTCCAATACAAACCTCACCTCTTCCTCCCCCTCGTTCCTCATCGCTTCCAGCAATTCCCCTTCTTCCTCGTCTTCAGGAGCGAAGAAATTGGAGGCCATCCTAGAGAAACCGGACACGGCCTTGTGGCTCGAGATCCGCGAGATCCCGCTCCTGAACCTCCCACCGAACTCGGCGAAGTCGCTCCGGATCCCGGCCATCTCAGGCGGCGTCTCCGCAGTGCCGAGTTGGCCCTCCGCGGACGGAGGCGAGGGCGATGGCGAGGCCTCCCCGGGCGGGGGCGAGAGGAAATTGGTGACGCCCCAAAATTGGCGGGTCAGGGTTTTGGACAGCTCGGTGAGGTCCTCCTTGACGCCCCCCGCCGCGGCCGAATGGAGCTGGTGGGGAGGCGGAGGCGGGATGCGCGCGGAGGGGGAGGGGGAGGGGGAGGGGGCTGCAGCGTCGGGGTCATCGTCGGCGCCGGAATCGTCGGGGATGTTGAGGGAGGTGGCGAGGGAACGGGCGAGCCATGACATCTCCGGCGATCGCCGGCGGCGAGGGGGAGGGGGCGGGTGGGTTGGGTTAGTTCAATCGGCTGCTCCCTTTCGGGTTCGTGTTTGAAATGGACGGGTTGGGAGAGGGGAATTCATTATTTGTGTTTTCTATAGTTGAGTTTTCAGAAAATTTTTTTTTGTTATAATTTTTTTTCCCCTTCTTAATCTATTTTTTCGTTATTTGCCTTATTTGTATTATTTTAATCTTATCTACCCATTTTCCCGTTACGAGGCACGCAAAATGACCATCTTACTCCTTGGTCGGGGCCGCCCTATTCCCCTCGCACCGAAACGCCGCCATGACCATCGGCGTCCTCCTTGAGCTCAGAGTCATGGCGTGGCGCCAGAGACCCTCCTCCCGCGAGGAGAGGCGATCATCGATGCTCTAAGAGTTCATCAATCGGTTCAGAAAGTTGGCTTCCTTCCCAATTCAAACGTGAATGCTCATCAACCAATCAGCATGCATACATGAACATCAATGAAACCACCTCCATCAGCCCACCTTCATCACTGTCCTCATACATGAACAGATAGCAACCCACCTCCATTTCCCTCGCTTGCATGAATCAAAAGCATCAATATCATAGAACGAATTAATCCCTAAGAACCAAAAAGCAAAAGATGGAATCAAGTCTAATCACGTTACAACAGAGAGAAATAATCCCCACAAGAACAACTTTTGGCCAAAGCAAGAACCAGAGAGGACCGGGCGAGGGCTGGGTGAGACCACGCCGCCAGGGGGGGCACAGGCAAGGGCGTGAGGGGAGCAGGGAGCAGCTGGGGCGGCACCAAGCCACGGCTGAGGGAGAGTGGCACCATGGGGGCAGCCATGGGCAAAAATCCAACCAAAGCAAAACTCCATTGAGCAAGAAATAGGAATAAGAGAAGCAAAGAAGAAGGGGAATGGCCTGTGAGCATTCGGCTGGAAGCAAATAGAGGGGAGAGAGAGAGAGAGGGAGGAAGAATGGCTCAGGGAGGAGGAAATGTGATCATGATGAGGTGAGGCGAGGGCCATGCCGAGAAGCAGAGAGAGAGCCACCGATCATGGGCAAGCCAAGAGAGGAGAGGCTTGGTGGGGAGGAGGCAAGCGCCATGAGCACCCGAGAGCAAGAAGAGGGGCACCGAAGAAGCTTTAGGAGAAGAGAAATGGATTGGGGAAAGAGGAAGGAGAAATGGGGAGAAGATGCGCACGGAAGGGAGAAGATGCGCACGGGGCAAAAATGTATTTTCGTGTGGCCAAAATAGGGAAAGCGGTCGGATATTAATAAAATAATAAAAAGATGGTAAATAATCAACCAACAGACTAAGAGAAAAGTAAAATATCAATTACACCATAAATAAGTGTAAAATCTAAAAACACATCTCTAGGAAGAGCAAAATATGAATTCCCCCGTTGGGAGAAAAGGGACAGACCGACAGAGACGTATGGCTTGCTGAGTTGCGATTGGGCCCAACCCTCGTGGCGAACTAGGCTTCCCTACCGTTGTAGAAACACGGTAGGTGTCGCAGTTCTTTGGATCTCAATCGTTCATTTAAATCAACGGTCTCCCGTTGTGTTGCGGGTTGGGCTGTGAATCTGGTGAAATGGGCCTCAAGGCCTTGTAAGCAGTTTGAGTGGATCAGACCATTTATAGGCTCTTCTGTTTTTTACAAAGGAGATGAATGGCATATATAAAAAAAATGGACCAATATTGCTTAGCTTTAGGACTGTTTATATCCTTGAAATTCAAGCATGCCGTATTATCATTGAATTAGTACTGTAGATTTCTTATATAATTCGCAACTTTCATATGCAATACTATGATATTTTCTTTAGAGTACATAGATAACACACACCACATACACCACTCACGCCACACACACGTGTGTTCATCACACGCGTTAGGAATTTTGCAGAGGGATAAAGGCCTCACAGATTGTGGCAGCACGCTTTCACACTGAACACACATATTTGTGTACTATGATTAAATAAAACCTACTAGTATTACCCTAATATTTTTTAACTTTAATATATCATAAATTTAGCAGGGCCTTAAGACGAGTATGTGTGCACCACATAATGTTTAGATCGGCGTTCTTGTGTGTTGTTTGGAGTTAGGAGACCGGACGTCCACTGCGATTGCGTTACCTGCACGAACATAATAACTCTTTGCTTGTAGTAGTAGCATCTTAGCATGCACGGAGTAATATGCCAGAATTGTTCTATGAGCTCAATTAAGAGACTAGTTGCAGCTACCACTAAATCCGTTCAATCGATCTCTACGGACCGTGTACGACACCCTTAGTACAAAAACAAAGGGTCGTAATTGCACTTTGTACTCAATTAATTAGATGATCAGATTTGTGACGATGTAACAGATCATGCCTTGCTTGGCATGTTCTGCCGTACCATGGACTTTATGACTTGGTGTCATACTGTACTAGTACAAACAACTAGGCAAGCATAAATGCAAATCGATACTTGTATGTTAAGAAAACTTTTCAGTTGTGCTTGTGTAGCTCTATACTATGGGTGGATTAAATTGCTTTAAACTAAACATGCACGGCTCGTTGTATGATTGTACGGTTAATGGTAATGTAAAATGGTTTACGTTGTAATCATATGGTAAAACAAGCAGCGTTTGAAAAAGAATGACCTCAATTTTCAAAGTGCTAATTTGATAGTACAAATTCTCTTATTTTTCGCTCCAATGTGCACAAAAACATGCACATGATCTCAAGTCCCAACTGCTAGCTAGCAATTTCGAACTATTAAAAATAGCAATATTTTTCAGTCAGTAGTCTACAAGTACAAAACATCCTAACACGACTGATAGCTCGAGCTGGTGGCGTTTAGATTGATGGAATCGACAATCCTAACGATCTGCTCGAGCGCGCTCTTGTCCGCGAGAATGCCCGAGTGCGACACCTTGGGCAGCTCAACCACCTCGACGACCTGCGCCGGCGAGTCGGACCACGCCTTGATCGGCCCCACGAGGCTGGCCAGGTTCACCGTCCCGTCGCCGTCGCCGTACACCACCTTCACCGGGCCGGCGTCGAACCCCTCCTCCCCGAACACGAGGCTCTCGACGGTGTCCACACCGGTGCCTACGAGGCACGTCACCGGCACGCCCGGCTCCGGCAGGACCTCGCCGAGCGGCCGTATTCGCGCCCGGTACGGCTCCACCCCCTCCGCGAACCCGATGTCCTGCAGGAACTGAGTGATGTTCTTGGCGGAGTAGGACCGGTTGTGGTACTGCGACACCACCAGCGTGGTGTTGCCGAATACCTTGGGCGTCGGCAGCAGCCAGAGGTTGCTCTCGGAGCTGCGCTGCTCGTCGCGGATGATGGACGGGTCCACGAACGGCACGCCGAGGGTGTTGCCGGAGGCGAAGGTGAGCATCTCCTGCACCGACCCGCCCCACGGCGTGGACAGCGTCACCAACCGCTTCACGTGCGCCGTACGCCAGGGCAGCGGGTTGCGCACCAGCAGCTGCAGCGCGAACAGTCCGCCGAGGCTGTGCGCCAGGAGGATCGCCGGCTTCCCGCCGTTCGCCGCGCACGCCGTCTCCACCAGCACCTTCAGGCGCTCCAGGTAGGCGCTGCCCACCTGCGACGGGTGCCCTGGCCCGGCCAGCCCGTACCGGAAGTCGTACGGCGCGCCAAACAGGTCGCGCCCCTCGTTGTACCCGGCCTTCTCCAGCGTGCTCGCCAAAATGTTCGTGTAACCCGTCAGGAGCCTGCGCATTATAATAAACCTATCACGTAATTAGGACACGTTTCATTTCAAAGTTTGCATATTTCCATAACAGATAGAAGAAGTTAATTAATTAGCGTGGTACGCACTTTAGGTTGGGGTCGAGGTAGCGGAGGGTGGAGGTGGAGCCGAAGTCGGAGACCCTGGTCTCGACGCCGGGCGCGTTGCGGTAGTCGTCGGCGGCGCGGTCGTAGTAGAGCGTCATCCGCTCGGCGAAGCACCTGGTGAAGGGCGCGACCACGACGGACAGCTCGAACCAGAGGCGGAACCACCCGCCCTGCCCGCGCACCAGCGGCCACACCCGGCAGACCAGGCTCGACGGCTTGTAGTCCTCCGTCAGCCGCGCCTCCAGCTGGTTGCCGCCGTTGCCCGGGATCAGTATCACCGGGTGCAGCTGCTGCTTGCTGCCGCCGGCCGCCCACACGTAGCACGAGCTCAGCGTCGACAGCACGACCATGATCACGGCTACCAGTACAGCCCGAGCTAGCGAAGGCCTCTCCATGCTTCTACTATTCGCTTAACTTTTGTTTTCTTCTTTTCTTTTCTCTCTCTTTGTTGTTTTGGGATTTGGTGTAGCTTCTTTTGTGTGGTGATGCTGCTCCAGAGCTTCTCGACTAGCGATGTTACTTGGATCGCTCGGAGCCGCTCAAGAAGGCATGCGGTGGAACGGTGGTTACGTCGTCCTTCCAGTAGTGGGTACTCACTAACCCAGCTTAACTACGCCTGTAGCAGCGTAGCGCTCTCTGGTAACCTGTGGTTAAGTGGGGACAGCGACAAGGCATCCACTGTACGCGAAGCGTGTGACCTTGAAGGGCCGTGCTATCGCTGGGTCGGGACCGTCGATCGCGCGATCCGACGGTGGAGACGCGCGTGCCGGAGCACGCATGGGCACGCGTTTTCGATCGATCGGACGAGCGGAGTCAACGGACAAAGTGCGAATGGTCCGGATTTTGCGCGGAATGATGGGGGAAATGTCATGTGGTGTCTTTGCCGCCGGCCGGCCGGCCAGCCTTGACGTGTCCGGGCTACGGTGAGTGAAGAGAGTTAACGCTGATGGGAACATGGCGACTGCTGGCCTACCTGCATTCTTTGGGGAACGGAACGTTGCTACGCTGAAGTAAACCGTTAGCTGAACTAACTAACTAACGAGTTACTTCATTCATAACCGCACCGGAGAAGCTGCACGTCCGTACTTTGGTTCTCTCGCTTTTATTTTTATAGGAGCGTCATGCACGCCGCTTTTCAAAGAACAAATTCGACGAATTGCTTTTTGGAATACAAGTAGACGAGCATTTTTCTCTCTCTCCCCCTCGCCTACAGGGAAATAGACGTTTTGTGGGCTTACGTAGTTTCAGGGCCTTGACAAACTGGATTTAGCCAGAGAAAACGTTAATTATTTCTAACTCTTATATATTAGTTGATCAGACTTGTAGATACGTTTCGCGTATTAGATTTGCAGATCTCGATCAATGTAGCTCTAAAAGCTATTATCGTCTGGTGAAATGTTTAACGTGATTGCTAAGTTTTAGCGAGGCTGGTTTGGTTAGCTACTTTTATTAGCCATGCATTCACCTGCTACAGTAGGATCGGATGGCTGCATTTCTTAAATTTTATCGATGTACAGTGTACAGCACATGACAATTGTACATATATACATACCAGCAAAATAACTACTCACTGTTACATACCTATATAATTTCGTACTAGTACGTGTACTAGTTTTAAGTGTTCCGATTTGTTTGGGATTTACTTCAAAGTTCAAACAAATTCCCCTATTCAAATAGGTTGGTGTGTTCAGTTGAATGGTTGAATGTAACATCATTGTTATTGTTTTCTTAGACGACATGGCCTCAGGGCGGACCCAAAGAATCGATGCCTCCACTCAAATTTTACTTTTTAGTAGAGTAGTTCAACGTATGACCAGTGACCATTTATGCCCCCATTCAGCCTAATAGAGATGTTCTGACAGGTTACTTATGCCCCCGCTTATTTTTTGACGATGGGTCCGGCACCGTCTGAAATACATAAATTTCCAGTATACAAAAAAAAAAACAAATTTTAGCGCGCATCAGCGTACGAACGTTGACGCCAGGTCCACCAGGACCCTAATTCGCGTGTTCAACGTTAACATGCTCTTACAGTCTTACTTAATCGATGCAACAAAAATGTACCTCGACCTAGATAATTGATTTTATTTTTCTAGTGAGCAAGGCTGAAGCAGGCAGCGTGCTTGTGCACGCAACATGGTCAACCACACGGCGCGTCGCGTCTTCTATAAGGCATACAGGTTGAAATAACCCAAAAGTTAGAAAATTTTGAAGTTTTTAGAGTTTTTTTGGTATGAATTTGACTTTTTGCCAAATTCGAAAAGTTCTTTTGCTTTTCCGCTTTCCTCTTTTGTTTTCCCATTTTCCTCAACCGAAAGCGTCCCACGCGAGTGCGCCTTCTACCCTGTTTCCGGCCACATCGCATCATCGCGCCGTTCATCGCCCATGCATCGCCTCATCCCCGCGTCGCGTTCACCCGCGCCAAGCACCGCCAGAACTCTGCCATCTCGCCAGCCACCTCGCCCGCACATTTACGTCGTTGAGCAGCGCTTGCCTCGGCTGTCATTCACACCACGCCGCCGCCATCACCGCCGACGCCGCATATATTGCTATCGCTCAAGACACTCAAGGCCAATGAGGTTCGCCCGTCCTGATGCCACCCATTGCCGGCTCCACCTCGCTTGGCGCTATTCCCAGCCCTCCGTCCACGCCACCACCACGCGTCGCGCTCGCTCCACTCGGCCATTGGCACCACCGCCTCCCAACAGCTATAAAAGCCCACACCCACGACAACATTCTCACCATCAGCTTCACCACAACCCCCATCGACACCCTTCCTCTTCCCCAACCCCGGCAGCTACCTCCAATCACCGCCGCATCTAAAGCCGCCCTGGTGAGCTCCATCTTGATCCACTACCACCTCCATGCCCTCGACCCCATCACAGGCATCGCCTCAACACCCCGAAGCCAACCCCCACCAAGCACCCCATCCCCGCCGCCAGTTCTCCGTCACCATGCCCCATCGCCGTGCCGCTCATGGTCACCGTCGCCAAGCCACCACAGAACCTCCCCAGCCTCACTAACACCACCCCCTGAAGCTTAAGCCCCGACCAATTTGGCTAGAGCGAACCTATAGCGCTACCACCACCGACGACACCTCTCTGGACCACCTCTGCCCACGCAGAGGTAATTAACTTGTTCTCCTCCTCATCCTCTTTCCATTCCATGGATTGTTTTGAGTTATTATTGGTTCATTTCACAATCCTACGAAAACCTAGGTGGAGGAAGTTATTTCAAATCTGGCCTTGTTTCTTCAAGTTTTCTTCAAGTAATGCATCTTCAATCTTCTCCTCTCTTCATCTAAGCCGGTAAACCCTCAATCCCTACTTGCATTATGCCCACATTATGATTTCCCCTAAATTTCTAGGGGTTGACATGAATATCATTAATTCATTCAAATTGGTGGAAAATTGTTGATATGCAAGTAGAATTGAATTAGATTGATATAATTCTAGTACCACATTGCAAGTTTTTGGTTGAAATCTGTTTTCTCCAAAAACCCGTTGCCACTGTCTTGGCGGTCTGACCGGCCGTAATAGTAGCATTGCAATTCGGACTTAAATTATTGTAATCTTATCCCTTGAACTCTTTTGTTAATCCTTGTTCTCTTTTCAGCGAAAATGCCTCAAAATTCTGCTCTCCCCTCTTCGTCAAAAGGAAAAGCGCCAATTGAGGATATATTTGAAGAAGAGTTTGAAGAAGAAGAAGAAGTAACTAACAATGACAGTAATGATGAAGACTATTTGCCAGATCCAACTCCTTCCTTCATTGTGGATGAGAGAAGGATCAAAAGTGATAAATACACTACTTTGAGACGTACAAATCAGTTTCTCCTTCCCAAAAATGCAACTGAAGCATTCTTCCATACTAGGTTCCAAGAGGATGTCTTTTATCATGTGTATGAGAAGAAGAACTTCGCAAATCATCAGTATGTGAACTAGAATTATCTCAATCAGAATCCTCTCTACAATGGACTCAACTATCTTTTCGTCAAGTAAAATCGGATAGCTTTGTGACATTGAAGTGTGATTATCACTCTAAGGCCATCAAGCAATTCTTTGCCACAGTACATGTCTCTCCTGAGTATGATTCTCTCACTTGGATGGCTCAACAACTCAGTGCTTCAAAGACAGATTATCATGAATCCTGGCTCATCTATGAAACTCAGAGTTTTAAGGTATACCTCGAAGATTCTTGGGATTTGACTCAGTAGATGATCTTTATGATACTACCCAGAGTTTTGTGTGCGGAAAAGTGATCGGACTTCTACCCCTTCCTAGCATCATAAACAGGTTAATGAGAGCAACATTCTTTCCAAGAGGCAGCAACAATGATGAGATTCATGGTAGGGCTTGGAATGTTATCAATCAAATTTTGAAGGGCCCCAAGTTTGATGTTGTGGACTTCATCATAACAGGGATAGCATTATCAAAAAGGGATACAAAGAAAATTATTTATTATGCTCCCTAAATCATGAAGTTGATTCAAGACAAGTTTTGTTAATTAATGACAATCATCATGTGGACTAATATTTCCATGAGTTAGTGAAACAGGTTGAGTTCCATGACGATGAAGACTTTGGGTTGCATCATAAGTTGATTATCATCAAGTCAAGACTCGGGATGAATAATGTCATCATATGTTGATGAGGATCAAGACAAGATCTCGAAATGAAGAAGATCATCATGTGTTGATGACAATCAAGTTAAGGACTTGAAGAGAAGATGTTCGTCATCCAGTGATTACTCCAAGATGGTTGCTCAAGGCAAAGGTATGACTAGCATAGGCTAATGTTATGTTCCTAGTCTTTTACCGGTCTCGGTGTTTGGTGTGAAGGCCATATTTCTAGTATAGGTTGTCGTACTATTAAGAGAGATCTTAACTAGTAGCTTGAGTAAGTCATATGTTAATAGCTCAATCTCGTTTGCTTTAGCTCTTCTAGGCATGATGCTATTGTATGCAAATGTGTTTTACAAATAGTTGAGGCTCATACATAATCCTTGTAGCATGTGATTTTAGTTTGCGAATGTGTTTTGCAAACGGTTTAAATCTATGTACCAAATTCCTTGTGGCATGATTTTGAAAGTCAGAGAATGTGTTTTACAACTTGTTGAGAATCTTGCTTTCATCTCTTTGTTTTCATCGTGCATCAATTGACAAATATATTTTGCAAAATTGAGTTGAAGCAATTTGCAAAATCAGTTTTTGTTTCCTTGACCAAACTAACCACAGTGGGTAGACCGGACTGACCAGAACCCCGGACCTTGAAGTGATCAGGTTTTTCCAGAGAGCTCCTGGTTTGCCTTTTTGCTGTTCGGACTAACCGCTGTTGGAGGGCCGGACTAATCGGACCTATGGGTCATTGGTGCTGTCAGCTTTTTTCGGAGAAGGTTGTTTTTGCAACTTGTTACTACTTTCTCCCTGTTGGACTAACCACAGTGCTATCACCGGTCAGCGTTTTCCAGTAGCATGTTTCCTCCGATTTGGAAATCTTTTAAACTTGGTCTGACCGAACCATGTGTGGGCGGACTAGGACCTGGCATAATAGTTATATTTTGTAGCAATTATTACTATAAAATTTACCATTACTCAAGAGTCTTGGATCGATCGACCTCATGCTGTGATCGACTGTCTTTCTGTTTTTACACAGATTCTCCTCCAACGGCTAGTTTTTGTGTACGGGTGTATAAATGCTCCTTATGGCCGGTTGGAGGAAGGGTGTTGGTGTTATTTTCATTCCTTAGAGCTAAGAGCAAGCACACTCCTCTCCTTTGTGCATGTGTTGCACATAGTGAGCTTAGAGAGCAAAATCCTACTACAAGTGTTGCATTAGGTATTGGATTTTGTATCCATTGAGGTTAGGCACTTGATTCATTCAAGTGAGCGTCTCCGATTTGTTACTCTTAGTGTTTGTCGACACCTAGACGGCTTGGAGGAGTTGTACGGGTGATCTTCTCAAAGAAGGTTGTGAGAAGACCCGGGCGGTTGTGAGTGGTTCGGTGCTCGCCACCTCTAAAGTAAAGAAAGAGCAACCCCAAGTGGATTCAAGGTGTAGGCTTATTTTGTGGAGTCAGTCTAATTCATTTGGGCTTACCTCAATGTGGACTAGGGGAAACCGACAAGTTTCCAATCACAACGGGAAAAAGTTCAAGTGTTGTTGTGGTTTGCTTTCTTGTGCTTTACTTTCTTGTAATTTACTTTTATATAATTAAATTGCTTGCTTGTCTCCTTAGGATTGCAACCATCGTTTTAAACTTAGTTTGTTGGTGCACTTAGTCAAGACTAGTTGATTTAAGTTTTAATTGAGCAAAACCTGAGTGACTTACTAACGAGGATTGAAATATTTATGTATTACTTTAATACATAATAAAATACCATATGTCTTCATGGTCGTAACCCCTAAGGCTAACGACCCCCATGGTCATAAGGATTCTAGAGATTACATTATGATAACCCTGGTCGGATGAGGTCCTGTGCCTTAACTTCGACCAGGCAACTGCTCGAAGAAGCAATGAAATGGCATCAGGATATAACTCCAAGTATATTCTTTATCGTGTGATGAATGGAACACATGTCATGTTTGCTCCACACCGCGCGATGTTTCATGGTCCTAAGACACTGACAATAACCACTATACGGTTTAGTGTCTCATAGACACCAACCGACGATTAGTTACTGTTTCATTAACTATAACTGACCCTCCGACCAGACGCGTCACTTCCAACAAACGTCTTCTTCAGGAGTAACTGCCACCTCTTCGATGGTTATTTAAAGATAGAGCATGGAGGAGCAAAGGCATCGGACTGAAGCATCACAATCGATATTAGATTCATGTTTCAAGTCTAATTCAATAGCATAGCAAGTATTACGCTTAGTGTAATTAAGATTAGTCCACTGCCTTGTCAAGGATACTCCCTGTAAAGGATCCAGTTCATAGCAATAATGAGCAATCCCATTCTCTCCCAAGAACTCTTTGCTATTTTTCTCTATTTATTTTTGTAAGATTGGTGACTCGATCATCGACAGCTGGCGTCGACCGTGGGGATCAAGGTGTTGAGTTCTTGAAGATTACTTCGCTCAGCATTCCTCATTCGCTTTCTTTCGCTCTATCGTCGCTCATGCGAACATAGCGGGGACTTGGGATGAGGAAAACTGGTTCGACTTGGCGTACTACACCAACCTCGACATGGACGCATGTATCCGTGCTATAGAAGAAAACAGGATGTCGTCATCATCCTCCTCCGCCGGTTCGCCATTCCCTGAGATTAGCGAAATTGACCGGATAGATGAGGATTCATCACCACCATCAGTGACGATCCCAGAGGAACCGCTCGTTCCAACCAGTTTGGAATGTACGAATACCTCTACAAGCCCGATCCATCCGACGGGCAACACTGGCGACGAAAGCTCAACGATGCAATTAGAGAATACACGTACTCTCGATATTGTTATGGATGACCAGTATTCGCCAACAGCTCTTACGTATTCCGGGGGCCAACCAACATCTTGTGAGGGTGTCAATGAAGTTATCACTAATCGTAGGCCAAGTGGGCATGGTCAAACTCAGCATACTATCGACAGTTCATCGGATCAGCCTAAGTCCACCACAAAGCCCACCGGAGGTGGTAATCTCCGATCGCTCCCCATCGTGGAGGCTCCTTGTGGATGCATTGGAAGGGACTCCCTAAGTTACGACGGGAGCTCGTTGGAGGATTGCTGTTGGCGCTACAACGTTAACGCAATCGGAGATACTGATCAAGATGCCATGCAGAGTCCTCCACGGCTTAACCCGCCACCACATACTGATGCAAATGGTAAGGGCGCTCAAGCACCACCTGCCGGAGGTGAACAAACTGATGGACGTCGATCAGTTAATTCACATGTTCCTGCATCGCAACAAGTAACAGGTCGGACAGGGCAAGACGGAAGGTCGGAAGGACATTCAACTCATCAAATGCCCACTACAAGTCAGAATCCTCCAAGACCTTTGGTAACAATACAAAACCTAGAACGAGTTCGGGACATTCTGAATAACTCAGATCCTGCTCTAGCAGGAACTCCAGGTTATGTTCAAATTGTAGGACAAGTGTCGGAGATCCTCCAACAAACCATGCAGTATACAGAAATGTACTAGGAGCAAAGGCACTCGCAAAGTCAGACGATGACTTCATCCCAGCGCTCCTCCCACAGCAGGGGACAACATGGCCAGACGGATGACCGAACAATACCAAGATCCCCTCGTAGATTCTGACCAGAGAATCACGAGGGAGGACGGCTCTTACCTGTAGCCTTTTCTCCTCCTCATTAAGAGGAAAGATTGCTTGGTTCCTATGACCTTCAGCATCGTCTGAACCTAACAGGTGGTCAAAGGCGTAACAATAATGTCTACAACCGGGTCGGGACACCGGATACTAGGTTTGCAAACCTAAGAAACTGGTCACCAACCGACTATAATCCAGGTCCTTTTCAAAGAAGGCACCATGACTCTATTACGGGCTGTCAAACATTCTCAGCAAGGCTCCAAGTTGTTCGTTCGCCGGACCGGTTCTGATCAGCTAACATAGTGAAGTTCAATGGGATTCAGAACCTGTTAGAATTTCTTCAAATCTAAACTGTCGCCATCAAAGCTACTGGTGGTAATGACAACGTGATGGCAAACTATCTACCCACGATCCTTGAAGGGTCTGCCCGGTTATGGTTGCTAAACCTACTGGTCGGATCTATTTACACTTGGAAATAATTCTGCGATTTGCTGATCGCAAACTTCCAGGGTACGTACGACCGCCCTGGAAAAGAAGACAATCTTCATCGAATCAGGCAAAAGACCAATGAAACTCTTTGACAACATATCAAGAGGTTCAACCAGGTTCGAAACTCCATACCAGAAGTCGTAGAATCTTTTGTTATCCAATCTTTTAAAGTAGGGTTGAGGAATTGGCAGTTTACGGTGGATATTGCAATGAATCCTCCACGAACGACCGACAAACTCTTTGACATGGCTGACAAATATACAACCACTAGCGAAGCGGTTGAATGGTACGAAGCTATTGATTGAAAATATAAAATCCCCCAACCTGGCTTAGAGAAAAAAACAGAAGAGAAGTAAGAAGTCCCTCAAGGGTAAGAAGAATCGCAAGACCGACAACAAGGAAGTCCTTGCTATTCCAGGAAAATTTACCAAGGGAAAGAAAGACTTTTTCGGTCGGAACAAGGCTAAGGCTCCGACTGACGCCTACAAGAAGAACAAGAAGTGGTGCCCACTTCACCAGGCAGCAAGGTATGATCTGCGCACCTACCGAGCCTGGCAAAAGAAACTGGAGGACTACTACTCAGGTAATAGTCTATTCCCCTCCATAACAGAACTTAGAGAACCAAGATCCAAAAAGGATAAAGATAACAACAAAGAGATGGAGTACCAAGAGCCTCAACACACAGTCGATATGATTTTCGGTGGATCCTCCTTGTATGAGTCAAGACGCCATCTGAAGGCCGTGGAGAGGAAGGTCAATCTTGCCGAGTCTTCGATCACCATCAAGCCATCCAGGTGGTCAGAAACGGTTATCTCCTTCAATAAAGAAGATAGCCTCATCCCATCTACTCGACTAGGTAGGTTCCCTATCGTTGTTGAACCTACAATTAATAATTTCAAAGTTAATCGAGTCTTGATAGATGGGTGTAACTCTGTAAATATTTTATTTACGGGAGCATTGGAAGAAATGCAAATTTTCTGGTCGAAGATAAACCTGTGAAATATGACTTTCATGGCATAGTTCTTGGTTCTGCCGCTAAACTAATAAGACAACTATCCCTACCGGTTACGTTCGGAAGACCAGACAATTTTCGAACGAAAAAGATTCCATTTGATGTAGTGAATTTAGAAACTGCATACAATGGAATCCTTGGTCGTCCGGCATTGGCAAAATTCCTGATAGCCACGTATTGCGGTTATCAGAGTCTAAAGATGCCAAGACCGAAAGAAGTCATCACGGTTCGAGGAGATCGAAAAATAGCATATGCATGTGATCGAAAATCCTTAGAACTGGTCGACGAACTTCCGACTAGAGAAACTAATCCGCCTTCTGTGTAGGTCAAGCACTCGAGACCAAAGGTGGCATCAAAACCTTCCGACCAGACCAAGGAGGTTCCACTCGGTAAAGGCGCTTCTCTAGAAAGTGTCAAAATACCTTCTAGGTCAAAAAATGATAACGTATCTACCCAAAAGATATTGGTCGGAGCAGGACTCGACCCTAAATAAGAAGATTCGCTTGTCTCCTTCCTCCGAGTAAACCTGGACATATTCGCCTAGTAGACGTCTGACATGCCCGGAGTCCCTAGGGAGGTGATCGAGTAGAGGCTAGCTCTCCAACCTGACAAAAAATCGGTCAAGCAGAAGCTAAGGTGCTTCGCACCTGATTTGAAGGAGGCAATCCAGTTTGAGATCAACAAGCTTGTTAAGGCTGGATTTATTCGTGAAGTCGATCACCCAGAGTGGTTCGCTAACCCTGTAATGGTTAGAAAAAGCTTTGGGAAATGACGAATGTGTATTGACTTAATAAATCTTAATAAAGCTTGTCCGAAGAATGACTTTTTCCTTCCACGCGTTGATCAACTTGTAGACTCTACTTTCAGGTGTGAAGTTGTTAAGTTTTTTTTTTGGATGCGTATTCAAGGTACCACCAGATTAATATGAGCAAATATGATAAGAGAAAACTTTCTTCATCACTCCATATAGCACTTACTGCTATGTTAAGATGCCTTTTGGTCTCAAAAACACAGATGCAACTTTTCAAAGGTTAATGCAAAAAACCTTTAATCCTCAGATAGATCGAAATCTAGAAGCCTATGTTGATGACTTGGTTGTGAAGAGCATCAACGTTGATGACCACATTTCCAACCTACATGGGACTTTCAATAACTTAAGAAGGCATAACCTTAAGTTAAATCCAGGGAAGTGTGTGTTCGAAGTTTCTTCTGTAAAGCTTCTTGGTTTCCTAGTTTCGGCTAGAGGAATTGAGGCAAACCCAGCAAAGATATTGACCATCGACCAGATGCACTCTCCGACCACAAAGAAAGAAGTCCAAAAGCTAACCAGTTGTGTGGTAGCGTTGAGTCGTTTCATAGCACAGTTAGGTGAAAAAAGACTACCTTTCTTCAAGCTTCTTTGGAAACATAGAAGTTTTGAGCGGACTAAAGAGGCAAATGATGCCTTTGAAGAGCTTAAGAAGTACCTTATGAGTGCCCCGATCTTAGTATCTCCAAGACCAGGAGAAACACTACCGATATACGTGGCTACAACGCAGTACTGGTCGTTGAGTGTGACAACATCCAACGACTAGTATATTACGTAAGAGAAGTCTTATATGGACTTAAGGAAAGATACTCACAGGTACAAAAGTTGCTCTATGGTCTTCTTATGGCTTCAAGGAAACTAAGGCATTATTTTCAGGCCCATAGAGTGGTCGTACCGACTGGATATCCCCTTTGTCAAGTTCTTAGAAACGGGGAATCATTAGGACAAATAGCAAAATAGGCGGTCGAGCTTGGGGCGTTCAACCTCCATTTCATCTCATAAACAGCGATCTGGTCCCAGGATTTAGCAGAATTCATTGCCAAATGGACGAACCCTAAACCCACCAGTTAAAGTATTCCGCATAAACTCGGTTCTAGCCAAAAGAAATTTTAAAACCACCGATTCACCCCCCTCTAGTTGCCCTCCTCGATCTTACACCGATACCATACACCCAAACACGACACTGTTCATCTATACCTATTTAGGAATAATGTATTCATTTTGACTTTTGAACCCGTGAAACACATTTTCGACTCTGTTTGATCTAACCAAGCACCCAATAAACCCTAACCACCCACACTACCTCTCTTTTCAATTGTTTCTGAATTTATTTATTTTATTTTGTTCCCAGCTCGCTCCTTGTCAAGCTCGAACTTATTTATTTGATCTTTCTTTTGCATTAGGCTGTAACTTCGAAGACCAAGCTCTGGAAGACGTTGATCAAGACGAGGGAGAAGCGGAACCCACTGAAGACTTTGAACAACGAAGCAATTTGCATTCTTTGATCATGTTGAGCCCACATTTCAATTATTTATATTGTTACTTTCATTATCGTATTTATACCTATTATTTCTTTATTGAAATAATAGTTTGGATTGCCATGATGAATGATTAGTTAATACCACCCACACACACACATGTTCTTTTGTAGGCCATATTCACATTGACAATTTTAAGGAACATAAAATATTTATTAATATTTGTCATTGTCACACAATGTTTTCACAAATACTGATAAGAATGATTGACTGTTCACCAATAGATTTGGTGGAGAGTTGAGGGTTGAGACCAGGAGGTTGGACAACCCAATATACTTGGAAAAAGTGAGTCGATAGTTAGACCAAGAAGGTGGACAACCACGAGTTGGTTGAAAGTCCGTCCCCTCATTTGAGTGGGTAAGGACTAGAACCGTGTGCCAAGTAACAAACGCAGAACTTGCCCAACCACAGGTTTGGCATATCCAACTTGGCTCAGTACATTGCTCTTCCAATTAAATATCTACAGGTTGTCACATGCTTTTGTGGATAGAGCAACCGTGGATTGGGGTGAGACAGGAGTAGGACAGTTAGGTCACTCGCTGATCTACACAATGGTAGGACCAGTCAGCATCGAACCGTGCACTCCACCATTGGTCGGTGGTTTTACCGATTGCTATATTGACCAAGAACCAACCGGATATAGGCTAGAAAGGTTGAGCAATGAAAATACTTTGTTATCTCAACTCAGTCACACACTATCATGTTGCGTGTATATATTTTGACATTATGAGTTTGAGGTATCTTGTAGGTTAAGTTGGGCAACTCTGCAGAGTATAATCAATAATATTCGGATACGCCATGCTTCCAGTTAATGAAGTTGTGTTCATGGGTGATTCCAATAAATGAGGCACAAGTAGAGATTTTAGGATGTTAAGTTGATAATTACAAATGTTGAGAAAACTCCTGATGTTATATTAGTATGGTTTTACTATTTTTGGCGTAAAATCAAAAGATGCATCCACATACACCAATTATGGTAAACCTTCATCAATCATGTGAAACCCTTGCAAGTAGTTAAATAGCTTCTCATGTAACTTGCTAAGTATTGTTGTACTCATACTTGCTAAACATCAACATAAGAACCTGGGGAAGATATTGGTGATTTGTTAGGACCCAAAAATGCAATTCTGGACCCTCTGTGTATAATGCACTAGTCCAGGATCATGCTAGTGTACACAGTATCAACATAGATGAATATTGATCCACACAAGACGATTAATAGCTTAAACGAGTAATTTGATAAACAAATAATCATTTTGACCTTATGGTCGAGTTTACACTTATTAAGCCACGCAGGGCTAGCAATAAAGAAATAAGCAGCGGGATAGATAACTTCAGCGGAATCCCATCAATTCGCCACAGGTAACCGACTGGGATCAAGACCCTAACGATCATGCACCTTTGTAGAACTCCTCCTCAAAAGCAGGCGAAGACTCCTCCACTTCTGTTGATTGATTATAGTAAGCATGAGTACACAACCGTACTCGTAAGTCATACCACAAAATGCAATTTATACATGATTTACTTATTCCAAAGGAATGGCTTCTGTGGTTCTTTTGCAGAAATGCAACATTTGTAATTTGAATATGAATAATAGATTGAAAGCATAATGTACAACAAATAAACAATAATAATTTTAATAGTTTGATTTCACAAAGACACATAGCCTAATCAAGTTATTCACACAGCCATATGACTTAGATCACACAGCTCCCTTCCCAAGAGTTTTATGAAAATCTACCCCTCGTGTGAAATCCCCGAGCATGTCCATGACCGCAAACGCAGCTATTCGAATAGATTAATTAACACTCTACAAAGGTTGTACACTTTACCCATACGGTACAACTAGTGTAGCTAGCACTAATCATAACAAAACGTTTCAGAAACTTCATCTCAAGTATTGACACTTCCAGTGTGCTTTACCGCTATACCAATCCAAACATAGTGCCTTGACATAACACACACTATTGGACAGAGAAACGGCGAACCGCCCCGCGATGTGACTATTTGGTAGAACACACCTCCACCCATGCAACATTGCCTAACCTACTACCTGAGTAATCAATATTAAGAATCTATAACTTACTAAGTTAGGTCTGTCCCATACCAGGCATGTGGTTGTACAGTAAGACTCAGTTCAATGGCGCACAAAATTAAGTCCTTAATTGACCAAGGCAAGACTTCCAATTTCTAGCTATTATTCCCTATGCACACAGTGTATTATTCCCATGCACACAACTCCACCAAAGCACACAGTACCACTTGCCTCCGTCCAATTCCTTTCCCACCCTGTTGGTTAAGTGCAACATATGCCATTAACGAGTAATAGCACACAGTACACACAATTTTATCACATAGTTCCATAATCACTTAATCAAGTTCATAATTGCAATTTACATGAAATGATGACTTGTAGCATGGCTAAGCAATCTAATCGTATCTAACCAACCCACGTTGGTACTACGATAAAACCAACTAATTAAGGAACCAATCTAGGGTGACAAAAGATTATGGCGTAACAATAGACAAGGTGGATATAACAATTTGGATTAATAACTACACCCAAAAGCATTTAAATAAATACTTAAAGTAAATACAATAATTTGAATCAATATAACTTTTGAAAATTGGGTTCAATATGATCAAAGGTATAACTTGCCTTGAAATAGATCTAGGTACTGATCTTGCTCTTGAGGCACTCCTTCTTCTTCAAAGTTCCTTGAAGTATCGACGTCTACTCACAAACGAAGCAAATAAATAAAACAAATAAATAATAGAGGCAAAAAAAACTCCAAAAATCAAATAAAAATCTCAAATAAATAGATCTTGAATTTAGATGAATTTAAAAATTTGAATGGGCTCAATCGGAGTTCGGATGCAAAAGATATGAGCTTTGGAAGTTTGAATCTAAAGAAAAACCCTAAAAGGGATTTATCATAATTTTCGAATATTTTCCAGAGGAAAAATCCGGATTAATTGCGTAAGCTGACATCATTAGGGGTTTTCGGCTGAAAACAAATAGAAAGAAAATTAGGCTGACAAATGGGTCCCACTTGAAGGTGGCTGGGTGCACATGGACTAAGTCCACCGAGGGTTTGGGATTAGGCTAAGGCTGAGGTGGCACAAACTGCACACACGTGGCTCCAACTGGCAGGACACGCAAGTGACACGCGAGTAGAGGGAATGAGGTGGCGGCTGAGCTAGACTACGATGTGGCATGCCACATCTGCTGCTGACGTCAGATCGACGACGAGAGCTACTGCTCCGGCCGACAACGACGAATTGTGGTGCAGGGCTAGCAAAGGATGTGCGCATTGGGTAGATGATGCTATTGCGGACCTGGTGGTACCTGAGTTGGCACGGAAGGGTCACGACAATGGCCGAAATCGGCGCCGGAGCGGAGAACGAAGGTACGGCTGTTGTCGGGAACAACAACCCAAGGCGTTCCAGGGCAAAGGAGAGATGCACAAGGTAGCTCTTGCGACGAGGATGCCGATGGTGCACTCCACCGGGACAAGGCGTCGCCGACGACGAAGGAATTGGAGTTTTAGGGTTTCGGCTTCAAAACCCTAAGATCGGAATTGCTTAAGCTCTGGAGCTCTCGGGGCGAAAAGGAGGTGGGATTCCGGAGGAGGGGGCTATTGCGATCCCGGGGGTCCTACTTATAGCGAGGAATCGTGTTTAATATGGAAATCCCCAAATCGTGCACGATTCGGACTCGGTGGTTCTTAAGGATAGAAATCGATATGGGATAGGACTTTAGCAGAAAAGGAAGCGGGAAGATAAAAGAATCACAATGGCAGAGATTTCACGGGATTTTCTTATTGAGATTCTTGTTGTCAGACGGAGCTTCGAGAGCGGCCAGTCATGGCGGTGTCGGACCAAGCTCCAGCGAAGGAGACGAAGATGAGGATGAAGACGCAGGCGGGCCCACCTGGCAGGGGGAGAAGGAGACGCACGCGAGCGGCTTCGCGAGAAGGAAAAGGCCGAGATGGGCCGTGCGCAGAGATGGGCCGAAAGGGCGAGGGAATGGGCCGACTGAGTTGGGTTTCGGCCCAAGGAGGTTTTCTGAGAATTTAATAGTTTTTTCGGCCCAAGGAAGTTTTCTGAGAATTTAATAGTTTTTCTTTTTTAGAAAATAGCAGAAATTCCAAATGGCAATAGAAAATAGCAAATGAATTTGGAAAAATTCTAGAAAATATATCCAAGCACATAGAATCTAAATAAAATAGTTTTGACCATTGTTGATGTTGTCTTTAATCATATTAAATTGTTTTTATACTAAAAGTCCAAGTTATGAATTTTCTCCCTACTAACTATTTAAAAGATTTTTAAAGCTCAGAAAATTGGGATGTTACATGATCATTATGAGTAAGGATTTGAGAAACCACTAGATGGTGATGATTAATGGTATTAGGTCTCGATTATGCTCAAGCGTGCCTATAGTTTGGAAGATCTTTTATCTTGTAATATATTAACTTTGAGCTTGGATGCACGTGTCTGTGTCAAAACTTGTTGTTAAGCCTTAACCTTTTGTAATAAAAGTTTGGTTCTTATTGTGTAATCGTAAGCATGCTTGTGGTACTATTTCTTGCTTTGCAACTTCACATGCTAGACGGTTGTGAAGAGTTTGACGGTCTCAGAATAGGGTAACAGATGAGAATAATCAATTGACATGCTTTTTAAGAGAAAAACTACTTTACAGTCTACAGTAGATAGCCAATTGTTATGAACCTTGATTGATGAACTCAAGTGAACAACAAATACTTGCCAAACACAATATACATATATCTCAAATCCACTCAAGATACAAGTGATTAGGGATACTAATTAGGGGAGAATAGAAGTAGTGATTGAGGAGAAGCAAATAGATTGGGGATGAAGAAGGGGGACTGGAAGCAGCAGAATAGACTGGGGAAGAAGCTAGAGCTTGGAGGAAGATGAAGTAGTTGGTTGTTGATTTCTTTCTTCGCTCCCTTCAGCTGCCGTCGCTTCCCCTCTTTGTAGCACGCCTCAGCCCGTCTCCCTTCTTTGCCTCCTGGCCCACGGCCCATTACAAGCCCAGCAAAGGCAGGCACAGGTGTGACACCAATCTAACGGGATAGCAACTAACCATTCGATCAGCCTCATGATACACACAGGCGCACCCAGGTCTTAACTGTTGAGTAACCGTCGCTGGCGAGTCCAGTCCGAACGATTACCTCGCAGACAAGCGTAGAATCGCTAGAACAATACAAGAACACAAGAATGAATAAGAGATTGAACACGAGAGATATAGGGGTTTCTTGCTTCTCTTTATTCTTTCATCAATAGATCAATAAACACAATGAATAGCACCCCTATTTATAGGCTCTGAGACCTGCTAGGGTTTCGGATGGGAGCCCATACATGGGAAGGCAGGCAGGCCCATAGTTTCCCAACACTCCCCTTGGGCACCCATCCTCACATGTTCATGCCTCGTCAAAACTCCATAAAACCCAAAGTGGGAAAAATTTGGAGAAAGAGCACATGATACAAGTTCTCACTGCGTTACTAATTGCCTCATTAAAACCTTAGCCGAGAAACTTCAGAAAACTCATTAAGGAAAAAGAGTACAATCCACCCAATTTCATTTAATCTCCAGATTTACTCTTTGGGTACTCGATCTTCGTGATCAAGTTTCAATAATGAGTTCGTGAAGATTCTCCCCGACTCTGACTTTCTAAGTCTCGTCATTACAATTCCACGTATGCACCTTTCAAAGCTAGATGCTGGAAGTAACTTAGTGAATAGATCTACAAGATTTTCACATGACTTAGTATCTCAGACTTTAATTTCGCCCATCTTTTGCAATTCATGAGCATAGAAGAACTTGGGGTTGACATGCTTTGTGAGATGACTCTTCACATAACCCATCTACACTTGTGCAACACAAGCTGCATTATCTTTATAGATAATAGTGGGGGTTTACGCGGTATTCAATCCACATGATTGCTGGATGTGATGAATCATCCGCCGAAGCCAAACACATTCTCGTGAGGCCTCATACAATGCTATGATTTCCAAGTGGTTCGTCGGAGTCGATACAAGACTCTGCTTAGATGATTTCTATGGAATTGCAGTTCCACTACATATGAAACATAACCTGTTTGCGACTTGGTCAGATCTGGTTCTCTCTGTACCCCAAGATCTGTGATAGCCATTCATATTCAGGTCTTGGTTCTTTCCGTAGAATAGACCAAGTTCTTTGCTTGCTTGGAGGTATCGGAAGATGTCCTTCATTCCCTACCAATGCCTTTGGTAGGTTCTGCACTATATCTTGCTAAGAGGTTCACGGCAAATGCAATGGCCGATCTAGTACAATTTGATAAATACATGAGTGCTTCTATCGCACTTAAGTATAGGAATTCCGGTCCCAGGACTTCCTCCCCCTCTTCTTTAGGTCTGTACGGGTCTTTGTCTTGTCGCAAATATCTCCGACCATTGGCAATTTCAAAGGGTATGCCTTTCAAAACCTTTCTAACACCTTCGAGTGTAGGTTGGTGATGTATTAAAATCCCTTTAGGGTATGCTCAAGCCGCAAGCCTAGGCAATATTTGGTTTTACCAATTCTTTCATTTGAACTCGACTCCAAGTAAGAGCTTGCTTTCTTAATACCTTCGGGGTTCCAATGATATTCAGATCATCTTCATACATCGAGATTATACAAAATCCATCCCAGGATCATCGTATAAATACACAGGATTATTCTCATTGTTCGTGTAGCCTTTCTTACATAGAAAGTCGCTTCTGCGATTATACCACATCTCGCTGATTGCTTAACCGTACAATGACTTTCTCGAGTTTCACATTGCATGATTTCTATTTGCTCTGTCTTGGTTCGAGGATACATTCAGTATCTTCATATAAATGTCCTAATCAATATTCCATAAAGGTATCTGTTACCACATCCATTAATTTCACTTTTAACTTCAAGTTTGCTGCCATTGAGATTAAATATCTAAAGGGTGATTCCGCCCATGACCGGGGAATAGGTTTCTTCATAAACAACTCCTAGATGTTGAGTGAAACCTTATGCAACAAGCCTTTCTTTACTTCATTATTCTCATTTCTCTTTCGAACAAATACCCACTTATGCCTTACGGGGTGCACATGGGGAGGCGAACGGCTTACAGGCCCAAACACCTTCTTTTATTCAGAGATAATAATTCTGCTTCTATTGCCTTCTTTCAATCTTTTCAATATGATCTTTTCTTTCATTCAGTGAGCGATACAGGCTCTGGATCAAGATCGATGATTGTGGCAATTTTCTTTGCAAAATCAATGTCGACATTGGCTGTTGTCTTATTCATAGATTCTCCCGAGGTCACAAAGTTTATAGCTATTTCTTCAAGGGGCGATTCTTCTAATGCTTCTACTTGCTCACCGCTGCTTTCAATTACGGGGGCAAATCCCTTTAGTGTTTCAGCTCCGATGTGTGCGCACACATCCATGCTGATGTCTCCCTCCATGGGGATGTTCAATTCTAGTATGCCTTTTCTGAAGGTTCCATACTGGTGCCAGGTCTCAACTGGCTCCCCTTCTGGTTCTGGGGAACTTCCGTGATCGGCTGTGTCAAGTCCTTCTTATCCTTTTTCGCCAGGCGTCCCCGGTTACTTCGGATTCGATGGGCCGGAGTTCTCGTCCTTTCAGAGGCCTTAGGACGGGATTAGGGATACCTTCATCGGTATTTCAACCCTCTCCGGTGCATTGCGTACAGACATATGCGACTTGGTCATGCTCTTCAAATCACTAAAGTGGTTAGGCAGTTGATTCGCTAATACTTGCAAATCAATTATCTTCTAGACTTCATTTGTCTTCTAGACTTCAATTATCTTCTGGACTTCTCTATTTGCTTCACTAGTCTTGCGGTCATGTGCATGAATTCGATTATCTTCGGACTTCAATTATCTCGCCGGATCGCAATTATCTTCTCGACTTTCTATTTCGACATTTTCATCAAGAGGTTGATTTCCTCCCCCTAATGACGGGAAACTAGCCTCATCTAATATACTGTTAGCGAATCGGGCAGTATGCAAATCTCTCATCATAGGTTCCAAATACCTGATTATGGATGCTGTCACATAACCAGCATATATCCTAGACTTTCGGAGAAGACCCAATGCAGTTCGCTGTGGTAATGGTATAGGTATATAAACCTTGCAACCAAACCTTTAAAGATGAGAAGTTTTCTATGCTGACCCTTGCGCTAGTTGCATAGGTGAATGGATGTTATATGTTGGTGGTCTAAAATTGATGAGAGTTGCTGCGAGCAGGACTGCGTGTCCCCAACATACAGTTGGTAAATTACAATTCTTCAAAGGTGGTCAGACAATAAATTTACTCCTTGTAATTAATGCCTCTGCTAGTCCATTCTAGGTGTGGACATGCGGTACAAAATGCTCAACTTTTAATTCCCATTGCCATACAATAATCATCAAATGCCTTTGAAGTAAATTCTCCGGCGTTGTCCATTCTGGTGGACTTCACATGATGATTAGGGAAATTATTTCTAATTTTAATTATCTGCGAGATTTAGCTTTGCAAAAGCCTGGTTTCTCGTAGACAATAAACATACATGCGACCATTTCGAGGAAGCATTGATGAGCACCATAAAATACCTAAATGACCCTTACAGGGGCTGTATAGGACCGCAAAAAGTCTCCCTAGATACTGTCCAGGAATGTAGGGACTTCATCCTTCGCTTTCAGAGCAGAAGGTTTAGTAATTAAATTCCCGGTGGCACCTACAGGGCACACAAAATCTTCCTGATTCGGGAAATTCTTTATATTGACATTATATCCCTGTGAATTGTTAATTATATTTCTCATCATTCTAAGACCTGGGTGGCATTATCTATCATGCTAGAGATAGAAAAGGTTCAGAGCTTCTAAATACGGTTTTCAGGGCAGTATAGGCTGCAGATGCCTTAATATTAGTGTAGTATAGCCCAGTTTCAAATGAAGAAAGTCATTCTGATACCATTTTTCTACTTTCTTCACGCTTTATAATGAGCAGGTATTTCTTACCATACTCTTCTTCAGTCTCTACGTGGAAACCGTTTGCGCGAATATTCTTGAGAGTTCTAGTCGATTCTGGGTACAACGAGGCTTCTTTAATGACTAAAGTTCTGCCCATTAGGGGTATAATTGAGCCCTTCCGAGCCTATTATACAAGTATCACGTGCTGCGATTGTCGTGAAGACTAACAACATTCTTGCCGATCGATCAAAGATTTTCGCTCTCTCAAGATGGTATTTATTGTGCCGCTACCGCTAAGCACACTTCCTCCAATAGGCGCCACACGCGTTCTAATATAATGTACTTTATTAATATGTAGCGAGAAAGCAAGCAACACATAAATAAATACTTGAGATATCGTAACATAACTTGTTATTATAAATACGGAATAAGTCTTGCAGACTCGTCATAAGAATTTAGTGCTTTGCTCTACTAGAGCTTACAACCATTATTCAAAAATAAATCAATGTTACGCTTCAATTACAAGCGCAAGTTACTATAAAAGATCCAAGTGCAATGCGTGCACTAGATCGGATCAACAAAGTATTCGTAAACTTACATGCTAATCGCTCCATGGAGATCTTCTCCTCTTGGACAACTACGATTGTGGGTCATTTGTGATGTCCAAAGGAGGGATTGTGGTCTGCTATTAGGTGTCCACATCCATGAGTGCAACTAATGGGTGTGGATATTCCATGCTGCAATGGCGAGGTGTGCCTCATCTTCGTCCTATGCCCTTCTTTTAGACTTGAAAGCATCAATAACGTCGCACTCACGACTTCACCCTTCTTACTCCTCTCCTTCGTGAGAGGTTTTATCACCTTGTAACTGCTAGCATTGGTTTCATGGCCAACATTGCTACTAGGTGGCTATGAGATGTAGTTCTTCCTTAGAACATTATCTTAAGCTTCTGCAACTTGCATGGTGTCAATTAATGCGGCATACTCCGTGTAGCCGTCTTGACGATAGTTGTGTGCGGATTGCACCACATTTGGGTGAAAGGTAGAGATAGTCTTCTCAATCTTCTGCTTATCCGTGATTACATTATCACAGAGTTGAAGATTTGTATAAATTCTGTACACTTTCTGGCCATGCTGGGTCAGTTCTTCGAACTCCTGGTTCGTGACGCCAGTCATCTTCATATTCATGCAAATAGTTCATAAGATTACTACTAGTAATTTACATAAAATGGTTGCAAAATTCTTATAATGCTCTTCGAACTCCAGGTTCGTGTTCCCGTACTTTTCTATGTATTTTTCATGATTTACTGTTATTTTCAGTGATTAAAAGTAATATAAACAATCACAGATAATCAAAACAGTAAATACAATAAATACATTGCATAGAAATAATAATAACAAAGTTAAACATGCTTCAAATGCAAAAAACGATTCAAAAATTGAATTCCCGAGGCTCTTTTCTGCTGGAAAAATGACTTTCGGCGAATTCTGCAATTTTATAGGGACCAAAACGCTAATTTTTAGTTCTGAGAAAAATATACATGTAATTGGTTCATTTCCCAGGGGGATTTCACAAAAATTTGGGATTTTCCTCTTTTGGGCCGTGCCTTCCCTGGCCCATGCCTTTCTTTGCTTTGTTTTTCTTTTTCCTTTTTTTTTTCTTCGGGAAAACAAATGGACCGTGGCCCATGCACATGAGCTGTGTAGCCCACTTGTCTCCTGGCTCAAATGCCCGAGTGTGCAGAGGGTTTCCCTTCCCCGTTTTTCTCAAGGAGGCGGCGGCGGTGGTACTCGGGCATGCCTGCGCGAGGCAAGGCGGAGCGGCGCCGTGGCTCATCCCGCGTCGGCGCGGTGGGGGGCAAAGCTCGGGCGACGCGGCAACGAAGAGCTCGGGCAGGCGCGGATGGCGCTCAGCGGCAGCGGGCGGCTCCAAGCGGCGCGGGCGGCAATGAGCTCGGCCGGGCGGCCATGGCAGCTCCCAGCGGTCCGTGGCGGCGCGGCGTCATGTGGCGCTGGTGCGGCCGTGTGGGGCGAGTGGGCGCTCAAGGCGGCTCCGGCGCTTCAAGCGACGTGGCGGCGCGTGCTCGGCCTTGCGCGCGTGGGGCGGCGCTCCCATGTGCGGCCGGCTCCAAGCCGGGCGAGAGGCGTCGCGGCTTGCGGCGTCTGCGGCCGAGGTGGCGCCGTCTTGTGGGCGCGGCTTCGGCGGTGCTCGCTCCACGTGCGGGCGGAGATGGCGCTCCATGCGCGGCTGGCCGGCGGCGCAGTGCGCCCCATCCTTCTTTTTTTTTCTCTCTTTGCGTCGGATTCTGCCGTGCGTTTGCGTGGAAGCCGGCCGGTCCAAGGCGGCGACGGATAGGCTACAGGCCGGCGGCAAGGGGGTAGCCGGCGGCGGCGTCAACTCGGTCGTCGCCTGAGATGGCGGCGGCGGTGCTGACTCGGCGGCGTCGACGCAAGATGCAGCGGCGTGTGTTTTGTTTTTCATTACTGTTCATAGGATGCTATGTAATGCGATGCGGTACAATACAGTGCAATCAACATCGGTTCTTGTGTGTAATCTACCCATCGACATTGTGTCGGCGACTTCAAGTCGGCTCACGGCAGATTAGAACGGATTTGCAACTTCTAATCTACGGTACAATCGACATCCAATCTTTCGTGCAATCTACCCATCGACATTGTGTCGGCAACTTCAAGTCGGCTCACGGTAGATTAGAAAGGATTTGCACCGTAGAAAAACAATCTAGAAAGCGAATTTGCAGAATTGAAAGCGATCTAGAAAGAAGACGATTCAATCTACGAGTGTCGTTCATCGACAGTTACCTTTCGATCCGAGTAAAGTAGGCCTAGAAGTAGGCCAGAGTCGATCGTGCTGATAACGTGTTGAGTAACCGTCGCTGGCGAGTCCAGTCCGAACGATTACCTCGCAGACAAGCGTAGAATCGCTTAGAACAATACAAGAACACAAGAACAGAATAAGAGATTGAACACAGAGATATAGGGGGTTTCTTACTTCTCTTTATTCCTTCATCAATAGATCAATCACTTACAATGAATAGCACCCCCTATTTATAGGCTACAGACCCTGCTAGGGTTTCGGATGGGGAGCCCATACATGAGCCGGCTTTTGGGCCAGGCCCATAGTTTCCCAACATTAACCACTTCATTCCCAACTCATACGAACCAACTGCTTCTCCCTCTCTCCGACGAACTCCATCAGCCAAGTGCATCGTCGCGTACGGATCTGAACCCACTTCACAGCGGCAGCCGGCAGGGAGTCGCAAGCGGAAGAGGTAGCAGCGAGCGTGAGTTGCTGCGGGTGATGAGCAGGCAAACAGCAGTGAGAGTCGTGGGCTCGTGCGGTGGCGGCTGCGATCAGCGAGAGGTCGCGGGCCAGCTTGGCAGCGCACGAGGAAGGCCGTGGGAGGGCGAACCTGCTGCGGCAGAGCGTCGCGTCAAGCCCATCGTGCGATCCGATGGACGGCATGCGGCAGGGGTAGGCTCGCGATCGCCCGGGCCAGTGGCGGAGGTGGCAACGGGCCAAGCCTCGGCTGGCCTAACTGTTTTTGTTCAAAAAATGTATTTTGCTAATTTTTCAACGAATTTTCATAGGCTTTTGATACTGGGTTCAGTGTCATTACCCCAGAGACTCGAGGCCCAGCTCCTGCACTGCCCGGACCACCTCCACCGTATGCAGGAGCGACGAGCCTCCGACGCCTTTGACCACCGCCGTCACTGTCCTCTCCACATCACCGCCCCCCCGCACGACGCTGGCCAATGTAGGCAAAACCGCACATGCACCAACGCTATTGTAGCCACGGTGAGCTCGTCTAAACTTATTGGTACTTTTTGAAAAAATAAACTTTTTGGACGTAACTTGTCAAAACTTTTGAGTTGGAACTTGCTGAAACTTTTTGAAATTCTTGTATGATTTTTTTAGAATCTTCTTGAAATTTCTAGAAATGTGTGAAACTCACGGGAAAGTTGAAATTTTTAAATGTTTTCATGAAACCTCGTTAAACATTTTGCTACACCATTGGCTAGCTGCTCCCATTTTTTAATCTATTACCAGTAAGTACTACCTCAAGCTTACTCAAAAGTCAAAACCGATGCATGGTAGCAGAGCAACGTCGAGACAAGCAGAGCCCGTCTGATTTGAACCGACAGAACCCCAAGCAAAGCCACGGCTAGAGATGGCTAGTTGGGTCGTGTCTATCAACATAACCCTAAGCAAAGTGTAGGCACGGTACGTCCACACTATTTATGGGCTGAGCCGACACGGCACCAATGCCCATGCCGTGCTTGGACTGATCCCGACACGATGGGTTGGTCCGGCACAACACGAACTTTGTTGGGCCATGCCAAGCACGGTAGGAGCCCAGCACGACCTACGTAGCCCATGGGAGGTAGGCCATAAGGAGCGCCAGGAGGGAGGGAGGAGGAGCGGTGGCTCACCAGCAGCGAGGGAGGGAGGAGGAGCGATGAGCCGATGATGGAGGGAGGGAGTCAGGAGGAGGCGGCACCGTCGTGGAGGGAGGAGAAGGCGATGGGGCCAGCTCGAGAAGGAGGGAGCCAGGAGGAGGAGGGGGGCAGCGCCGGTGTGGAGGGAGGAGGCCGAGAGGGGGCGGCGTCGACGTGGAGGGAGGAGAAGGCGGCGGGGCCGGCTTTGGAAGGAGGGAGCCGGGAGGAGGAGAAGGAGGGGACAACGCTGGTGTGGAGAGAGGAGGCCGGGAGGAGGCGGCGTCGACGTGAAGGGAGGAGAAGGTGGCGGGGCCGGCTCGGGAAGGAGGGAGCTGGGAGGGGGAGGGGAGGAGAGGAGAGGAGAGGAGAGGAGGGGGAAGTGCCAGCATGGAGGGAGGAGGCCTGGAGGGGGCGGTGCCGGCGTGGAGGGCGGTGGGTGAGGCGGCGCTGGCTTGTAAGCAAGAGCCTGGCGTGGCAATGGGCGTGTGGCGTGCGCAGACTTTACCTTCTTGCAAAGTCGAGACGCATGGCAGGGCACGCCCAGGGGGAGGAAGAAAGGTTAGGGGCACGGGCAGCAAGGCAGGCGGGCAGGTGGCGCAATGGGCTCGTGGGTCATGCCTGGCACGACACGACTCGACTAGAATCTGCCCGTTGGGTGTTTTTTGCCCCTTTTTTAATCGTTTTTGACTATTTGGCCCTTTAAAAATAGAAAAAAATAAAAAAAATCCCAAAATGTTTTCTATAAATAGCCACCATAACCCCCCCTTCATTCAGCACCCATCCATGCCTCAATCTCTCTTTCAAATTCTGGTGTGTAAATTCAAATTCGTTATGAGATAATTTGGCAAAATTTTAAAAAAAACTTGGCCAAATTTTTGAAAATTTAATTTTTGGCAGCAAGTCAACAAAAGGGGTACAATTATATTTTTTGCATACTTTTTTTGTTAGTACATGTTATGCTAAGATGAAAATAATAATAGTGTTAATTTTGATTTTGCAGTTTTCATTATGGACATTTACGACAGCTTTGCTCTTGGTGATTACAAACTTTCACCGGAGGAAGTTGCATCTATGGAGGCTATTGCGACTGCCTCAAACCAACCAGAGTTGTTACCGAAAGGGCAAGACGGAGTTCCGTCGTTAGGCTCCTCGGCAACATCTTCATCGGCGACCACCAGAATAAAGAGGTCGAGGCCGTCTACATCAGGAGTGTGGGAGAATTTTGAAAGGACAACCAAGCCAGACGCATAGGGAAATCAGGTACCATATGCTATTTGCAAAATTTGTCACGATGAAATGTCTGCAAGGCCTACAGGTGAAACGGGGCACTTGCTTAGACATGCTACAAGATATAAGGCCAAGCAAGGATTGGTGATGAGACAGACACAACTGTAGTACAACCCCAACGGTACAGTACGTAACTGGGACTACGATCCTAAGGTAGCCCGTCAATCTCTCTGTTGTTTAATTGCTTTTGAGGATTTACCGTTAGGCTTTGGAGATTCTACTATTTTCCAAACTTACATTAGGACTGCGCATAATTCTAGATTTTCTGCCATTTCTAGATAGACAACAACTAGGGATCTAGTAAAATACTACCATGAATGCCGTAATAAAATAAAGGAACTATTTAGTACATGCATATTTTCGGTGGTCCTGACCTCATACATATGGAGTGGTCGGGTTAGAGAGGATTATCTTAGTATAGTTGCTCATTATATTAATGGCGACTGGGTAATGGATAAAAGAATTATAGGTTTAAAATTAATTGATGTATCACACACGGGTGAGAATATTGCGGACTGTATTATCAAAGTCATGGAAGACTTTAGTCTTACAGACAGAATATTCTCAATTACTTTAGACAATGGCGCTTTGAATTCTAGAGCCATGGATATTCTTACTTCAGTGTTGAGTACATACGTCGATTCCTTCTTGCTACATCAACAATGCACTTATCATATTATTAACCTTATAGTCAAATGTGGTTTGAAGAAGTTGAATCCGTATATTAAAGCTTTTTGCGATGCGATTTCTTTCTTGAATAATTCTAACGTAAGAATAACAGCATATAAGAACTCCTGCAGGGCGATGGGTGTATGTCTAAAAAAAGTTTGGTTTAGACATGCCGGTAACATGGAACTCTACTTACCTGATGCTTAGGAGTCTTTACCATATAAGAGCACTTTTTCTGTTTTTATTCAAATGCACAATCAGAGCACTGACGGTATGATACTACTGACTGAGCAACATTGGTTCGTTGCTGAGAAGATACTACTATTTTTAGAAAAAATTTATGAGGCCACTGTTGCTTTGTCCGTTGTCTACTATCCAACATCTCCTATTATTGTGCATAGTATTTTACAGATTGCTACTCAATTGAA
Source organism: Phyllostachys edulis (assembly GCA_036346405.1). NCBI lineage: Eukaryota > Viridiplantae > Streptophyta > Magnoliopsida > Poales > Poaceae > Phyllostachys > Phyllostachys edulis. The sequence continues at coordinate 18,307,305 of CM070550.1, read as the reverse complement.
AATGTATGAAAATGACTCAGTTTTATGTGACGCTATTGTTGCTATGAAAAGTAAATACCTTAAATATTGGAGAGAAATCCATTTCCTATATGCATTTGTATTTATTTTAGATCCTAGAGATAAAATTGAAGCATTTGCTAATGTTGTTGATTTTCTTAGTGATGCTACATGGCTATACTATTCTAACTATTTTGCAGAAGTTCGTTCTTGGTTACACGAGGTTTACCAAATGTATAAAAATAAGTTCCAGGGAGTCCGCCTGCAACGACCTCCAGTAGCCCCCACCTCAAGTAGCAAGACAAATGCGTGGTGCAAGATCTTCGGTGGCTCTTCCTCCAAGTCCAAGTCTTCTTCTTCTACTTCTACAGTGGCACCTTCTCAACAAAGTCCAAGACCAACCTCTCACCCAAGGAGTGGGGAACTATCTGCCTATCTGAACAGCGATACGGTGGATTTCAACCGAAAAAAACTTTGAAATTTTGCATTGGTGGCATGAGCGTAAGTTACCATATCCCGTGCTATCCATACTTGCATGTGATGTATTAATTGTTCCTGTCTCGATGGTTTCCTCCGAGTCTGCTTTCAATCTTTCTGGAAGAATATTGGAGGAGAGAAGAACGCGTCTCACAAGTGAGATGGTGGAGATACTTCTAACTGTGAAGGACTAAGAACAAGCTGATTCATGAACACAACACTCTGTGGAAAATCCAGAGTTATCGGAGGTGTTCAAAATCTGTACCTAGACAATGACACATAGAACAAGGATGTATGTAGAACTATAGGCTATACTCTTTTTCCTTTGCTAAGGTTTTCTCATGTTGAGTTTTTACTTGGCAAAGATTTTAATGACGCAGCCATTGAACATTAATAAAGCTCTTTATTACATTTTTAATATGCTTGTCTCATTTTTTTTACAATTTTCATATGTATTTCTGAATTATACATATTTTCTGTTTTTTTATTTTTTTTTGAGTTTTTTAAAATTTTCGGGGCTAACGGGCTAAGTGGGCCGCAACCGGCCCATCGGACTAAATGGGCTTGGGCCAGCCCGACACCGCATGACAGGCCATCGGGCTGTGCCTGGTCCGCCTCCCCAGCAAGTGGGTCGGCACGTCATGGCCCATCTATTAGTCGAGCTATGATGGGCGTCTTGAGATGGGGCCGAGCGATCATGCCGTCTTGCGTCTCGCATTGCCCATCCGCCACCACTAGCCACGGCCACCACCAAATCGTGCCGCGCTCCCACGGGAAACCGATCGAAGCACACCTCGCCTGACAGCTCGCTCCCACTAATCTATCCGGCCGGTCACGTAGTACGACCAATGAGTCAGGTCTCACGTATTCCGCACCCATTCGCCCCATCCACGTCACGTCATTTTGCTTGGAACGACTCGTCGCTCCGTTCCTCTTTCTTCTTCAGGTGTCCGTGCATTGCAACGTAGTCTCAAAAAAAGGATGACATCTGTCATCTAACGTGACCCAAATCGTACAATGAACATTAAAATTCTCTTACACACGTATCAAGAAAAATATATATGTACACATTTAGTATTTAGTAGTTGACGTCGTTTCTTGTCGAACATGAATTCAAAGAAAACATCCTAATTATTACATAAGACACCTAGGACGCAAGAAGATCTTTGTAGTCAATTGCACGTGTATTACGACGGGATCCGAAAGTCATTCCAAGGTTAATAATATTTACAATAGTATTATATGTTTCCTCTGCATTCAAAATATATAAGTAGTCCAAATATGCTTAGTGTGTTTCATAATTTTTGCAAGGTGAGAAAATTTTGATAAGAATAAAGAAAATATTCTAATAATGATACATACAGTAAGACCGCATAATTTTTTTTCTATCATTGGAATCTAAGAAGGGTCGTTTAAATTTGGCTCCAATGAAGATTCTGGGTTGAAACAGTTAATCTTGGAAAATGAACATGTGACCTACTTGAAAGTGTGAATTACAACCAACACGTTTAATCTAAGGAATCTTCACATAAAATTTCTGCAACGAAAATAGTCGTATTCAGATAAATAGTTTGTTTCATAACACATATGCAAAAATCAAAAAATTCAAGAACTTCCAGATAGTGCACAGGCAACATTTTTAAGCATCTAATTTGAACATGAAGTGAACAAAAACAGATGAAATTTTGATACTTATTGTAGGCTGGTGTCACATACCGGCCTCCTTGAATGGGCTCATAGTGGGCCTCTGGGCCAGGAGGGGATTGAGCCGGGACTACATAGGAGCAGCGTCATTAACCGAAGGGGGGCATCGAGAAAACTAGAGAGCATCTTCTTCCTCCTGCCGGCTGCTTCTTCTCTGTCCCATTTCTGCTCCCCTCCCCAATTCCTCTTCTATCCGAGTCCCAGTCCCTCAAAGCTCTCTATTTCCCAGTCTTATACTTCCTCTTACTTGTATCAAACTACTTTGTGGTTGATTGAAATACTCATCGGAGTGGTTCGTAACAATTGGTATCAGAGCGCATTCGATCCTGAGGATGCTGAGCTCCGAGGTGGCCATGACTGACGCTAAGAAGGAGAGCGAAGCAAGGTGCAAGGAGAGGTTGAACCAATTAATCGCAGTCATGAAGAAACAAACCTTGGAGATTGAAGAATTGGCAGAGAACATGAAAGAGCTGGCGGTCAGCTTGAAGGACGTCGTCCAGCCGCCAGGAGCAACCACTCATGCCTTGCCACCGCCTGTGACCATGCCGACGGCCACCCTTGCCACCGCTGTGGACCACGCCGTGGTGGCAGCTACTCCACGTGCAGATGCGGCACTCACCCTCGAAGCACCCACCAAGTGTTCGATAAATTGCTCCGGTGACGAAACCGCCTCGCAGACATCCGCCTTCAGGCCAGACAATGCCCCGGGTTCTTCCCCGACCATAACCGAGCTCGACACCGCCTCAAGTCACGTCACCGTTGCTCAGCCCGTGGTCAACACCTTCACCACTGACACCATCTCGATGACGCCCACCAAGTGTTCGACAGAAGGTTCAGGCCATGGCACCATCACTGATGGTTGCGTTCTTGTTCGTTCTAGTATCACGAACATTGGTGCAAAAAAGGTGCTCGACGGAATATCGGACATGAGTATTGTGGTGCTATGGTCACCACATACGAAGTGGGTTGAGAGGCAACCATGGCCACCACCGCCCCCAATTTGTGCTCGAGGTTGAAGGCACAGGTAACCGCCCTATGGTTACTGCACCCGACCCGAGGGTCACGGCTATGTCGATCTCCGGCGTGTTGCGAGGAGATGGATGTTACTATCGGGAAGGAAGTTGGTTCTGATATCCCTTTTTAGATTGCAATGACCACAAAGCTGTTCTCAAATATTTGTGAGATGGTATGCTTCGAGAGAAGCAATGGCGCACCCACTTTTAGAGAGGTACAAGGTGATTGTTCTTGATGAGGGTCATGAGCAAACATTGGCAATGGATGTTCTGTTTGGGCTTCAAGGAGGTTCTAAAGAATAGACTGATTTGAAGCTTGTTGTTATGAGTGCTACCCTTGAGGCGAGAGAAATTTGTGGTTACTTTAGTGGTGCGGCATTGATGAAGGTGCACAGGAGACTTCATCCGGTTGAGATCTTCTATACACAAGAACCGAAAGGGACTATCTAGAAGGCGCTATCGTGACGATGGTGCGAGATACATATATGTGAACCATTGGTGATATCCTTGTCTTCCTCGGCTGGAGAAGAGGAGATTGAGGGCGCTGTCGGAAAATTAATAAGGAAATTAATTACATGGGAGATCAGGTTGGCCCGATTAAAGTCGTGCCTCTGTATTCTCGCTACCCCGGCAATGCTGAGAAAAGATTTTTGAACTGCTCGGCCCCATGGAAAGAGGAGGTCCTCTTGGGAGGAAAATTGTTGTGTCCACAAACATCGCTAAAACATCCTTAACTATAGGCGGTATAGTGTATGTGATAGACCGAGTTTTTCCAAAGCGTAAGGTTTACAACCCAAGGATAAGGGTGGAATCCTTACGGTGTCACCGATTTCCAAGGCAAGTGCCCATCGAGAGCTTGTCGTGCGGAAGAAACCTTGACACAGGAAGTGCTTGAGTTATACACGAAAAAGATTTTTAATGATGATTTACAACCCTGACCTACCCGAAATTCTTAGGTCAAACCGAGCAAATCGGTTCTTACTTTGGAGAAGCTTGGAATCGATGATTTAGTGCATTTTGACTTCATGGACCCTCTGCTGGAAACTCTTGCTATGATAGAAGCTAAATTGGTGCACTTATTTGATCCTCTTGTGAAGTATGAGCTCTGCTTTTGTGGTGTTCGCTTTGGTAATGTGAAAATCTGGAAATGCTTGCACTGTATTGGATATATGGCTCATGATCTTGTTAAAGAGTTAGTGAGTTTATTATGTCCCCAAAGGACAGCTGCGTACATCAGCCAACATGATCTCTACACTGGGAAGATGACTGTGAGGGAGACCTTGGCCTTCTCGTAGCGGTGCCAAGGTGTTGGCTCTCGTCTGAAATCTTGATTGAGTTGGCGGGAAGGAAAAAGTGAGAACATCAAGCGGATCATGATATTGATGTCTATATGAAGGCCTCGGCTATGGCAGGACAAGAATCCAGTGTTGTTACGGAGTACATATTGAAGACTTTAGGATTGGATATTTGTGCTGACACGGTGGTAGGAAACGAGATGTTAAGGAATGTGTCTGGTGGACAACAGAAGCAGAATTGGTATAGGAATGACATGCCATACCGTTTTGTGCCTGTGAAGCAATTTGCAGATTATGTTATCCATAATGTCCTCCCAAATATTATCCCAGATGATAATGATGCAAACACAAGTGAAGGACATCACCAGGCATTTGATGACACAAACCTTCATTTGGGGGCTGATCCAGTGGATTCAAATTCTGTACAGTTTGTCACGGCCATTAAATACATGGCTGAAAATATAGATCACCTCATGGGGAACAATTGATGCAATCTTTCTTTGTAGCATCAACATCCGGTCGAGCTTGTCTTCTGAAGAAAGCCATTACGATTCGTTGCTTGCTAGTTCTCGAATTCGTTTGTTGATGAGGAAGAAGCTCATTTTGGCAACCAGCAGAAAGTAATGCATTGTTCCAACAACCTTCTTGGAGGATATGGTGATGAGCGGTGCATTGCTCATCTTCGATAAAAACACGGAATGTCGGCCGACGATGATTTGCCCTGACATGATGATGGTTCACTGATATGACCGCACAATCAAGCTATTTTGTTTGCCTTGCGTCCCTTGATAATGCAATTGCTGGTGAAAATTACAAGAAAATTACTTTGTTGTCAAATGTGGAAGCATTAAGTGAAATGCTAGAGGAGGTAGAGCAAAATGAAGCAAAAACAAAACTTGTTGTATCATAAGCAAGTCAAGCTGGCAATGATATTCTTGTAAATGTGGAGAAGCTAAAAGAAATGTCGGCGCTTGCAGTGGGAGAGAACAACAAGGTCGCAGGGGAGGTTTTCACTGAAAAATCTATTCTAGCATCAGACGCGCCGGGGCTCCAGGCTCGGTTGTCCAACATTTCTGAAGAAAGAAACAACTTTGTGTTGATAATTGATGAGATGCACCGCACTCTTCTAAGAATACTTGCTGCAACAGAAGCAGAAAGAGCAGCAGCTAAAAAGGAAAAGATTGAAAGGGAAACATTGGCTCAGAAATCTCTAGAAGAAGAGGTAATGTCTATGGTGACAGTCCTTACACTGAGGTCACCACGTGCAATGAGAGCAGGCTATGGTAATCTGGCGATACCAGCAATGCTAATGCAGCAGAAGCATGGTGGTGATTGTGTATCGGCTTGGGGGCAAGCCGAAATTCAAGGAGAGAGGAATGTCACATACCGGCCTCCTTGAATGGGCTCGTAGTGGGCCTCTGGGCCAGGAGGGGATTGAGCCGGGACTACATAGGAGCAGCGTCATTAACCGAAGGGGGCATCGAGAAAACCAGAGAGCATCTTCTTCCTCCTGACGGCTGCTTCTTCTCTGTCCCATTTCTGCTCCCCTCCCCAATTCCTCTTCTATCCGAGTCCCAGTCCCTCAAAGCTCTCTATTTCCCAGTCTTATACTTCCTCTTACTTGTATCAAACTACTTTGTGGTTGATTGAAATACTCATCGGAGTGGTTCGTAACAGTTGGCATCATATACACACGCCTGCAATACGCAATTCAATAATATGTGGCTCAGCCATCACATGAAGATCACCATGCCGGGCGCCATCTGCGCCCTACTCCCGAGCTTCTTGAGCTCCATTGGTGGGTTGAGCAGGCCGATGTCGTTCTACGTTACTTGCTCCAATTCCCAGCTCCATAGGACAACACAGACAGTGTACCAACATGGCCCTTAGTATATCAACCAAGCAGTGAACCTCTTGATCTATAATCGCCAATGCCCTATAGTTCATCAATAATTAATGCTCAACATACAACAGTGCAAGTTGACTCCACACTAAATTACTATTGCAGTTAAGCAAGTTGATGTATTATATATAGAAAATTGGTGATTCAACAGATAGGCCTATATTCTAACCGTCAGCATGTCGCCGTTAGATACAAAATCTACTTGACAAGCATCAACCAAAATAAATGCCAATGGGTCAACACAGGGAATGTCTAACATTTAATTAAACAAAGCAAACCTAAAACACTCGCGTGTGCACCAGTGAGCTTATTGTCCCAGCTGAAGACGCCATAGTCTGAACCACCCCAGAAAGCACCAGCATGCTTTGCAAGCTTGGGGTGTGTTGCCAGATGCAGGTACGATGAATTGCCTGTTGCAAGGTACATCCATGAACCACCCTGCACAAACTCATCCCAGTAGCTGGTTGAATTATAGAACTTCGCAGCATCTGAACTTCTTGCACTATATCTCCCACGATTATCCTTTGCAAACTTGAAGATGGTGGTAGCACCATGTACCAGCTTATGTGAGTAAGCCTTATTGTCCTTAATACAATGGATGCTGCGGCCAATGTTGCAGCCATCTCAGCTGCAAGATCTGAACAAGTGTGGCATTCGACCACTGGACATGGGTAGTCGATGTCCTCCGGTCTCATCCAACAATAATGATCATTCGGCCGGGTAATAGCATCAAATAGTTTCCATGTTATACGCACTCCAATAAGATGCAATGTGAAAACTCGAGTTTTTAGGCCTAATCGAGTAGCAGTAATCGGTAATTAGCGGTGATTAATTTTATCTTAGCAGTGAGCTAATCGTAGCGTCAGATCATTATTAAGCAATCAATTAATATTAACTCGTTAGTATATTCAGGTTTCTTTTCGCAAGCATGGCATTATTAGTCGTCTGTATCAGTATTCCAATCATCCATTTCAATCTCATTCTCCAATACAAGAGTCCTTTGCATTCTCCAGTAAAGCAGTAAAATCAAAATCATAATTAAATTACAATTTCTATTTCCATTAGAGCAGTAAAGCAAAAAGTGAATTGTTTACAGTAGCATTTTACATGAAGCAATCTGTAAGCGTATTGCATCATTGGTTTGGGCAGCATCAGCATCTCTGCATCCCCTTCCCTGCTCTCAAAAGCCACACCATCATTCACAAGTTGCACAGCCCAGCTTCTAGAGTTCTCTTTAGCTCCGTTCTCCCCCCCACCTTTTCACGTTCATCCCCTCAGTCTCAATCTGCACAACACTGCCTCAGAGCCTTCTTAAGCCACATACAGCCCCTCCCATCTCCATTCATCTCCCCTTCACAAAGCTTCCATCCATCCCCCATTCCCATTCATTCCCCCTCCATTTGCAAACTCCCGACACTGTCTTTCCACTGGTTCATGCACACTCTCCACCCGAAGCCCAGAAGAAGGGAGACCAGGGGAGCAAGACACAGCCAAGGCAAGGCAGGCAGGAGGGCAACCACACCACCACCACTGGCAGCACCATCCCCATCGCCAGCATCATCAACCCGGACATCGCCAACCACCATTGCCAAACATCAACCCCAATCCAGCTCAATCCCCAACCATCAGGTATAATGCATTTGCTTATTGAGCTCTAGGTGATTTCATACCTCGGTAGCCATTTCCTCCAGTAGCCAAGTCCTCTCCAAAGCAAGTATCAATCTCTGCATGTAAGAATCATTAACTAGCATTAATGCACGACTAAGCTGTTAATACCAAGAATCAACTTAACATAGAGCGTAGTTGAAAGGGAAGAGGGGAAGGGTGGTTGGTGAGCCACCGCACCGATGGCCGGGAGGCCGAACCGGCTGCACAACCCGGGCTGGACCGAGAAGGAGGCCGAGCCAGGAGCATGGGCTTGCAAGACCGAGCTGGAACCAGAGCGTGGAGAGGGAGCCGAGCGTGGCAGCTGAGCAACTGGTGGAGGACTCGGAGCCGGGAGTGGTGAAGACAGGGGGACGCGGCGTCGGTAGTGGCGCCAAGGAGGCCGAGCGACCCGAAGCGGCAAGGCTGCCTTCGCCACGCCCAGGGGGAAACGAGAGGAGAGCAGAGCGGTGGCACCGGTGGTGGCGAGGGCGCTGAACTGAAGAAGCCGGCTAGAGGGGTAGCACCGAGGTGCGAGCCGAGCGACGCCATGGAGGACCTGGGCCAGGCGAGGCTAAGCCGGCGGTGGCGCCAAGGGAGGGAGCAACGCCGGAGAAGAGGAAGGAGCCGAAGGTGGCGGCGGTCGGGTGCAGGAGCGGCGGTGGCCAGGCGCAAGGTGCGGCGGCAGTGTAGGGAGGAAGGAGGAGAGAAGGGGAATTGGGGAAGGAAAGAAATAGGAAGAGATGGGGCTGAGGTGGGTGTCGGCTGGTTAGGGGATTGAGAGGAGAAAGAGGGGGAGTAGGTGAGATTAGAGGTAGATAATTAGGATTAGGGTTAAAGAGGAGTTAGGGTAAGGGTTTAATTTATACCAAAATTGTGTTAATTAGTGTTTGTAGCAATGAAAATAATAATTGTTAGTATTTTGTAGTCATTAGACCAAGGAATATTACAAGTCGCGTAACCATTGAACCGTATAACCATTTAAGTCACGTACGAGTAATTAGCCATGAACCAGATCCATGGCAATTAAATGCATGAACAAGTTGTAATATTTATCTAAGGTTAACTCATGCAAGTAATCATCTTTAGAACCACTGGATTAAAATGGATAGTCGGTTGCGTTAGAAAATAAATTATCCGTGGTAGGTTAACTAAATTATACAGCACCGGCGTAAAAATATTTAGACAGTTAACTTGCGCATGTAATTTTGAACAGGCTTAGTTAAGTGCAAGTGCTTGTAGTAATTTTTTTAATTGCGGTGTGGCAAAAACTCGAAGTCAGACGCTAGCAATCTAAAAGCCAGTAGATTCTATAACGACCACAGTGGGGAGGGCTAACCTAATGGGGAATTCGAAAAAAATGTTATTAAATTAAAAATCAGCTAACCGAGCCAGTCAACTAAGTATGATACGCCTAGTAGCATTTAAATGTCAATAAGTATTTACTTATGCATTTATTATTTCGCGCCATCGCATAGTTGCAGAAAAGGAACCGACGCAGGGAAGAGTAGTTGATTTCGATTCTGTTGACACTGCTCTCTTCTACAATTCTAAAGGCAAGTTATCCTCTTGAACATAAATATAGTTAATTTAAATGTAAACCATATATTGCTGTATTATATTATATTGCATCAACAATTGTTTCTCAAAATCCAAATCAAATGATTGAGATGAAAGTGATTAAGATAAAGATAAAAGAATTGAGAATGATGAAAGGAAAGTGATGAAGAGAATAATATGGCTAGTAAAGGGGGCCCATGGCAGGTAAGAAATGAGGCAGGAAGTGGGACCCTTCACATATGGTTAAAATATAAGGACCTACAAAACTCTTACTCGGTCAGAGGCCGTAAATTCAGTACCAACCATTTTCCCGTTTCAGCGAGCAGAAAATACTACCTTGTTACGTGACTATGCTATCCACAATGGGTAAGTACTATGTGTGAGTGTGATGGAGGAAACCAGGACCAGTAGGAGAAGTCCGGAAGTGGGGGATCCAAGGCACTGTAGCACTAAGGTGGAGTGTTGAGTGCAGGATAGAAGCTGCCTCAACCAACATTACCAGAACTCGGTGGGTGACGAGGTCAGCACTGATGGAAAGTAATGTGTGGAGAAATTAATTCACGTAACCTGAAAAATATTCTGTATTCTGATCTTAAACCCGCATCAATGGAAATGCGGTGGACCCAGTTCACAGAGAGTTCGGAATAGCTATGGGTAAAGTGGTGCAAAGCCTGCGCAGCGCTAAACAAAATCATAAATTCATGCCAGTCTCTTGGATTGGAGTCTACGAGAACCACTGGGGATCTATCTTCTCTCCGAGTGACTAGTAGTGTTTTCAGTATTAAAATTTGCCACCTAAATGTTTTAATGAGTTATTTTCAGAAATGAGTTGATATAGAAACTGTGATAACAAACAGAGATAGTTCATTCAGTGTATTCTTTGCTATTAATGCTTGCTAAGTACACTCGTGTACTCAACCTTGTTAGTATTCTCCTTTGTAGATCCTAGTCCGGCCGGAAACTATCCTGAGTGGGATGAAGGACTTGCAGGTACCGATGCAAGCACTGGAGGAGAAGGCTTTGACTACGAGGATCGGGGCGAGATGGGAGCTATATTTGACACATGGGATGAATAGGCGGCCAGTACTTCAGGGTAGACAAGAGAAGCGGGGAAGTCCCCTTTGGTAATTGTATAATACTTGTATTAGGAACCATAGACTGGCGTGGCTATTACTAAAATAAAGATGTACAATTCTATCTTATTGTTCTATTGTGTAACTCTAGTAAAGGCTTAATATTCGTTGGAGTAGTGTTCTACTGAGCAAATAAATAGTAATTCATATGCCTAAGTGTGATTACCCTTGGGGTAATGACACAGGGCGTCACAGTTGGTATCAGAGCAATAGGTTGGGGCCACGCTAATAAAATAGAAACTGTAGCAAGGACTTAGGTGTGTTTTTCTCGCTTGCTATATTGCTCTAATTACTTTATTAACTCTCGCCCCCATATCAATTTCTATTTTTGTCCCGTTTCAAAAGTATTATGTTAAAAAGCTCATCCTCCTTAAAGTGACAGCCTACTAACGTAGAACCATTCCTTCGCAGGAGGTAGGTCCAGTCTTCCGACCAAGAAAGTACGGAGGAAACGTGTAATTCGTCATAGGATTCGTGTTGTTAATTCCTGCTAAATAACCTGTCAGGCTAGCAATTCAACATAGAATAGAAGATTTAAGACTATAGGTGTTGGGGTATCAATATAAGATCATAAGTTTTCATGCTTGGGCTAGAGGCATAGAGTAGAACTCCGGTGTGGACCTGCTTTTCCAATTTCGGGATAAGAATGGACCACACCCGTTAGCTTCTTTACCTTTTCATCTTTATAACCAAAATGACCCATCAGCATCCCAAAGTAAATCAGTAACCACTTAAAGAAAATAAAGAAAATGGCTGACAGTGTAAAAAGATGCCTTATCCCACTTCTGCACATCAGTTTTCCCAGACGAGTGGTCCATGGCACTCCGAGGAATGAGCCCTGAGCGTTTCCCAACACGTAGTTGGACGATCTTGAGAACGGGATCTCGAGCGTACCTAGGCATGTGGATCCAAGGTAGTGTAGGTTCGCACTCAGAGGCAAGCTCTGAGCGGTCCCAAACACGTAGTTTGGGCGGTCTTGAGAACGGGATCTCAAGCGTGACTGAGCACGATAGACTCAGGTAGTATATGATTTGGATCTTTTTGCATCTCTATGTTTCTTGGTGTTATTTGATTATCTGTGTAAGGCATAATACAACTCACCCGCGGGTTAACCTCTGCCAAATAAATATGATACCCTCTTCTCTACTGCAAATCACTACTGAAGAAGTAAGAAATTTGTACAACCAATAGAAGAACTTGTCAAAATAAAATACTACAAGTACGACAGCTAACGCACCCAATTTCTTAACACCTTCCCCACAGGACGTCAGGTCAGTTGTAAGTGGCCGGTATTATAAAAATGGGCAGACTTTAGGGAAAGCTTTCTAGCATGCCTGTGGTTACCGCGGACAGGATATGCTGGACGGTACCCATCCTTGCCAAGCACTGTAAGCCACAATTAGAAATCAGTCTGCAAGCATAGTCCCTCCAACAAAGCTTGACCAGTGGTTATCCTCTGTGCAAGATTCAATTGCGGTTGAAGACCACAGTCCTTCAGCTGCTGACAACAAGCAGACATATGATAAGGATTGGTCTCCACAGGATGAATCACCATTAGGAAATCAGTCACTCCTTCCCAAGACTCTGGTGACCCATCGTTATATGAGGCTCCACCACCGTCATCTACGTAGATTGCTGATGTGGCTAACTCACATAAAAATCCTCATTCAGATGGAAATAGCCTAATTATAATTAAGATCAGTAAATGCTCTTGAGAGACACCTGGAGCATCATGAAGGTAATCCTGAATATGGAGATAGATTATTACCGCACCCAAGTACCTATCTGCCTCAGAAGCATCCCCACACCGAGGACGAGGCTGAGGAGTCCAATGTGCATGCATCATCACCAGCAGCAAACCTCCAAGATCCAAGTATACATAACGACGAGTTAATTGCCACCAAGTCAGCACATGATAACCCTGCAGTTATAATTCTTGACCATCTACAAATTGCCAACACCTAGTAAACCAAATTGAGCATTGGTAGTTATAAATCCGGGGCGTCTTTTTCCACTGAAGAGCACCGATAACAGTGTGGAGTTGTTTGTTGTTGAGGAATCTGTACCTTCGACCAAATAACTACGAGGGATCAGATTTCTATGATAGTACTGCGGTGAATTCGTTAGTAAATGAGAACTGTGATACCATGGTGGGAACTAACGAGGAGAGTTTTGATGTACCTCCTGTTTCATATTCCGACATCCTGAGATAGGAAGTACTCGATGATCCTTCTGGTCATAAGTATGACCTACTATCAGTCTCAAGTCATTCATATTCATACCAAACCCAGCCAAGCACAACGGAGGCCCCACAAGGAAACACCCAAGCACACACTCTTTCCATCTGTCAAGCTTGTTGCAAGCAAATTCGTTACCCAACAACCTGGTGGGGTCAAATCTTGCATCTCTTGGGGACTTGGACTTCAATTTATTACCCTTGCTGGCAGCATAATCAAGGGCCCCAAAAAGCAACTTAGGCACACCAAGAAGTACTGGACCATCCGTCTCCATGCAAAAGGGTGGAAAGACAAAGACGCGGTGACTGAGATTTAGAATTAAAATTGGGACGATTACTGTAGGACATACCAACGGAAAATCCACTAGTAGACCTTAACAAGACAGCGCCTGGCCAATCTAGAACAACTACAATATCAGCAGCTAGCCATCCCCATCTACCACTTACTTATGGACTTTGTCCAAGCATGCCACAACAACCACCACCTCGATATGGACCACCCAGGCCCAGAACCTTCAACCCATCCTTCTAGGGACCCATAGCCCAACAGCAGCCTATTGCTATAGCTCGTAGTTGTGCAATGTATAGTGGTCGTCACCTGACGAAGGATAGCATTATTATTGAATATCGGATTAAAGGAGTACACAATTGTAGATATTGGATTATTGGAAACACATTGTTGTGGGATATTAGATTATGGGATTAAATTGTTATTGGATACTGGAGTAATGAATTTTTGGACGTTGGATCATAGAAATAAATAATTGTTGGATATTAGATGTTGGATTATAACCATATATTATTATTGGATTATTGGATATTGGACTAATGAATGTTGAATTATAGAAATAGATTGTTGGGGATATTGGATTAATGGACATTGGATTAGTAGAAGTACATGATTATTGAGTAATTGGATGATTGTCTGATATAGAAATGAATGTTGGCTACTGGATTATAGGAATGCATTTGTTGGATTATTGAAGTTAGGGATATTGGATTATGGGGATAGATTATTTTTGAAGATTAGATTGAGGGATTACATAATTGTTGGAGTTGGATTATCAGATTTCATCATTATTGGATCATAGGATTATATCATGATCGGATTATTAGAAATATATTATTGTTGGATTATAGAAATACATTTGTTGGATATTAGAATATGTTAATGTTGGATTATAGAAGTATATCTTTGTTGAAGTATAGAAATAAATCTTAGTGGGATTATAGAAACACATCTTGGCAGATTTAAATGGATTTTAGTAAATATTAGAGAGTTAGTGTAGAGAAATTGATCCAGTAAGGGCAGTTATTGAAATGTGAAATGGTTGGATTTTCATAGCAATACCTGATGTTATTTTTTGGTGAATTGGCTGAATCGTGATATATGAGCAAACTTTGTGGAATTAATTGAATGATTTAATTATATTGGATTTATTGGATATAATTGAATGATGAAATGGGATTTAGATGTATTGTTAGTGATCGTGGGAAATCTAGTATTGATAATCTGACCATGTTTAGATAATTGAATAAAGAATAAAGTTGGATTAGTATAGTGAGTTATGATTGGAATCCAGGAGCATTGGTTGAATTGTAAAAAATTGATGAAATTGGTGGAGTTAATGGAATAATAGTGCTTGGTTGATTTATAGTTGTTGGTGGACTAATGTAAGCAATGATGTGGTAGATCAATGTGCATAATAGATTGATTTAGGAAGTATGATTCTAATATGGATGCTTGACTTACTGATATTAGAAATGACAACAAGATTGAAAATTGGGGGAATTTAGTCAAAGGTTCAATTACAATTTAAACAAGGCTATGGTATTGTTTTGACCATAGAAATTTTAGCAAATGATTTAACTTGGAAGACAAAAAGAAATTGGTTTAGGTTTGGGCAAAATGAATATGTGAATGGTGCAAGTTGATGCACAAGATCAACTCGTTGCTATAATGGAGATCGGGTCTTATTGGAAATAGCCCAAGTTAATTAGGGATTGGTCTTCAAGCTACGTCCTGCTTTTAGCAGTCACAAACAACCCAAGGTGGCACAAGCCATGCCATCGCCTGCCGCTTAGCAACACTCTTAGTTTTCAGGTGGCCTACTAGTAAGTCAGTAACTTACCTCTAGGTCATCCTTATACCATTACACACCAAATTGCTGCTGTACCAATATCGTAATACGTATTGGAAAATCCGACGAGACATGACTACAATATATCGGAATCAGAAGTCCACCAAAACAATCTAATCTTACCTTGGCCAGCCTGCAAGCAAAGGAGATAAGGGGCATACCAGTAATGAGAGCTTTCACAAATGTGCTCCCTAAGGAATTACCCGATATACCCATATATCGAGAGACATAATTGGTTATCAGCTTAATTTCAGGAACAACTGCCATCCTAGTATTCACATGACACCATACGAAGCCCTCTACAGAAGGGAGAGCAGATCATCCATCCATTGGTATGAAGTCGGAGAAAGATCGTTATTGGGCCCTGAACCTGTACAAGAGAACAATGGGAAAATCCATTTAAGTTAAGAATGGCTCAAGACTGCTCAAAGTAGGTGAAAAGAGCTACGCGAATAAACACTGACATGACCTACAGTTCAAAGTCAGGGATTATATATATTTAAAGGTATCACCCATGCGCGGGGTGCGCTGATTCGGATTACAAGAAAAACGAACTCCACAGGCATGTCAGCATGTGGGACTCTTTCGAATCTTCGAGCGTAAAAGCACCTTAGCTTATCAGCTGGAATTACCGAGCCAAATATCGAGGACTCCCAACGCATTTCATGTTTCGCATCTCAGAAAGGGACTTAAGGGAACTCTCTTAGTACTTAACAAAGTTTGGCATACCCCTTCAAGACAACTTAACGTACAAAGGCAGCCGTTGAAAATCCAAAAGACCGACAGCGGAGAAACCGGACCATACATTCCTGTAAGATGCAATGGGAGAATCACCCCGTCAGCGGAGCGACGTGGAAAAAAGAAAAAGGGGACTACGCGAAGCCACCCTAACCAGTACCAGTGAGAATCCACTTTCGAGGACGAAAGCTTCCGAGGGGGGGGGGGGAGGATGTGAGAACCCGAGTTTTTAGACCTAATCGAGTAGCAGTAATTGGTAGTTAGCGGTGATTAATTTCATCTTAGCAGTGAGCTAATCGTAGCGTCAGATCGTTATTAAGCAACCAATTAATATTAACTCATTAGTATATTCAGATTTCTTTTCGCAAGCATGGCATTATTAGTCGTCTGTATCAGTATTCCAATCATCCATTTCAATTTCATTCTTCAATAGAAGAGTCCTTTGCATTCTCTAGTAAAGCAGTAAAATCAAAGTCATAATTAAATTACAATTTCTATTTCCATTAGAGTAGTAAAGCAAAAAGTGGATTGTTTACAATAGCATTTTACATCAAGCAATCTGTAAGTGTATTGCATCATTGGTTTGGGTAGCATTAGCATCTCTGCATCCCTTTCCTTGCTCTCAAAAGCCACACCATCATTCACAAGTTGCACAGCCCAGCTTCCAGAGTTTTCTTTAGGGGATTTAGAGGAGAGAGAGCGGGGGAGGGGGGGTTAAAGAAGAGTTAGGGTAAGGGTTTAATTTCTACCAAAATTGTGTTAATTAGTGTTTGTAGCAATAAAAGTTAGCAATAAAAATAATAATTGTTAGTATTTTGTAGTCATTAGACCAAAGAATATTACAAGCTGCATAACCATTGAACCGTATAACCATTTAAGTTGTGTACGAGTAATTAGCCATGAACCAGATCCATAGCAATTAAATGCATGAACAAGTTGTAATATTTATCTAAGGTTAACTGATGCAAGTAATCATCTTAGAACCACTGGATTAAAATGGATAGTTGGTTGCGTTAGAAAATAAATTATTCGTGGTAGGTTAACTAAATTATACAGCACCGACGTAAAAATATTTAGACAGTTAACTTGCGCGCGCAATTTTGAACAGACTTAGTTGCATGCAGGTGCTTGTAGTAAATTTTTTAATTGCGGTGTGGCAAAAAATCGAAGTCAGACGCTAGCAATCCAAAAGCCGGTAGCCTGTATAACGACCACAGTGGGGAGGGCTAACCTAACGGGGAATCTGAAAAAAAATGTTATTCAATTAAAAATCAGCTAACTGAGCCAGTGAACTAAGTATGATACGCCTAGTAGCATTTAAATGTCAATAAGTATTTACTTATGTATTTATTATTTCGTGCCATCGCATAGTTGCAGAAAAGGAACCGACGCAGGGAGGAGTATCTGATTTCGATTCTGTCGACACTGCTCTCTTCTACAATTCCAAAGGCAAGCTATCCTCTTGAACATAAATATATTTAATTTAAATGTAAATCTTATATTGCTGTATTATATTGTATTGCATCAAAAATTATTTCTCAAAATCCAAATCAAATGATTGAGATGAAAGTGATTAAGATAAAAGAATTGAGAATGATGAAAGGAAAGTGATGAAGAGAATAATATGGCTGGTAAAGGGGGCCTGTGACAGGTAAGAAATGAGGCAGGAAGTGGGACCCTTTACATATGGTTAAAATATAAGGACCTACAAAACTCTTACTCGGTCGGAGGCCATAAATTCAGTACCAACCATTTTCCCGTTTCGGCGGATAGAAAATGCTACCTTGTTATGTGACTATACTCTCCACAATGGGTAAGTACTATGTGTGAGTGTGATGGAGGAACCCAGGACCGGTAGGAGAAGTCTGGAAGTGGGGGATCCAAGGCGCTATAGCGCTAAGGTGGAGTGTTGAGTGCAGGATAGAAGCTGCCTCAACCAATATTACCAGAACTCGGTGGGTGACGAGGTCAGCACCGATAGAAAGTAATGGGTGGAGAAATTAATTCACGTAACCTGGAAAATGTTCTGTATTCTAATCTCGAACCCGCATCAAAGGAAATACGGTGGACCCAGTTCACAGAGAGTTCGGAATAGCTATGGGTAAAGTGGTACAAAGCCTGCGCAGCGCTAAGCAAAATCATGAATTCATGCCAGTCTCCTGGATTGGAGTCTATGGGAACCACTGGGGGTCTATCTTCTCTCCTAGTGACTAGTAGTGTTTTCAGTATTAAAATTTGCCACCTAAATGTTTTAATGAGTTATTTTCAGAAATGAGTTGATATCGAAACTATGATAACAAACAGAGATAGTTCGTTGAGTGCATTCTTTGCTATAAATGCTTGCTGAGTACACTCGTGTACTCAACCTTGTTAATATTCTCCTTTGTAGATCCTAGTCCGGCCGGGAACTATCCCGAGTGGGACGAAGAACTTGCAGGTACCGATGCAACCGTTGGAGGAGAAGGCTTTGACTACGAGGACATCAAACCTAAGGATGCAACCACTGCTTCGACCTGCTGCACTGCATCATCTACTTCAACAACATCTTCTCCAATAGGACTTTCGGCTAATGCAATGCCATATTACCCAATTGGATCGAGCTACGTCTACATGCCATGGTGCTACGTCTACATGCCATGGTACTATGTCTACATGACATGGTGCTACTGCATGTGCCAAGTAAAATTCAAAATTTGGATCGTTTTGGAATCGAGTTCGGCCTCCGGAGACAACACCGACTTCAAACGTGCATAACTTTCACATACGGAGTCCGGTGGAGGTCCACGAGTACTTGACGGAAAGCTTATTTTGTCCTCTTTCTAACGGATCTAATCTCACCTCTAAATTCCTTCTATGCATGTTGGAATCACCAAAAGAAGATATCTTATCACCTGTTTGGGCCAAATTGGGCCTTGTTTGGGCCAATTTGGGCCTTGTAATCGTACTCAACTTGGCCCATATACCGCCAGGCCACCTAGGGGGTGTTTACTATTCATGTGAACAGTAAACATGATTAGTCTCACCCCGTTAGTTCTTTTAGATTTGTAGCTCCTCATCCCTTATTTAAGGAGGCCACACCCCCTCTAGTTTCCTTGGATTTTGTTTATGTTTAGTTTGCCTTCGTTGCAACTTGTATCTTTTGCGTGTGTCGACTAGACCACCCAATTAAGATCCTTATTCAGAATCCCAACTCAATTCAATATTTCAATTCCTATTTGTAATTTCAGATTGCTTTATCTTGTTCTTGCGTGCTTCTTGGTGTATCACGAGGAATCGACCTTCGTGGTCGAGTCATCAGGGTATTCATGCACGGTTGATAATGACTTGTCGGCGATTCGGCGATTGCGTGGTTTCGAGCCTTGCGTGTTCGTAGCGAGGATCATGAGAGTTGGCGGCGACTACCGAACTTCCGTCTCATCGAAGATCGAGGCCAAAACAAGGACCTTGGGTTCATCGGGTGGTATCGAGCTACGGTTAAATCGGTGAGATTTTTTTTTCCCTGAATCCAAATAGCCACGAAAAGAAAAAAATAGGTTTAGTTCATCGTCCAAACCAATCTGTGCCTTTGCAATTTTTTCATTTTAGTTTGCATTGTTGAATTTTCGTTGCATCGTCGAGTCATTATGCTGGTTTCCTGTCTAGATTGGTCTAGTTTAGGGTCTCTTGCAAATCGTCTAGTCCTGTTCTTCCTCCCTGCCGTGAACACCAAGATCAATTCTTTTTTTAATCAATCACCAAAGCCTTCCTGTTAGCACAGTTCATGTGAAGTGCTTTGGTAGTTCCCTTTAGGGTTTGGAGAAAGACACGAGGAGAAAAAAAATAGCAGATTGATCTGCCGCCACCGTCACGGGAGTGCGTTTCGGACCTTTCGGTGGATCCAATTGGAGCTCTCGTTGCGCGTCTCCCGGCGGTGCATTCTATCGTCCCGTCCTCGGTGCAAGCGAGAAACGGTGCCAGCTCTTCGGTCCGAGCGTCGCCTCGCCCAAACGTCCGTGCGCGTCCTTCGCTAGCAACGTGCCTCGGTTCGAACATCGCGGCGTGGTCCTCGTCAGCAAGAAGAAGGCCACCGTCGCCCCCAGACACTGCCTGGCCTCCAGATCCGGCGACTAGAGGCAGGGCGTGCCGAACTCTGCCGACGCCATCCGGAGCCACTTCAGAGAGCCACCACCGTCGCTTGCCTCGACAGATCCGGCCAGCACCGCCGCCGCTGTCATCCCCGCCTCCGGATCGGCCAAGACCGCCTCCACCACCGGGGCGCCGCCGGACAGCCGCCGCCCGCGCATCGAGCCCGAGCCGCCTTCTTTGCTCCTCGCTATGCCGCTTCTCGCACCAGTCCCTCAGCTCCTCCGTCTTGCTGGCGCGCGCCTCAAGATCCGCTCCTCCATGCCGCCCGAGCATTGTCAGACGCCAGCGCGCCACCGCCGCGTGTGGGTAAAGTGCACATCCTCTGCGAGTTAAATCTATTGAATAGCCGTGTCCACGGTCATGGACATCTTGGCGCGCCACTCGAGTTAGATGTTGGTTTTGGGTTTTTGAAATGTTTATTAAACGGTTTTGGGATTGCTATCCCATGGGTTGGGCAGGGAGCCTTGTGACAGGAGGGTATCCTTCACCACTTGTGATGAATGAATATCCAACTGAAAACAGATTTACTAAAAGAATTTTATTTATTGTATGATGCTTTGGAACCTAATACTGGTAATTGGAAATAAACATGGCTTTATGCAAATCAACCATATTAAGCCTTCCATTGTGATATCCATTTATGCATGTCATTTTGTTATCTAACGGGTGTAACTTGCGAGCACGGTTGTTGTGCTCACTCTTGCTTGTTGCTGTCTTTAGAAGGGTATGGAAGCCTTGGGTTGAGCTTGTTGTGGACCAAGTGGTCCTGATCGACTAGGATGCGCTCTCCAGCCGATTGCCTGTGGTGTATCGGGTGGCCTATATGTTATCCCTCTGCTGTATTTTGTTTGCTGGCTTGTAAGCTCTCTTGTAAACAACTTCCTTGATCTTAATAAAGCTGGCTGTGTTGCAATGCTATCACCATTGTTCGTTGTGAAGAGCTAGCCATGATCCTTGGGACTAGCTCAGTATGCACAGGGAACCACGAATAGCTCAGTCCTCCCGACCACCCTCGGGGTTGGGCGTGTGTGGTTCTGTGGTGGTCTCGGCCTTCCACGACCTCCTTTGGTGGGTCGTGGGTGGTCTTGGGATGACCACAGACCTCCACACTTTCCCGGTGCAGCCGTGGGAGATCTTTTGAGGTGCTCTCGGCTCCACGACCTCCTGGAGTGCATCCTCCTGGACTTCAGGTGGTCTCTTTGGACCTCTGGGAGGTCTTAGTGGACTATCAGAAGGTCCTTTGAACCTCTGGGAGGTCTGATGGACTTTCGGGGAGCTCTTGGAGGACCTCTCGGGTGCCCTAGGGTTGGTCGTTACAAAAGTGGTATCAGAGCATCACGACTGCAGGTCGCAACCTAGTAAAATGGACGTTAGTGAAGATTTCAAAACTTATTTTTACAACAAAAGAAATAACTTGTTCTTTCCTTATCTGAGTCATCTTTCTATTCTTATCCCCTTCTCTGTATCTTTTCATACCCTATTTTCCCTCTTATCATTTTGCTTGCCTCAACGTTTTACAAGGGTAAATGAATTCTCTTTCCTCTGGGAAATTCTATAGGATCGAGCCTTTGTGTTCTAGCACTGGATGCCCCGAGAAGGATGATACAGATGGTTCAAGACTCCGAGTGTGCCAGCCTCTTATGAGCCATGTTTGCTTAAACCACCGATGCATTTGGAGACTTAGCTAGTAGCTTTAGAGAAGCCTTTGTGAATCCGTTTCCGTGAATCAAAGATTTTAGAGTTTGTTGATGGTTATGAGGAACTCCAGTGGATTCTGGAGTATATCGGTGGGTGTGCTTTGTTGTTAAATAGCTCAAAGAAGGGCAGATTGGTGGGTAGTATAAATGGTGCCTATAGAAGATGCCGAGGGAGAATGTCTTAATAATTGTAAAGGGTATATAGGAATAAGAAATGAGGACTCAAATGCCATGAAATGTTGAATGTATATCGAGGCTTACCCACGATGATGGGTTGCATAGCTTGTCTTTGGTAGAAATGTCTGTGAAGGGATATGAACTTGAAATGTTGTCTTGATTAATGGAATGAATTGAATATTCGAATTTGAAATCGAGTGCAATTTTAATTAGAATCTTACAATCAAAATGTGGATTGTATTGAAACCGTTCGAGTCTGATTGAATAGCAGAATCTAGACTTGAAAGGAATCCTGATTGGATGATAGAGATACATCTTGAATCAGATTTTGTAATTCAAATATAGTTGTTGGGTAATTGGAAGGTATGTATGAAGGAATACCTTGCTGATTTTGGAATAGGACAAAACCTTGGCTGGATAGATAGTGACAAAATGGTTGGATAAATCAAACTTGAATTGTTTGGTTGCAGGAAGTCTTGAGGAAGTTCTACAATGGAAACTTGTGGAGTGGTGGATTGTAATATCTATCTAGTTAAGGGTGATCCTGATTGAATCATCGTAATCCTTTAAGTGGGTGATCCTAAGGTATATAGGTTTAGGGATCGAATCTGAACCTAGGGATTATGATAAGTCTTCTGGGAGAACTTTTGCTTCTAGGTGGATTTGAAGATTTGGTAGTGATCTTAAAATTACCAGATGAAAGGATATGATTGTTGCTACTAGATTCTCATGGATGGGTGCAGAAGAGTAGCAAGCAATCAAGCAATGAATTTTTGGGACCATCTAAATCTAGGCTTAGAAGGAATTTGTGAATTGTATTGCCTCGCCAGCGGAATATGAGATTAATTAAAGGCTTGAATTTTTAATTGGGCGACTCTAATACTTGCAGATTGGTGGTTTCCAATGATAACAATTTGGATTTAGTAAAATGGGAAGGCAGAATTCTTGGCCCTTAGCTAGCACCCAGCACCTGGTTGGGACAAGTAGCTCTTAGAGAAAGCAGGATGGAACAAAGGATGCTACGTTGTCCCCACCCCTCGAGGACGACAAGCAAGGCTTCGAAAGACCCAAGATTGAAGCTCATTTCGTCAAACCCCACCTCATAGCTCCAATTGTCCAGACTCCTTCTATATAGGGAGCCCTTTAACTGGTTTAGTATGCTGATCGTTAGAGCATTGCTAGTTGTTTAGTCCTTTAGAGCAAGCTATTGATTTGGTTCTTTGTTGGGTTGTTTCTTACTCTGTCCCCTTCGGGTCTCTTTTGTCCCTTCCCTATCCTTGGTCCCATTCCCTAACCCTCTGGAGCACCCAGCAGATGGACTCTAAGAATGGGAGCAATGTTAGCGAAAGCCTCTCGAATGTTAGTGCGGGGAGAACCAAGGGTTGTCTGCGAAGTCCTTGAGAACTGAATCGGTTTCTCATCACCAGACCCGGTGATGCAACAATTAATGCAAAGTGTTTGGATGGCAACAACGTTCCCTCGGCTCTGTCCTGCGGCTTTTGAAGGCGTGTCTGCGAAGAGCTATCAAGGGCAAGCCCTGTAAGTCCCTCATAATGAAGTAGTAAGCCATTTTCCCCATGAAGACCGCCATCCATGGAAGTATGTGCCTTTGCTATAGATGTGGGGACAAGGGCATTTTGCTTATGGATGTCCCCAGAGAGGAAAGCCAGAGCAAGAGATTCTCTGCGCTAGCTGCAGCGACACTGGACACTATTTCATTAGGTGTTCCAGAAGAAAGGAAACTCGGTATCAAGTTTGCTACTACTGTGGCAAGGAAGGCCACTTTGTCAAGCAATGCCACTTACAAGCAAATCCGGCGCCACAAGTGGCCTCAGTTCTGAAAAACAGCTCAGAAGAACTTGGGGCCCCATCTCAAGCAGTTATAAATTGCTCCAGCAGTAAGGAACAGGAGCATTCAAGGACATCATTGACCCTTGCAGATCAGCATCAATGTGACAGTGGTCACAAGAGGAAGATGAAAGCTCAAGTACAAGACATTATGAAGACCTCCAAAACTCGTGAGATGGTTGGGCCATCTCTCCAGAACAAGACATCAAAGACAAAAGTTCAGTGCTTCAAATGTGCAGATATGGGGCATTATGCCAATCGATGCCCTAGAAGACGTAAAGCCATTACTCCAGACAGCCTTCCAGAAGTTGCTCTCATAGCAACTATAACCCCCGCGGCCGGAAGAAAGGCCAATGCAAGAATTATGTCACAAGTACAAGAGTATAGGAGCTTAGGCTTGCCAATGCCCCAAGCTGAAGCAGTAAAGCGTCAAGGCAGCTCTAGCACCTCCAAGTTATCTGCTCTAGGCCAACCCCAGAAGAAGTTCCCTCCTATTGCAAGTGTCACGTGCTTCTATTGCAAGGAGTTGGGACACGCCAATAACTTGTCCAAAAAGCAGACGATGAAGTTGTCAAGCGGCGATTCGATTGCCTTCTTTGCCCGCCTCTTTCTTTCTAGTCTTTTGAATCTCGGTTGAGATTCCCTTAAGGGGTAGGTTTATAGCATACGATTTTGAGCCTTTTGAAAATTTTCAAAATAAAAAGAACCATTTGGTTTTGATGATAATTCAAAGCTTAACTTGAGAATTTCAGAATTTGAAGAGTTTAAAATGACTTAACTAAACTTCAACTAATCCAAAACTTAGCTCTTTTGGTGTTGCTCTAGCTCTTTGGAGCTATCTTTCCTTTTCTTGATATGGGTTCCCTTTCCTCTATCCTATATTTGGACATTCTTATATGTCTAGATCGTCCCTCTTGTTTGACCTCTGTTGTTGTTATCTCCTCCTTGTCTTTTCGGGTCTTTCCTCTCCCCTGGAAATCTCTCTCTATTGAGACCTTTTGTCTAGTCTACCTCTTTGGTCCAGACCACCTTTGGGTCGGGACCTCTCTCTTAATCTCTCTTTTGTAGTTTAGACCTCCCTTGAGGTTTAGGCTTCCTTTGTAGCTAGACCTCCTCTGAGGTCTAGATCATCCTTGTGGCTTTAAACCACTTTCCTTTTTATTTGAGTACTCTCTTCAGATCAGATCCTCTCTGTGTCCAGACCTTCCCTTTGTTTTGGGCCGCTTTGGATCTCTTTGTTGGTTTGAATCTCTTTGGTTCAGACCTCCTTCCTATGTTCAGACTTTTTCTAAGTCTAGACTTCCCGGATGATTAGACCCTTTTGTATGCCCACACCTCCTTACCACTTGGACCTCACCTATGGTGTGGATCTCTTCTTTGTCTTGATCTATTCGATGTCTGTATCGCTGTGTGATCATAGACCTCATTCTTTGTTTGGGTATACTCTTATGCTAGACCTCCCCTCAAGTCTTTTGCTCGAGTCTCCCTCATGCTCCTTTGGACGCATGATAATTCACTTGAACCCACTCGTGTCCAATTAGACCTTTTTTGCATTCGATTGAACCACCCCTGTGCTTAAATGAAACTCTTAGTATTCAATCGGATCCCCTTTAGTCTCACCTAGTGTCCAGACCTCCTTCCCTGGTTCTTTCCAGACCTAAGCTTCATGTTCATTTGAGTTCCTTCTATGCTCTTGTGAACCTCTCGGTGATCACTTGGACTCCTTCTCACCCTGATCCTTGAAACCTTCTCTTTGGAAAAGTCCTCCTAGTGTAATCTGGTATTACCGCCCCAACTCTCGATATTACCGTTTCTCTAGGACCTCCTTCTCATTTATCAGGACCTTCTTATCCTTTAGACCTCCCGGTCTGCAGGACCTCTTAGTCCTTTGGAGATCCTAGCCGAACAAGACCTCCTTCTTGTCCATTTGGACCTCCCTCGTGTCCGTCCAAGCCTTCCGCTCGGCTCGGACCCCATCTTTGTTAGATCTAACGGCTCTGACCTCATCCTCGTTAGATCTAAGGGTCCAGACCTCCCTAGCATTTGGACCTACTGCTTGCCCACGTGGTTTGTCCGCTCGGGTTTGACTTTCCTAGCTTACGGGATCGTTCGATTAAATGCGGAGCAGTCCGATCTTGAGAATGCGTTCGGATGGTCGAGGCGTCGATCGCCTCCCTTCATTCGATCAAGATCGGATGGCACCGGCTCTCCGCGTATCCTTGCTTCGCGGACCTCCTCTCTTCTTGCGTCGTGGCGTTAGGATCTCCCTGTGAGGTCCTAGCCATCAGATCTCCACTTTTCGATTTGAGCTTGACCTTGGACCTCCGTGAGTAGGTCGTTGGACTTCTGTCGAGAGGACCTCCTCTGGTTATGTCTGTTGGACCTCACCGCCCTTTGACCACATCCTAATCGCCCGGACCTCCTCCCGGCGAGGTCTAGACCGTTAAGATGTTCTTTGATAAATATCTGAGCCATCCAGACCTCTTTTGAGATGATCTAAACCGCTCAGGCCTCCTTTGATCATCTCAGGCCGCTCAGATCTCCTTTGCTTATTTTCTTGGTCGTCAGGACCTCTCCTGGCTTTTGATCTTGACCGTCAGACCTCCCCCCCCCTTGTGAGATCTAACCGTCAGGACCAGCCTTTTGTGGGCCCTGTCCTCAGGACCATCTCGTGGGTGGGTCTTTTGGACCTCCTGTCCATAAGACCTCCCCATTGTGTGTCTTCTGGACCTCCTGTCCAGGACCTCCTTGAAGTCTTTAAGACCTCTTAGCCCTTTGGGCCTCCATATCCTTTGGACCTCCCCATTGTGTGTCTTCTGGACCTCCTGTCCAGGACCTCCTTGAAGTCTTTAAGACCTCTTAGCCCTTTGGGCCTCCATATCCTTTGGACCTCCCCTTGCCTTGATCTTAATCGATTAAAGCTCTCTTGATTTCACCCCAGCCGTTGAGACCTCCCTTGAGTTGATATCACTCACTAAGGACCTCCCGTGTCAGGACCTCCTGTTGAGTTTTGGACCTCCTTTGGGTTCCAACTTCCCTATGGTGTTCGAGACCCTTATAGTGCGGACCTCCCTTTAATGTTTAGACCTTTGTGGTTTAGGCTGTCTTTTGCACCTCATGTCCTTAGACCTCCTTGTGGCCTTTAGGACCTTTTGTCCTCAAAGACCTCCTGTTTGTCTTGAGGACCTCCTCCTTGTACCGTCCTTTGACCAAATTTGTTCACCCCTTTGTTGGTTTCCTTGGCTCTTAAGTGCATTGGATGTGGGATGAGTCACATTAAATGCTGCCATCTACCCTTGTCCTCATTTCTACTTTTTTGTCACATCCCTTCTTTCTTTATTCTCTTTCGTACCTGGGGCACACAGTGTGCCTTTGTACCAATACACTGAATTTGGACATCTTCTATTTATGGTGCTTCTATTCCCTCTCCTTTAAATAGAGCACCAGGAACACCCACTACCTCCCTGTTCTTCATTTCGACCTCTGCTCTCAGCTCTCTGTTTTGAGGAGCTCTCCAAGCCCTCTGGTTCGGACCCCCCCTGGAGCCCGAGCCCTTCACCAATCAGACCTCCTCCCAAGGATCCTCTATGGTTTTTCTTTTAGTATCATCTTCTGCTGTTTACTTCTTGCTCAGTTCATTTGGATTTCATTTGGATCTTTATTTGCTTTGCTTTGTACCCGTGTAGATCTTGGCATTCCCAGAGAGCCAGAGCTGTGAGGAAGAATAGATTCTTAAGCTATCAAGCAAGAGGTAAGTTACACTTTTGACCATATTGCACCCAGTATCTTAAATTACTTATGTTACATTTCAAAGTATCTTGCATGCTTATTTCTATCAAGCTATTTCAATACGTCTTCAAATCCATAGTTATGCCTATCTCTTTCATATGGCCGACTTTGATGTTGTACCCTACTTATTGTCACCATTAGGCAAAATCTGGTTGATACAATAGTGTGAACCAAGAACAATTGTAAAACCAAATGCTTAGACTTACTTAGACCAAAAGTACTTGATTTGGGAAAAATCTTTACCATCATGACCAACTACGGATTTAAATGTTTTGGCCATGACATTGGGGTGCCATGGACGTATGGAAATATTGCTGGGGAAGCAAAGAAAAGGAAAATGGAAAATGGATTTAGACTTGGGCGAAATGGTTGGCTTGGCTGGTGCAAGGTTTGTGCACGGACTCTATCCTGGAAAAGGTGGAGGTTCAGGGGTATGTGATTGTCGCCTAAGTCAGTTGAGGACCGGTCTTTGAGCCGCCAATGCTAGGCCTATGATGGGCTATGCCAAAACCGTGCAACCACATGTCTCCAGTGTGGGGTGTGGGACCTAGCTAAGTAATTTGCAGAACTTCCACCACAGTTGATCCAATTGGAGGAGTGGGAGGTCTTCTATGACCAAAATGGTCTTTTATGACCTATGTTCCCCTTGGTGCAAGAGGGGCCCAGATCTGCGGTGAATCCAAAGAAGGCGAAACCTTAGCAAGGAGAGGCGTGGTGGGACAATGCATTTCAAAGGCTTTGTCATGAACTCTAGACCTCTTACCTTTGGTAGTGAGAGGTGGCATCGGCGGATCTTGGGATAAACTAGAGGAATCATGTCATGTGGGTAAAGTGCACATCCTCTGCGAGTTAAATCTATTCAAATAGCCGTGTCCACGGTCATGGACATCTTGGCGTGCCACTTCGAGTTAGATGTTGGTTTTGGGTTTTTGAAATGTTTATTAAACGGTTTTGGGATTGCTATCCCATGGGTTGGGCGAGGAGCCTTGTGACGGAGGTATCCTTCACCACTTGTGATGAATGAATATCCAGAAAGCAGATTTACTAAAAGAATTTTATTTATTGTATGATGCTTTGGAACCTAATACTGGTAATTGGAAATAAACATGGCTTTATGCAAATCAACCATATTAAGCCTTCCATTGTGATATCCATTTATGTATGTCATTTTGTTATCTAACGGGTGTAACTTGCGAGCACGGTTGTTGTGCTCACTCTTACTTGCTGCTGTCTTTAGCAGGATATGGAAGCCTTGGGTTGAGCTTGTTGTGGACCAAGTGGTCCTGATCGACTAGGATGCGCTCTCCAGCCGATTGCCGATGCGGGCGGCAACAAGGCGGGAGCGGTGAGGTGGATGCTCACGGGGCCGGTGCTGGCACGACCCTACTCCCACCTCTACATGTTCATCAATGGAATGTTTGCGTCCGAAGTAGTGATAGCACATACAGGCGCTGATAGTAACCCATTGCCGTCGCAATTAAAAAGGTGGCACTTTGAGCTGCCAAGAGGGAACAGGTATCTCGACGTTTGAATGTGGAATTGGATCCTTTGTAGAGTGGCAGCTAGGTTATTACTGTACTGAGGTTGAAGAGGCTCTCAGTAACTCCAGTAAGCATAGATAGGTTATTATTACTGTACCTGATCAAAGGAGCCAAAGGGTTTGAGATATTTTTATTTAGAAGATGAACTCTCTTACGTGAAAATTCCTATAGAACTCATGTATTCCAAAATCCAAGCACACAGTAAAACTTGGTCATTTTGGTCTGCTACTGAAATAGATTCAGCTCTCAGGTGGGAATCATCTTTTAGTGGGGTAGCGGATTTGTAGGTGTACGACTCCACTCATCAGAGTTCACATCCTGATGACCACTTTTACGCATACGAGTACGCTTCAGTAAAATTTTTGTGAGGTCACGAATTTATCCCCTACCTCCATCTTTTTAGACGTGTGCTAAGGAAGTACACTCACATGCGTGTGTGTGGTGTGAGTGTGGTGGTGTGCGTGCGTGTGCGTCTTCTTCATAATATTTTTTCAGCTCTTAAGCCATGTCGTGGGCGTCGACCGATTCATGACCAGTCTCGGTAATGCCAAAGTTTATTAGTATGTAGACCTGTCCAAATGGCGGGCGAAGCCGCGACTTTGTTAACTTGACCGAACGCGGCACGACCCGATAGCTAAATGGCCCGGTGAACCGTGTCGTGCTTGCGTCGTGACCTTAGTCCAGCAAGCTATCCCTTTCCGGTATGCACAATACGGTGCCTGGCACGACACGATATGTTTAGACACGGACCATTTAACCTGTTAAGCAACGGTAGTCACAGTTAGGCACGACACATTTAGACACGATTAGGCCTGTTAGGACAAGTAACAATTGGAGAGCTCAAAAATACAAAAACAAAAAAAAATCTCAAAATATCTTCTATAAATAGGCATCATACCACCGCCCCCCTTCAGCCATCATCCAACCTTCACCCTCTTCTCTCAATTCTATTCTAAAAATTTAGGAGCCCTTTGTGATAATTTGAAAAAAATTGAAATATTTTTGCCAAATATTCTAAATTTCGAAGTCCATATGCAGCCAGGAAAAGCGGTAACAATACTGATTTTTGTATATTTTTATTGTTCTTATTTGTTATACTAAAGTGAAATAAATAATAGTGTAATTTTATTTGCAGTTTTCTTGATGAAAAATTACGATGATTTTCTTATTGGTGATTTCAGAATTTCACCAGATGATCATTCATCCTTCGAGAGTGTTGTGCCTTGTAGGATCAAGGATGACCGATTAGAGGGGGTGAATAGGATGTTTATAAAATATTATTCTTTAAATAGAATTTTTGCCAAGTGTTATCTAATTAAAGAAGTTCTAGCACAATTCAAGATATATGATTGAAGCTTTAACTAAAGCACAAAATTTTTTGTCAATACTAAATATAATTCTAGCTAAGCAACTTTACACAAAAGAATTGCTAGAAGAGTAAATGCGGAAGTGGTAAAGACAAAAGAGAAAACCACAATGGAGACAAACGATATTTTTCCCGTGGTATCGAAGACTTAGCGGTCTTCACTAGTCCACGTTGAGGAAACTTGAACAAATCAAGTCGGCTCCACACGAGTACTTCCCTAGATCACTATCGTTGCTCTTCCTCCTCTCTGGAGATGGTGAGCATGCAACCACTTCACAATTCCTTGCCAACTCACTTCACAATCTTCATTGAAGAGATCACCGCACAACCATTTCTCCAAGCTGCCTAGGTGCCGGTAAGCACCAAGAGTAATAAACCACAGCTTTTGCTTGAAGAAAACAAGTGTCAAGATGACCAACTAATGATGCAATGCACTTGAATGCTCTCAACTACCTCAAAATAAGAAATTTGAGCAAATAGGTAGTAGAGAGTGCACTAGAGGCTCAAATGTATTCAATGAGGTCCATGATCATTAGCTTGGTGCAGGTGAGGGGGTATTTATATGTAACATCTTGAATTTCTAAATCCTTTTCAAATGTGTAAAATAAATTGACACTATTGTATTTTAATAAAAGTTCCGAGTTGGTTCGTTTGGAGAGGTTGAGCTGTTGAGATTTTCTATTGGTATGCTATGTAGACCTTTCCCTAGCATACCTCCTGTGGATATGTGGGTTTAGACCTCCTCTGCGGCCTAGACCCCATTAGTGACACATGAGGCTAAGCCTCCCCGAGGCTTGGATCTTTCCTTCTTGGGCGTAATCCTACGTCAGGGCTTGTTCTTTGACTTTGGTCATTTAGACCTCTTTGTTGGTTTGAATCTCTTAAGGTTCAAACCTCTTTTATTCGAGACTTCTCTTAAGTCTAGACCTCTTGTCATCTGGGCACTTTTTAATGCCCAGACCTCCTTTCATTTGGACCTCCATGTGTTCCAATGAACTTCTTGTATGTCTTCGGACCTCCTGAGTTCATATGAACCACCTCGACATTTCTTCCTGTCCGAAAGGACTTTCTGTGGGTTCATCTTGACCTTACCTCATCGGAGTGAAGATCTTCCTTGAGTTACTTGGACGTGCGCGTTTCCACTTGGAACCACTCCGCATGGACCTCTCTCTCACATTTGATCTGGCGGTCCAGACCTCCTCCCATTTCCGATCCAAGGGTCTAGACCTCCCTGTGCGTTATGTTCCTCCGCGGACCTCTTCTGCACGTTGATCTTGGCCGTGGACCTCCCTTTTGGAGATCCAACCGCCCAGACCTCAATTCACTTTTAATCTCAACCACGGGACCTCCTTAGAAGTTCCTTGGACCTCTGTCCAAGACCTTCCGTGGCTTTTAGAGAGGCGGCTTGGGACCTCCTCGCGGACCTCCTTTGATGAGATCCTCACCGTCGGGATCTCCTTTGTTGATCTGACCGTCGGGACCTCCCCATGTCGAGACTTCTTTTGCATGTTTGGACCTCCTTGACCTTTAGACCTCCTCGAGGACCTCTATTGTGGGTCAAGACCTCCCATTTTTGACCCATTGTTCCTATATTGGTGGCCCCACTTGTGACCTCGGTCATTCTCATTTCCTCCGCCGTAAATATCTTGGGGCATTTAATGCGTGTCTTGTCACATTAAATGCATCGCATCGTGGTGTTTACTTTGAATTGGGTCACTTAATTGTACTCGACATACTTCTTTGTTCCTTCCCAAGCAACATACATTGTCCTTCCTCGTACCTTTTGTCCGAGTGGCGGTGACATCCTCGCCACTCACCTACCTTTGACCCATTTCTATACTTATCACGGACTCGTGTATTTCTAGTTTTCTTCACCACTTTGACTACAACTTGTCTAAGAAATTCCACCACTCCACCTTCTCCATTTTCACCCTCTCGGTTTTGGATCGAGGCCTTCCAGGAGAGCTTGGTTCTTCGACCTCCCTTTCATCCATAGCCGATCCTCGGTAAGTTCTTTGATGATCTCCTCCACTCTTGAGTTCACCACTACACTTGAGCTGGTCATGTCCTTCACAGGACCTTCTCTTGTGCACTTCTTTTAGGATTTCTATGGTGCTCGGGTGAGGACCTCCTCTCTGGACCTTATGCAAGCACCATTGCCTCGGGACCTCTCTGCATGACTTAGGTCATACCTTTGGGGCCTTTTTCTAAAGACCTCCTTCTCCTCTAGTGAGTTAGACCTTCTCCAAAAGAACCTAATCTAAATGCAATATTCTTTTGTTAATTGGGTTTTGAGATTTCTCTGGAGTTCTCTTGATTCTTTATTCGGATCTTTGTTGGATCTTCATTTGAGCCTTCTTTGAAGCGCCCTCTTATACTTGTAGATCGTGAAGACTCCGAGAAAGTCCGAGGATTACTCAAGAGGAGGAATCTCAAAGTAGTGAGCAAGGCAAGTTACACTCTTGATCATATTGCACCCAATACTTCAACTTAATTATGTTCGGTTTCAAAGTGTAATGCATGCTTATTTTTACCAAGTATTTCAATACCTGGTTTAAATTCATAGTTATACCTACTTCCTTTGTATGGTCATTGTTGACTTTGGACTAAACTCATTGTCACCTTTAGGTCAAACTTGGGTCATGCAATAGTGTGAACCAAAACCATTTGAAAAACTGGTGCTTAGTCAAGCTTAGACCAAAAGTATTGATTTGGGGAAACCTTTACCAACATAACCAAATATTGCTTAAAATGTTTTTACCATGACATTGGGTTGTCATGGAAGGATGAAAATGTTGCTGGGGAAGCAAGGAAAATGAAAATGGATTGGGACTAGGGCGAATTGGTTGGCTTGGTTGGTGCAAGTTCATGCACGGGATCGTGCCTTTAAGGTAGATCGATGCCCTTGGGTTTGTGAAAGTTGCCCTAGTCATGTGAGGACCGATCTTTGAGCGACCAATGCCATGCCTATAATGGGTTATGCCACAATCGTGCAACCACATGTCTCCAGAATGGGGCGTGGGACCTGGCTGATTAATTTGCAAAACTCTACCATATCTTTGCTCCATTGGAGGTGTGGGAGGTCTTGTTTGGCCAATGGTCTTTTATAACCCTCTTGTTCCCACCGGTGCAAGAGGGGCTTTCATGGGATTGTTATCCACTGGGGTGAAACCTTAGCAAGGAGAGGCGTGGTGGAGCAATGCATTGTAAAGGCCTTGTCATGAGCTCTAGATCTCTTACCTTTGGAAGTGAGAGGTGGAATTGACGAATCTTGGGACAAACTAGAGTACTCATGTCGTGTGGGTAAAGTGCACAACCTCTGCGAGTTAAATCTATTGAATAAATGTGTCCACGGTCAAGGACATCTTGGCAAAGGCCACTTGAAGTTAGATGTTGGATTTGGGGTTTCGAAATGTTTGCTAAAAGCTGTTTTTGGGATTTTATCCCATGGGTTTGGGCGAGGAGCCTAATGTCGAGGGTATCCTTCACCAATTCGTTGATGAATGCTACTCCAATCGAAAAAGCTGCTTTGCTAAATGAATTTTAGCTATTAAAGATCTGCTTTGGAACTTAGTAATGGTATTTGAAAGAAAATTGGCTTTGTGCAAAATAACCATATTATGCCATCCTTTGATTATCCATCTATGCATGTCATGTTGCTAACCCACGGGTGTAACTTGCGAGCACGGTTGTTGTGCTCACTCTTGCTCATTGAAATCTTTGCCAGGAGAAGATACTGTCAGTGAAGAAGATCAAAGCAGCTAGGTTATGCCCTCCAGTCAGCTGCCTGTGGCGTGTTGATGGACCCTTTTGAGTTCTTTTGCTTTTATGTATTTATGTTTGGCCCAAGGCCACCTTGTAAACAACTTTGTAAATGCTTTGTTTGAATAAGCGTGTGTTCGGATGTCACCACCAATGTGTTTGTCTTTGTGAAGAGCTAGCCATGATCCTTGGGACTAGCTCGAGTTTCACAGAGGGCCCTGGAGCGGGCTCCGACCTCTATGTCCTCACAAAGGGATGAGCGTGTGAGGTTCTGAGGAAGTCCCAGATCTCCACGACCTCCTCTGGAGGGTCGTGGGTGGTCTTGGTGAGTCCTCGGACCTCCTCGTTTGTTCCTAAGTGTGGCTATGGCAGGTCGTGGGTGCTCCCTGGTTCTAAGACTCTCTCTCAGGTCATGTTCTCCTGGACCTCCAGGAGGTCTTGCTGGACCTCCTGGGTGGTCTTGGTGGACTATCCGAGAGGTCCTTTATGGACCTCCTGGGAGGTCCTGATGGACTTTCCAGAGGTCCTGAAGGATCTCTCGGGTGCCCTAGGATTGGGTCGTCACAAAAGTGGTATCAGAGCAACTCCTGACTGTAGGTCGTAACCTAGTAGAAATGGTTGTAGAATTTCAAAATCATTTTATGACAAAAGAAGAATAAAATGTTCTTCCTTACCTGGGTCATCTTTCCATTCTTACCTTGTTCTGGTTCTCTTTCTTATCTTAACCTCATCTTATCTTGTTCTTTCTACACACCCATTTACAATGTTAAGTGGACTTCCTTGCCCTTGCAACTTTTATTAGAGGTCTTGAGTTAGGTGCGGTGCTTAGGACCTCCTCAAAAAGGTAAGACACGAGTAGTATGATAGTTGGTTATTATAAACCTTGAAAAGGCTCTTATTCTGTTTTTTCTTTTATTGGATTTTTGTTCTTTGAAATGTTTGGTTGGGCTAGTTTTCCTTAGCCTCTTCCTTTTCTTTTCGACCTTGGTGCTTGGACACTATGGCCACCTCTAGAAATGGCGGTGGCAATTCAAGCCATCATAGCCGAACAAGTTGAGGAAGAGGTGAGAATCTGCTATTTGGACCAATCGAGAATAGAGGAGTTGAGGGTGAGCAAGGACAACCAACATCACACCACCACCCCGCCTCGGTGAAGGCCCTACTTGGACACAATTGTTGGCCAACCAAACTCAGTTGATAAACTTACTTTCACAGTCCATTGCCAACACCCAATCTCTGCAAGCTGCAGCAGTAGCTCAACCTCAAGCTCAAGCTCCACCCCCACCAAGGTCTAGCATTGCTGAATTTATGAGGTTGCGTCCTCCAACCTTTTCAAGCAGTGCTGAACCATTGGATGCTGATGATTGGTTAAGGGCAGTGAGCAGGAAATTAGACATGGTGCCATGTACAGACCATGAAAGGGTACTCTTTGCCTCTCACCAACTCAGTGGACCCGACCTCACGAGTGGTGGGACAACTGTCAGTCCCATCTTGATCCTCATGCCATCACATGGGATGAGTTCAAGAAAGCCTTTCATCGTGCTCATCTCCCACCTGGCATGATGTCATTGAAGAGGACAGAATTTCGTACTCTGAAGCAAGGCAGTCGTACTGTCAATGAATATATGCACAAGTTCAATCAGTTATCAAGATATGCTCCTGGGGATGTTGCTACTGATGAAAGCAAGCAAGAACACTTTTTGGAAGGGTTGAATGATAATATTTCAGTTCACCTTGTTTCCCAGGAACACACAGACTACCAGCAACTTGTGAGCAAAGCTATTCGGCAGGAGGACAAACTCCAAAAGATGGAGGGCCGAAAGAGAAAGAAAGCTGCACAGAGGTTTAACCCCGGAGGATTTCCTAAGTCTAGGACCTCCCAGTCCCAGACCTCTCAGCACAAGTCCTTACGGACCTCCTCCTCAAGGGCATCGGGGTCAGAACAACGCACAAGCAGGTCAAGTTATCATAGGACCTCCTCTGGCAGCCAGCTTCAAAAGAAGCCAAGTATAACCTCCTCTGCTGGTGTTACCTGTTTCTTTTGTAATGAGATTGGGCACTATGCTAATAAGTGCCCAAAGAAGCAACAAGTTGCTGCACCAGCCCGATCTGAGCAAGGGATATCGGCTCAAGGAAGTGCCTCAAGTGTGAAGCCTACAACTAAGGTCATCAAGGGCCGTGTCACCCATGTCATGGCGAAAGAGGCACATGATGCACCTGACGTAGTCCTCGGTATGTTCCCTGTTAACTCTGTGCCAGCTTCGGTTTTATTTGACTCAAGGGCTTCCCATTCCTTTGTTTCAAGCAAATTTGTGGGAAAGTGTGGGCTATCTATAATACCTTTGGCTAACCCTATGCTAATACGTGTCCCGGGCATAAATATGAGGACTAATACCCTCTGCCCAAATCTCACCTTAGAGATTTCTGGGGTTTTATTTCATGCAGACTTGATAGTCTTGCCAACTCAAGGACTGGATGTAATCCTTGGTATGAATTGGCTGGCTAAGAATAAAGGGCAAATAGATTGTGCTACTAAGTCAATAACCCTCACCAATGAACAAGGCAATCGGGTGGAGTACAAGCCAAAGACCTCCCTTAAGACAGGACCTCTTCTAACTAATGTAAAGGAGGTAGTGAAGCTGGAAGACCTCTCAGTGGTCAAAGAGTATTTGGATGTGTTCCCTGAGGAGCTCCCTGGAATGCCACCCGATAGAGATGTCTCTTTCCTAATTGAATTGGTCCCTGGGACTGCACCTATATCTAAAAGACCTTACAGGATGCCTGTAAATGAACTTGTGGAACTAAAGAAGCAAATCCAAGAATTGAAGGAGAAAGGATTTATTAGACCAAGCTCTTCACCATGGGGAGCACCTGTGCTATTTGTCAAAAAGAAGGACAGTAGCTTGAGAATGTATGTAGATTATAGATCACTCAATGAGGTCACCATTAAGAATAAATATCCATTGCCAAGGATAGATGACCTCTTTGACCAACAAGGGGCAAGTGTGTTCTCCAAAATAGACCTAAGGTGCAGTTATCATCAATTGAAAATAAGACCAGAGGACATTCCCAAAAGCTGCTTTTACTACAAGGTATGGTCTATATGAGTTCCTTTGTGATGTCATTTGGGTTGACAAATGCCCCTTATTTCATGAGCATGATGAACAAAGTATTCATGGACTTCCTTGACAAATTTGTGGTGGTGTTTATAGATGATATTCTCATCTATTCTAAAATGAAGCGAACATGAAGACCACCTAAGAATGGTCTTTGGGAAGACTTAGAAGCGACACCTCTATGCCAAATTTAGTAAATGTGAGTTTTGGCTAAGTCAAGTGGCCTTCTTAGGTCATATTATTTCAGCCAAGGGAGTAGCTGTGGACCCATCAAAGGTGGAAGCAGTCTTAGATTGGAGACCTCCTAAGTCGGTGGTGAGGTAAGAAGTTTCCTTGGACTAGTGGTTATTATAGAAAATTTATTGAAGACTTTTCTAAGGCGCTAGACCTCTTACTCAACTTTTGAAAAAGGAAAAGAGGTTTGAGTGGACTAAGACACGTGAACAAAGTTTTCAGAGATTGAAGGAAAAGCTTACCACGACTCTGTGTTAATACTTCGAGATATCCAAAAAGACTTTGAAGTATTTTGTGATGCATCCCATCAAGGTGCAGGATGTGTGCTAATACAAGATAGAAGGGTAGTGGCATATGCCTCTAGGCAGTTGAGACCTCATGAGGAGAACTACCCAACACATGATCTTGAATTAGCATTTGTTGTGCATGCCTTAAAGATATGGCGGCACTACCTCATTGGCAGATTGTGAGGTATACTGACCACAAAAGTTTGAAATACATTTTCACACAACGAGTTGAACTTAAGACAAAGGAGGTGGTTAGAATTAATTAAGGACTATGATCTTGGAATACATTATCACCGAGCAAAGCCAACAAGTGGCGAGATGCTTTGAGCGAAAAGGCTCTTTGTAATACCTTATCGGTCCAAGAACGACAACTAAGACTATATGAGGAAATAAAGTACCTCAATGCGGAGATAGTAGAGCAAGGCTATGTAAACACTTTGGAGGTACATCCAACTGTTCTGGATCAAATTAAGGAACAACAAGAAAGAGATGTAGACATCCAAGACATCAAGAGGAATATGAGAAGAGGTAAAGCCCCAGGCTTTACTGAGGACGAGCAAGGAGTAGTATGGTTTGGTAACCGAATTTGTGTGCCAAACAACCAGGAGATTAAGCAACTCATTTTGGAGGAAGCACATGGATCACCATATTCTATTCATCCGGGCAGCACCAAAATGTACCAAGATCTCAAGGAAAGGTACTGGTGGACCAGCATGAAGCAAGATGTGGCTAAGTATGTAGCCCAATGTGATGTGTGTATGAGAGTTAAGGCCCTACACCAAAAACCAGCCGGATTATTACAACCCTTGCCAATTCCCGAATGGAAATGGGAGCAAGTGGGCATGGATTTCATTACTGGATTGCCCAGGACTCAGTCTGGGTATGATTCCATATGGGTGGTGGTTGATAGGCTAACTAAGGTAGCACATTTCATACCAGTTAAGACTACCTATAATAGCAATGTCTTGGCGAGATCTATATATGGCGAAATTGTTTGCTTACATGGAGTGCCCAAAAGAATAGTGTCGAGAGAGGGTCTCAATTTACCTCAAGATTTTGGCAAAGTTTACATGAAGCTCTAGGTACTAAACTCAATTTTAGTACAGCTTATCATCCTCAAACATATGGACAAACAGAGAGGGTAAATCAAATATTGGAAGATATGCTTAGGGCATGTGCCTTTGGATTTTGGAAAAATTTGGGACAAAAACTTGCCCTATCTTGAATTTTCTTACAATAATAGCTATCAAGCTAGCCTACAAATGTCTCCATTTGAGGCTTTGTATAGTAGACCTTGTAGAACACCTCTCCTCCGGGATGAAGTTGGAGAACATCAACTTTATGGGCGGACTTGATCAAAGAAGCTGAAAGCAAAGTGAAATAGATTAAGGAACGATTGAGAGTGGCCCAGTCCCGACAAAAGAGCTATGCTGACACCCGACGAAGAGATTTATCTTTTGAGGTTGGTGACTTTGTATACCTCAGAGTAACACCAATTCAAGGAGTTAGAAGATTTCGGATTAGAGGAAAGTTGGCACCAAGGTATGTAGGACCATACAAGATCTTAGCAAGACAAGGTGAAATAGTATATAAACTGGAACTTCCGGAGTCCTTGTCGGCAGTGCACAACATATTTCATGTATCACAATTAAGAAAGTGCCTGCGGTTTCCTGAAGACCATACTATGATAGAGGACTTGGACTTACAGGAAGACCTCACTTATGTGGAGCGACCAATTAAAATCTTGGATGTTGCCGAACGAGTCACCAGAAGCAGAATTATCAAGTCATACAAAGTGCAGTGGAGCCATCATCCAGAGAATGAAGCTACATGGGAAAAAGAAGAGGACCTCAAAACCAACTACCCCTACCTCTTTGCTGATTTTGTTTGAATCTCGGGGTCGAGATTCCTTTAAGAGGGGTAGGTTTGTAACATCTTGAATTTCTAAATCCTTTTCAAATGTGTAAAATAAATTAACACTATTGTATTTTAATAAAAGTTAGAGTTGGTTCGTTTGGAGAGGTTGATTTGTTGAGATTTTCTATTGGTATGCTATGTAGACCTTTCCTAGCATACCTCCTGTGGATATGTGGGTTTAGACCTCCTCTGCGGCCTAGACCCCATTAGTGACACATGAGGCTAAGCCTCCCCGAGGCTTGGATCTTTCCTTCTTGGGCGTAATCCTACGTCCAGGGCTTGTTCTTTGACTTTGATCATTTAGACCTCTTTGTTGGTTTGAATCTCTTAAGGTTCAAACCTCTTTTCTATTCGAGACTTCTCTTAAGTCTAGACCTCTTGTCATCTGGGCACTTTTTAATGCTGGACCTCCTTCATTTGGACCTCCATGTGTTCCAATGAACTTCTTGTATGTCTTGGACCTCCACGAGTTCATATGAACCACCTCGACATTTCTTCCTGTCCGAAAGGACTTTCTGTGGGTTCATCTTGACCTTACCTCATCGGAGTGAAGATCTTCCTTGAGTTACTTGGACGTGCGTGTTTCCACTTGGAACCACTCCGCATGGACCTCTCTCTCGCATTTGATCTGGCGGTCCAGACCTCCTCCCATTTTCGATCCAAGGGTCTAGACCTCCCTGTGCGTTATGTTCCTCCGCGGACCTCTTCTGCACGTTGATCTTGGCCGTAGACCTCCCTTTTGGAGATCCAACCGCCCAGACCTCAATTCACTTTTAATCTCAACCACGGGACCTCCTTAGAAGTTCCTTGGACCTCCTATCCAAGACCTTCCCGTGGCTTTTAGAGGCGGCTTGGGACCTCCTCGCGGACCTCCTTTGATGAGATCCTCACGTCGGGATCTCCTTTGTTGATCTGACCGTCGGGACCTCCCCATGTCGAGACTTCTTTTGCATGTTTGGACCTCCTTGACCTTTAGACTTCCTCGAGGACCTCTATTGTGGGTCA
Organism: Phyllostachys edulis; assembly: GCA_036346405.1. Taxonomy (NCBI): domain Eukaryota; kingdom Viridiplantae; phylum Streptophyta; class Magnoliopsida; order Poales; family Poaceae; genus Phyllostachys; species Phyllostachys edulis. The sequence goes on along the minus strand of CM070550.1, from coordinate 18,266,600 downwards.
AGACCTCCCATTTTGACCCATTGTTCCTATATTGGTGGCCCACTTGCGTGACCTCGGTCATTCTCATTTCCTCATACGTAAATATCTTGGGGCATTTAATGCGTGTCTTGTCACATTAAATGCATGCTGCATCGTGGTGTTTACTTTGAATTGGGTCACTTAATTGTACTCGACATACTTCTTTGTTCCTTCCCAAGCAACATACATTGTCCTTCCTCGTACCTTTTGTCGAGTGGCGGTGACATCGCCACGCCACTCACCTACCTTTGACCCATTTCTATACTTATCACGGACTCGTGTATTTCTAGTTTTCTTCACCACTTCGACTACAACTTGTCTAAGAAATTCCACCACTCCACCTTCTCCATTTTCACCCTCTCGGTTTTGGATCGAGGCCTTCCAGGAGAGCTTGGTTCTTCGACCTCCCTTTCATCCATAACCACGGTCCTCGGTAAGTTCTTTGATGATCTCCTCCACTCTTGAGTTCACCACTACTTGAAATGGTCATGTCCTTCACAGGACCTTCTCTTGTGCACTTCTTTTAGGATTTCTATGGTGCTCGGGTGAGGACCTCCTCTCTGGACCTTGTGCAAGCACCATTGCCTCGGGACCTCTCTGCTTGACTTAGGTCATACCTTTGGGGCCTTTTTCTAAAGACCTCCTTCTCCTCTGGTGAGTTAGACATTCTCCAAAAGAACCTAATCTAAATGCAATATTCTTTTGTTAATTGGGTTTTGAGATTTCTCTGGAGTTCTCTTGATTCTTTATTTGGATCTTTGTTGGATCTTCATTTGAGCCTTCTTTGAAGCGCCTCTTATACTTGTAGGTGTGAAGACTCGAGAAAGTCGAGGATTCGAAGAGGAGGAATCTCAAAGTAGTGAGCAAGGCAAGTTACACTCTTGATCATATTGCACCCAATACTTCAACTTAATTATGTTCGGTTTCAAAGTGTAATGCATGCTTATTTTTACCAAGTATTTCAATACGGTTTAAATTCATAGTTATACCTACTTCCTTTGTATGGCCCTTTGTTGACTTTGGACTAAACTCATTGTCACCTTTAGGTCAAACTTGGGTCATGCAATAGTGTGAACCAAAACCATTTGAAAAGCGGTGCTTAGTCAAGCTTAGACCAAAAGTATTGATTTGGGAAATCTTTACCAACATAACCAAATATTGCTTAAAATATTTTTACCATGACATTGGGTTGTCATGGAAGGATGAAAATATTCTTTGGGAAGCAAGGAAAATGAAAATGGATTGGGGTGGGCGAATTGGTTGGCTTGGTTGGTGCAAGTTCATGCAGGATCGTGCCTTTAAGGTAGATCGATGCCCTTGGGTTTGTGAAAGTTGCCCTAGTCATGTGAGGACCGGTCTTTGGCGACCAATGCCATGCCTATAATGGGCTATGCCACAATCGTGCAACCACATGTCTCGAGAATGGGCGTGGGACCTAGGTGATTAATTTGCAAAACTCTACCATATCTTTGCTCCATTGGAGGTGTGGGAGGTCTTGTTTGGCCAATGGTCTTTTATAACCCTTTGTTCCCACCGGTGCAAGAGGGGCTTCCACGGATTGTTATCCACATGGGGGTGAAACCTTAGCAAGGAGAGGCTGTGGTGGAGCAATGCATTGTAAAGGTCTTGTCATGAGCTCTAGATCTCTTACCTTTGGAAGTGAGAGGTGGAATTGGCGAATCTGGGACAAACTAGAGTACTCATGTCGTGTGGGTAAAGTGCACAACCTCTGCAGAGTTAAATCTATTCGAATAGCCGTGTCCACGGTCAAGGACATGCTGGCAAAGGCCACTTGAAGTTAGATGTTGGATTTGGGGTTTCCAGAAATGTTTGCTAAAACTATTTTTGGGATTTTATCCTATGGGTTTGGGCAGGGAGCCTAATGTCAAGAAGGTATCCTTCACCAATTCGTTGATGAATGCTACTCCTTTGGCTTGCTTTGCTAAATGAATTTTAGCTATTAAAGATACGCTTTGGAACTTAGTAATGGTATTTGAAAGAAAATTGGCTTTGTGCAAAATAACCATATTATGCCATCCTTTGATTATCCATCTATGCATGTCATGTTGCTAACCCACGGGTGTAACTTGCGAAGCACGGTTGTTGTGCTCGCTCTTGCTCATTGAAATCTTTGCGAGGAGAAGATGTCGATGAAGAAGATCCAAGCGACTAGGTTATGCCCTCGATCATTTGCTGTGGCGTGTTGATGGACCCTTTTGAGTTCTTTTGCTTTTATGTATTTATGTTTGGCCCAAGGCCACCTTGTAAACAACTTTGTAAATGCTTTGTTTGAATAAGCGTGTGTTGGATGTCACCACCAATGTGTTTGTCTTTGTGAAGAGCTAGCCATGATCCTTGGGACTAGCTCGAGTTTCACTGAAGGGCCCTGGAGCGAGCTCAGACCTCTATGTCCTCACAAAGGATGGCGTGTGAGGTTACGAGAAGTCCCAGATCTCCACGACCTCCTCCGGAGGGTCGTGGGTGGTCTTGGTGAGCCCTCGGACGGTCGGACCTCCTCGTTTGTTCCTAAGTGTGGCTATGGCAGGTGGTGGGTGCTCCCTGGTTCTAAGACTCTCTCTCGGGTCATGTTCTCCTGGACCTCCAGGAGGTCTTCTTCAGACCTCGGGGTGGTCTTGGTGGAGTGTCAGAAGGTCCTTATGGACCTCCTGGGAGGTCCTGATGGACTTTCCAGAGGTCCTGAAGGATCTCTCGGGTGCCCTAGGATTGGGTCGTCACATTATAGCCCCCAACCACAAAACTATCCGTTTGAACCAACTCCCTGAAAAATTCAGTATTTGTGGTAGTACCACTGTACAAACCCAGTACTACCGCACCTACTGTTCAACTGGTCAACTGTTGTTTATTAAATACTTCTGAACTAGCCATTACAAAAAGGTGTTGTACTACTACCCTCACAATATCCGGTACTACCGCAACGCAGTAGTACCGCTCGGCTAGATCGGAATTATCGATTTCCAGAGGCTAAAGAATCAAGAAAAAACACCATCTCTGAAAATAACGTACCATCAAGCAAAGTTCAGTAGTACCGCCTTGCTGTAGTATCGCTTAGAAGTGCGGTCATACCGATTTCCAAGGGAGAATAAAAACTCCTAAAAACATGCTCTCTGAAAAAAAAACATACTGTCAACTAGAATCCGATCCTACTACAATGCGGTAGTACCGCTCGTCAACTGCGGTCATACGGATTTAACTGAACATTTTTCCATACGCAAAACTAAATGCACTACATAACACTTGGTTGATCAAAATGGCACAAAATAATCTTTCAAGCTATTAGCCACGATCTCTCTTTATAGTACGACATCTAGCCTAATAATCCGATCTTTTCTCTAAACACCAAGACCGGTAAAAACTACAAAATGATCCTTAGGCTATATAATACATTTGCCTTGAGCTATGTCGATCTTTTATCATCTTTGCATTAACATTTCCATGTCATCATTCAAACTCTGGGACTAAACCTTTAAAACACTTTAGTACATATGTTAGTCTCATAACACATTGTTAGCATTAATTACCAAAATTATTTTTAGGGGCCTGGATACTTTCAATCTCTCCCTTTTTGGTAATTGATGACAACCTAAGCAATATAAATGAATTTAAGGTTTAAGGTTTTGAATATACACCAAATTCTATATTCTTGTTTTCGACTTTTGATATGCAACAAATTCTTGAGATGAGTTCAAAAGAGATGGAGAATTAGTTGCTTTTCAAAGTCAATCAATAAGTAAACAAAACTCCCCCTAAATATGTGCACAAGGATTCATAAAGTGATTTTCATGCACATGTGTAGATTTTGGAAATTTTGATAGAGTTTCCTTTATTTATTGAATATGAGGAACAATGTAAACAATTATGTCAAAGATGTTTGAACACATAAACTTTGATTAAACATAGATAATAACCATCATGTAGCATAGCATATCATAAGAGTTATGAAGCATCATAAGTTTAAATAAACTATTACAAGTATACATGCAACAAATCCAAATACTTCAAACATAAAGTCATTACATAACCAAGTTCCAAATAGACTATAACATAAGATAAGATAGTCTTTTGATTCTTCTAGTTCATTTGATCTTGTAAGCTCCCCCTTAATCTCTCTCCCCTTTTGGCATTAAGTACCAAAAAGAATTACTCAAAAGGAGGGGTGAGCCTTGGTTTGTAATCTATATGAGCTGTGTCACTTTCAATGAAGAAGCCAAGTGTGACGCCCCATGTCATTACCCCAAGGGTAATCACACTTAGGCATACGGATTACTATTCATTTGCTCAGTAGAACACTGCTCCAACGAATAGTAAGCTTTTACGAGTCTGCAATGAGAACAATAAGATAGAAAGCGTACATTTTATTCGATAATAGCCACGCAAGGCTATGATTCTTAGTACATATATTATCTGACTACAAAAGGAATGACTCGCTTTTCTTGCCAACCAGAAGTCTCGGCCTTCTATTCATCCACGAGTCAAATATGGCGTCCATCTCGCTCTACGGTCTTAAGTAGTCATGCCTTCTCCTCCCGTGGTTGCTTGATTACTGCAAGTCCTTCATCCCGCTCGGGATAGTTCCCGATCGGACTAGGATCTACAAAGGAGAATACTAACAAGGTTGAGTACGAATGTACTCAAACAAGCATTAATAACAAAGAATGCCTTTGGATGACTATCTCTGGTTGTTATCACATTTTCTAAGTCATCTAATTTACGAAAATAATTTGTTAAAACATTAGTTGGCAAATTTTAATTACTGAAAACACTACTTATTACTCGGAGAGAAGAAAGACCCCCGGTTGTTCCCATAGACTCCAATCCAGGAGACTGGCATGAATTCATGATTTTGCATAAGCTTTCTTGAGCTTTGTACCACTTTACCCATAGTTATTCTGAGCTCTAAATGAGCCGGGTCCCCTGCATTTCCTTTGATGCGGGTTCGAGTCCAGAATACAGAACTTTTTCTAGGTTACGTGATCAAGTCTCCACCCATTACTTTCCATCGGTGCTGACTTTGTCATACACCGAGTTCCAGTAACATTGGTTGAGGCGGCCATCGTCGTGCTCAACACTCCTCCTTGGGCCGACGCACTTTCGAGCCCAAACACTCCAATGTGTCCCGTTGTGGAGAATCTTAATTACGTAACTAGGTAGCATTTTCTGCCCGCCGAAACGGGAAAATGGTTGGTACTGAATTTTACGGCTTCAGACCGAGTAAGAGTTTTGTTTGTCCTTATATTATAACCATATGTAAAAAGGGGCCCACCTCTTACATCAACATCATCATCATCATCGTCATGTTTCCCCTGCTAGGGCCCCCTTTTACCCACATATTAATTCTCATTTCTTTCTTTCTTTCTCATTCTCATTTCTTTCATATTCATCTTAATCATTTTCATCTCAATCATTGATTTAAGTTTTGAGAAAACAATTTTGATGCAATAAACATAATAGTGCAATATACGGTTTACATTTAAATTAACTATGTTTATGTTCAAGAGGATAGCTTGCCTTTGGAGTTGTAGGAAAGATTGGCGTCAACGAATCTCTGATCAACTGCTCCCGTCGGTGTCGTTTCGTCTTCTGTAGCAACACGGTAGCACGAATAGTAATATAATTAAATACATAGTTGATTTTGAGTGATATTACGCATACATAAGTTAGTGGCTTCTAGTTTGTTAGCACAATTTTAATTAAATAAATATTTTTCGAGATCTACACTAAGTTAGCACTCCACGAAATAATCGTTCTCTGAAAATGCGCGCTAAAATTCGACAACCCGCGGTCCACGCTTAACTGATAGACCTAATCGAATTAGATAGCTCAAACTACCAGAATAAATACTAGCGATGCGCAAGATTTGCTATACAAGCTAGTTATTTTATTAACGACAGAATTAACGACTATTCGATCTATCTAGCAATTTTACTTAGGTTAATCATAAGTTGGTTAACTAAACAAGATCTAAGTTAAGTTATTTAACAGCAAACAGCTAACAGACAATTAATTTACCAAGCTACCGATTAAACACAATATTGCAACAAATAATTAACACTTACCCAGATCCTAATAACACTTCTAAACCTAAAGTCCTAATTCCACTTCTAATCCTATCTCTAACCTTATCCTAACCCCTCCCCCCCACTCTCTCTCTCTCTCTCTTCGCTCGGTGGCCCTATCTACCTGCACCCACGCACCCACACACACACACACTCCTTCTAATCTCCCCAATCCCACTCTCCTTCCCCAACTTCCTCTTCTCTCTCTCAACTCCTGGCCAAGCCGACGCCTCTGGGGAGCCCATGGTCCCAGCCTCTTGACTTGGCGGTCTGTGCAACCCCGGCCATGGGTCCCTCATGGCCATGCCTTGCAGCTCCTTCTCCCGGCTCGGCTCTGCTCATGCCTCGGCTCGTGGCCTTCTCCTCAGGTGGCCGCGTCTTGGCCTCTGCTGCATGTGCCATGCCGGTTCCTCGATTGCGGCATGGCGCCACTAGTGGCGCCGCCAGTGCCCTAAATCTTCTACCGTGCTCGGCCGGTCCACGCCGCCTCCGCCGGCTCACGCCGGTCTTGACCCGCTCCTACTCACGCCGCTCGGTCGTGCGCCTCGCCCTCCGGCTTCCCTCGGCCGGCCAGGAGGAGGCCAGCCCTCGCCTTTCGCCGCCTCTCCTTGCCTCTGGGCTCGGCCATCCGTGCAGCACCCTCGCTTTTCCTTTGTGGCTCGGTGAGCCCTACTACCTCCCTAACTCCATTCGATAACCCAGATTTTACATGCTTTGGTTGCTTTCTTTTACTTATGCTTCTGATTGATTGATGCTTTACGTCACGGTTTTGCTTACTAATGTTCCTCAAAATGGATTGATACTTTTTACTTATTGGCTTCGGATGCATGGGTGATGCACATGCTTGGTGATGGTGGGCTGCTAAAGCCTCGCTCTGCAGTAAACTCCTCGCTCTCTAATCCAAATCCTCCCTTGCTCTGTGATGAAAAGCAAGCGAGAGCTATCTGAAAGATATGATGAGATGCTTTATGGGTGAAAGATGTGCATGTGTCTTTGCATCTTGAGATTCCATTGTGGGTTACCTCTTGTTGAGCCAAGGATGGGGAAGGGGTTGTAGTCTTGGGATTCTGTTGGTGCTCTCTCCACTGGTGGTTCGGTGTATGCTTGTTGTTGCTAGTTCCTCGTGGCCACCCGTGCTTCCTCCTCCTCCTTGTCTTTGGCTGGACACCCCTGGCTTGAGCTTGCCTTGGTTCTTCCTTGGCTCCACTGGTCTCTTGGCTTTGTGCTTGAGCTTGGTGGGTTTGAGAATGGAGCTTTGTGGTTGAATGTGAAGCTTTGTTGTGGAGGCAGTGGTGTAGTGGTGCTTGCTCTTCTTTTTAGTGCGTGTTTAGGAAATCACTATGCGTGTAATTTTACGTGGTGAGTAATTCAATATCGTGGGTGTCGGATTAAATTAAACCTTTGGATGATGAGACCTCTGAAAGCAAAGAGGTCTTGGGTTAACTCTAACTAGTGCAGGTACCTTGGCGTTCAAGGGTAGCTAACTTGAGTTGATCGAGGAACCCTAGTGTGCTTGGAGGTCGGCGGCCACTTCCAACCTTCTACTTTCTATTTTCTATTATCCACTTGGCCTTGACTTACTAACCGCTTTCTAATTTTGCTAACGGCGATGGGAGCGGATTGTGAGATGGCTCTATGAAATTTGGTGCTCAAGGTACAAGGTGGCAAGGATAGGCTCTTTGCTACAAGAATGCAAGAAGCGGAATCTGATTTAATTAATTGTTATTACGAATGCTGCAGTTGGTTGTAAAATTAATTTTGAAACAAGCAATGGGTTTGTAATATATTACTTCTATTTTGTACTTGGATTGATGCAATGCTTTCAGGGTTAGACACAAGGGTGTATTCTTTAATTGTATTGGAATGTGTAAATATTCCTGAGTTCGCATTAATGATCCACTTATGCCTGCAATAGATTTATTTTGTAACTGAAATTTGATTGATAATGATATTGGAGAAATTATTTTTATAACCCTCTTGTTGCCAGATGCAACGATTATGCGCTTGATATTAACTCTGAAATTGCTATTTGTTCTGGATTTAAAGAATTTTAATTATCGCTAATTACTGATTACTGTTAGTTAGTTTAGGTTAATTTTGCGGGTTCTCACACCAAGTTTGTCTCGAATCAGTTTCATTATGTAGGGAGCATAGAAAATACTATCCTCTGTATCACTCTTGGAGAAGGCAATCTCTATTATGATAAAATCAACAATGTCAAACTTAGTACCCTTCAGAATGTTATAGATGATGTTTCAAGCCTTGGGATGAACATCATCATTGATTCCACCTCTGGTAAAGAAGGTTGTTCTCAAAATCTTATTTATGATACTTGGCATAGGTAGAAGTCAAGTAGCTTTTCCAATCACGAAAGGTTGAGAGGTGTTGGAAGAATAATTCATCCTTTAGCGGTGGGGCCCTACTTTGTATCTGACATGCATACAGGTCCAAGAAATACAATTATACTAATAAAAGACTGTAATACCCCTCATTTGTACTCATAGGGTAGTTATCATCTAAAGGGGTACTTTGGTCATTTGTACAGGCCCTAGAGCCTATAACTACCCCATGTATCCTCTCATTTCAAGGAGAGCTCTCTTGAGCAATAAAGAAGCATATTAAAATTGGTGAGCCCTCGGGGGCTCCCTCTCCGGAGGTAACCCCCGTTGGCTCACCGACAGGAGTAGGGTGGTCCTCTCGGACCCCTGAACCTGTATAAACCCTCGAGTCATTTTTTACTCTTGTGGATGATGGCCCCTCAGACGGCCAACGTCCACCCCCTCACTCGTGTTCAGCTTTTACACCTACAATATTGGCGCCGTCCGTGGGGACGTAGCTAATCAACGAAAGGCTATGTCTCTTACCAAAAAAATACTCTAAGTCCACGAAACCTCCTCTGGCTCCGGAGGGCAATGATCTCGTGGACGACCCATCCGCTCTTTGAAGAAGCCCCAGCCGAGCGCCCTCGTTGGAGATTAGGGCCATCCACCTCGGGATGGACAATGTCCTACATGCCCTGGGGCTCCCACGCGCATCCTCCTCCCTTGTGCGGGTCGATGTAAGGCCCAGCCAAGGGCGAGCAGTTCAAGGCACCCTCGTAGGTAGAAGGCTAAGGATTATGAGGCCAACCATCACCCTTGGGACACATGACGTCCATGCGGAGTGACCGATGAAGGCTTCACGGGGATTGCCATGCATGCAGCGCTTCTTGTTGAGGGACAATCCCAACATATAAATCTCGTATAGGCTCTCAAGACACTTTCCCTCCAAGGGATTTCACCTTCGTGGTGCGTAGGGCGTACGACCTCCGCGGTCTCCCCTAGCAAAAGTCCATGGTGGCTTAGGCGTCCGTCGCCTCCACCATGGCGGCTCGTGTCCTACTAGACCTAGGGCATGAGCGACCACCCTTGTGGTGCGTAGGGCGTACGACCTTTGCGATCTCCCCTAGAAAAAGTCCATGGTGGTTTGGACGTCAGTCGCCTCCACCATGGCGGCTCGTGGCCTACTGGACCTAGGGTATGAGCGACCACCCTCGTGGTGCATAGGGTGTACGACCTCCACGGTCTCCCCTAGCAAAAGTCTATGGTGGCTTGGGCATCCGTCGCCTCCACCATGGCGGCTCGTGTCCTACTGGACCTAGGGCATGAGCGACCACCCTCGTGGTGCGTAGGGCGTACAACCTCCACGGTCCCTCTAGCAAAAGTACATGGTGGCTTGGGCGTTCGTCGCCTCCACCATGGCGGTTAGTGTCCTACTGGACCTACGGCATGAGCGACCACCCTCGTGGTGCATAGGGCGTATGACCTCCGCGGTCTCTCCTAACAAAAGTCCTTGGTGGCCTGGGCATCCGTCGCCTCCACCATGGCGGCTCGTGTCCTACTAGACCTAGGGCATGGCGACAACTTAGGCCCGATACCAAGTTGATGGATGTCTTTGAGGACTCGTCCCTGAGACTCGAGACCATTTTGAATGACCTCCGGGTCCCTGCACGCCTAGCTTCATTGCTTCACAAGGGTTAACCACTCTCATGCATTCCCGATCATCACAAAAAACCCACCTACAGGGTAAAAGGGCTCCATCACCCTCATAGTTCGGTACCAACAATTTAGCCTCATGGGCACCACCGGGGTGCCCGTGACTTACTGTCAAGGGCACACATCTAAGGTGCCCATGAGTTAGCCTCATGGGCACCTCCAAGTCCACTAGGGGCTACAACCCCTAATGGTCATTCGGTGCCCCACGACTTAGCCCCGTGGGTGCCACCGGTGCGTTCGTGACTTACTATCAGGGGCGCACGTCCAAGCACCCGTGACTTACTATCAGGGGCACACATCCAAGGTGCCCATGAATTAGCCTCATGGGCACCTCTAAGACCGCTAGTGGCTATCACCCCTAGTGGCCATTCGGTGTCCTACGACTTAGCCTCGTGGGCGGCATAGATGTGCCCGTGACTTACTGTCGGGAGCACACGTCCAAGGTACCTATGAGTTAGCCTCATGGGCACCTCCAAGTCCACTGGGGGCTACCACCCTTAGTGGCCATTCGGTGCTCCACGACTTAGCCTCATGGACGCCCCTCTGGTGTGCCTATGACTTAGTGTTATGGGCACACCTTCAAGATGCACATGAGTTAGCCTCATAGGCACCTCCAAGTCCATTGGGGGCTACCACCTCTGTTGGCCATTCGGTGTCCAATGACTTAGCCTTGTGGGCACCCCTCCGATATGTCCAAGACTTAGTCTCATAGGCAGCTCGAGTCATCTACCGTCGACTTGGCTCAAATATTGATCAAGGACTATCATGCTCGCATAAGGCTATCACCTCAGAGATCTTAGTATCTAAAGTGATGGGACTACTTGTCCCACGGCAACGGCTTCGATTATCTATCATGTCGAGCGAATGTTACCTTGCTACAAGAAATGTTGATCATTCTCTTTTTCACGCAGAGACACTCGTGTTATCTACCTGTCCCCGCAACGTTTATAGCTCAAACTATGATGATTATGAGGGGTTCTACTTCGATGACTTTCATCAAACCGCGGAGCAAGAAGAGGATGACTTTGACCAAAGGCTTCGCTGTGACGCGTGCCCGCCTCGAAGGATATGCCTAGGCTCGGTGGCCTCACGTCAAGACTTCGCCTACAAAGGCTTCGCTGTGACGCATGCCCGCCTCGAATGATATGCCTCAGCTCGGCGGCCTCGTGTCCAAGACTTCGCCTACTTAGGCATCACTTCGACGCGTCGCCCACCTCGAAGGCTATGCCTCAGCTCAACGGCCCCTCGTCTGCGACTTCGCCTATAAAGGATTCGCTGTGACGCGTGCTCGCCTCGAAGGATATGCCTCAGCTCGGCGACCTCACGTCCAAGACTTCTCCTTCAAAGGCTTCGCTGTGACGCGTGCTCGCCTCGAAGGATATGCCTCGGCTCGGTGACCTCGCGTCCAAGACTTCGCCTACAAAGACTTCGTTGTGACGCATGCCCGCCTTGAAGGATATGCCTCAGGTCGACGGCCTCGTGTCAAAGACTTCGCCTACTTAGGCTTCACTTTGACGCGTCGCCCGCCTCGACTCAGCGGCCCCTCGTCTACGACTTCGCCTACAAAGGCTTTGCTGTGACGCGTGCTTGCCTCAAAGGATATGCCTCAACTCGGTGGCCTCGCGTCCAAGACTTCGCCTACAAAGGTTTCGCTGTGACGCGTGCCCACCTCGAAGGACATGCCTCAGCTCGGCGGCCTCGTGTCCAAGACTTCGCCTACTTAGGCTTCACTTCGACGCACCGCCCGCCTCGAAGGCTATGCCTCGGCTCGGCGGCCCCTCGTTTGTGACTTTGCCTACAAAGGCTTCGCTGTGACGCGTGCCCGCCTCGAAGGATATGCCTCAGCTTGGCGGCCTCGCATCCAAGACTTCGCCTACTTAGGCTTCACTTCGACGCGCCGCCCGCCTCGAAGGCTATGCCTCGGCTCGACGGCCCCTCATCTGCGACTTCACCTACATAGGCCTCACTTCGACGAGCCGTCTGCCTCGAAGGCTATGCCTTGGTTCGGTGGCCTCATGTCCAAGACTTCGCCTAAAAAGGTTTCACTGTGACGCGTGCCCGCCTCAAAGGATATGTCTCAGCTCGACGGCCTCGCGTCCAAGGCTTTGCCTACTTAGGCTTCACTTTGACGTGTCGCCCGCCTCAAAGGCTATGCCTCAGCTCGGCGGCCCCTTTTCTGCGACTTCACCTACATAGGCCTCACTTCGATGCGTCGCCCTCCTCGAAGGCTATGCCTTAGCTCGGTGGCCTCGCGTCCAAAACTTCACCTACAAAGGCTTCGCTGTGTCGTGTGCCCACCTCGAAGGATATGCCTTAGCTCGGTGGCCTCGCGTCCAAGACTTCACCTACTTAGGCTTCACTTCGACGTGCCGCCCGCCTCGAAGGATATGCCTCGGTTCGGCGGCCTTGCATCCAAGACTTCGCGTACATAGGCCTCACTTCGACACGCCGCCCGCCTCGAAGGCTATGCCTCGGCTCGGTGGCCCCTCGTCTGTGACTTCGCCTACAAAGGTTTCGTTGTGACGCGTGCCCGCCTCGAAGGATATGCCTCAGCTCGGCGGCCTCGCTTCCAAGACTTCGCCTACTTAGTCTTCACTTCGACGCGCCGCCCGCCTCGAAGGCTATGCCTCAGCTCGGTGGCCCCTTGTCTACGACTTCGCCTACCTAAGCCTCACTTCGACGCGGCGCCCGCCTCGAAGGCTATGCCTTGGCTCGGTGGCCTCGCGTCCAAGACTTCGCCTACAAAGGCTTCGCTGTGACGTGTGCCCGCCTCAAAGGATATGCCTTAACTCGGTGGCCTCGCGTCCAAGACTTCGCCTACTTAGGCTTCACTTCGACGTGCTGCCTGCCTCGAAGGCTATGCCTCGGCTTGGCGGCCTCGTGTCCCAAACTTCGCCTACAAAGGTTTCGCTGCGATAAGCCACCCATCTCGAAGGCTATGCCTCGGCTCGGCGGCCTCGCGCCCAAGACTTCGCCTACATAGGCTTCACTTCAACGCGCCGCCCGCCTCGAAGGCTATGCCTCAGCTCGGCGGCCTCTCGTCCGTGACTTCACCTACATAGGCTTCGCTCCGACGTGCCGCCTGCCTCGGTGGCTATGCCTCGGCTCGGCGGCCTCGCGTCCAATACTTCGCCTACACAGGCTTCGCTCCAACATGCCTTACACCTCGAAGGCTATGCCTTGACAGGGTGGCTCTGCGTCCACGACTTCGCCACGACTCCCAAAAACATGCTCCTTGTTAAAAAAACATATCGCCAACTAGAATCTGGTCCTACCGCATTGCGGTAGTACAGCTCATCAATTGCAGTCATACCGATTTAACTGAACATTTTTCTAGATGCAAAACTAAATGCAATGCATAACACTTGGTTGATCAAAATGGCACAAAATAATCTTTCAAGCTACTAGCCATGATCCCTCTTTATAGTACAACATCTAGCCTACTAATCCGATATTTTCTCCAAACACCAAGACCGGTAAAAACTACAAAAGGATTCTTAGGCTATATAACACCTTTGCCTTAAGCCATGTCGATCTTTTATCATCTTTGTATTGTCATTTTCATGCCATCATTCAAACTCTAGGATTAAACCTTTAAAACACTTTAGCACACATATTAGTCTATTAGTCACATAACACATTGTTGTCATTAATTACCAAAATTATTTTTAGGGGCCTAGATGCTTTCATGCCTCCAACTCAAACATTAGAGCAAGCAATACAATCATCATACTCTACGAGTGCCTCTGTGTCTATAAGCGCCAGAGCAAAGAGATCAAGGTCCAGTACATTGGGAGACTGGGCAGACTTCGATAAGAAATCAAAGCCAGACGAAAATGGAGTTCATGTAAGATATGTTGTTTGTAAAATTTGTCATCGTGAATTGTCTGCAAAGTCTTCAGATGGAACGAGGCACTTGATTAGACATGCTGCAAGATGTAAAGCAAAATAAGGATTGATCATAAGGCAGATGCAGCTGTAGTACAAACCCAATGGTACGATACGTAGCTGGGATTATAGTCCTCAGGTAGCTCGTCAATCTTTATGTTGTTTAATTGCTTCACATGATCTACCTTTAAAATTTGGTGAATCTTGGGGCAGCCCTCTATCATTGCCTTTTCCCCATTTTCACTCTTTTGCTCACCCGACCAGTTCTCTGGACCTCCCTCCAACCGTTGAGCCTCCCTTGGCCAGCTCTCGGGACCTCCTCCAATTAGCTCCTTCGGACCTCCTCCTAACCTTCAAACCTCTCTGTTGACTCAAGTTTTACGCTTCTTTGGAGTTCTTTTTGGATTGTACTTGGCTTTGGTTTGATTTGCGCTGTTTTAATGTGTAGACCTCGACGTCGGTGGTGAGCCCAAGCTTTGTGAGGGAGAAGACCTGTAAAGCTTTCAAGCAGGAGGCAAGTTATACCCTTGACCATGTTGCACCCATTATTTCAACATATCTATGTTCCATTTCAAATGATAATGCATGCTTACTTTACTAAGTATTTCAACACACCTTTTACAATCTTAGTTATGCCTAAATCTCTTGGTATGGCTACTATCACCTTTGAAAGAACATGTTGTCACCTAGGCAAAACACGGTTTCTGGCGATGATGTGGACCAGGACCTTTGAAAAATTAAAGCTTAGCCATGCTTAGGGAAAGAATCTTGATTTGGGAAGTTTTGGCCAAAAATATCACATATCTAATGTTTTGAACCATGGCATTGGTGTGTCATGGGGGTTTTACAAATGACCATGGCATTGGTGTGCCATGGAGGTTTGAAAAGCAAAGAAATAGAAAATGGATTTGGACTTGGGTGGCAGTGGTTGTTTGGTTGGTGCAAGTCTATGCACGGGGGTCATGTGATCCGATGCCCCAGGGTTGTGGTGGCCGCCCGGGTCAGTTAATGACCGGTCTGCGAGTGTATTTTTCTATGCCTCTCCGTGCAACCACATGTCCTATGTGGGCGGGACCTGGCCAACTAATTTACAAGGTTATCACCGTGGTTGATCCGGCGGAATAGTGGGTGGTCTTTCATGGCCTGTCTTTTATGACTATGTTGTACCCACCTGGCTCAAGAGGGGGCCCTGGGGAAGGGCGAAACCTTAGAGTGGATGGACTGGGGTGGAATGATGCATTGTAAAGGCCTTGTCATGTGCTCTAGACCACTTACCCTCGGCAGTGAGTGGTGGTACAGCCGGGTGCCAAACAAACTAGAGAAAACGTGCCTTGTGGGTAAAGCTGCACAGCTCTGCAGAGTGTAAAACTATTCAAATAGCCGTGTCCGCGGTTATGGACATGCTAGCAAAGCTGCTCAAAGTTAGACCTCTGGTTTGTTTTCAAAATGGTTGGTTAAAATTGGTTTTGGACTTTTATCCAAATGGGTTGGGCGAGGAGTCTTATGACGGAGGGTATCCTTCACCATCATATTGATGAAAGTTTTCCAAGCTGTAAATGAGACTTTGCAAATGAATTTTAATTCTTGTTATATGCTTTGGAACTTAAATGCATGTATTTGAAACAAACTTGGCTTTATGCAAACTAACCATATTATGTCTTCCTTTGAGATATCCATTATGCATGTCATTACATTAATTGGTCGTGTAACTTGCGGTAGCGTTGTTGTGCTCGCTCTTGCTTGATTAACTATTGAGCAGAGAGGACTTTGAGGATGATGAAGCTCAAGATGACTAGGGCGATCTCGACCAATTGCCTCGTGGCGTATTGGATGGGCTTGACTTTGTTTTTTTGTGTATTTGGCTCTTGTCGGTTTGTAAGCAAACCTTGTAATCAACTCTTTGGATGTTAATAAAGTCTCGTGTGGATGTATGTTATCACTTGTAATTGCTGTGAGAACTAGCCATTGATCCTTTGGACTGGTTCGGATCACAGGAGGGTTAGGACTTCTCCAAGTCCCATGACCTCCTCGGGTTGGTCTCTGGACCTCCCCCAGGTCTAGTCGTGGCTCTTGGGGAGGTCCTGAGCCTCAAGACCTCCTTGGGTTAGTTCCCTGGACCTCTAGGAGGTCCGACTGGACCCCTTGGGAAGCCTAGGAGGACTATCCGAGAGGTCCTTGGGACCTCCTGGGAGGTCCTGGTGGACTCCCAGGGAGGTCTTGGAGGACCTCTCGGGTGAAGCCCCTGATCGGGTCGTCACAAGTGGTATCAGAGCATCTTGACTGTAGGTCGTAACCTAGTAGAATGGTCGTTAGCAAGGATTTCAAAACTTATTTTACAACAAGAGAAATAACTTGTTCATTCCTTATCCGGGTCATCTTTCTATTCTTATCCCTTCTCTGTATCTCTCCTTACCCTATTTCCCTCTTTATCTTTTTGCTTGCCTCAACGTTTTATAAAAGCTAAATGGATCCTCTTTCCTCTGGAAAAGTTCTATAGGGCCGAACCCTTTGTGTTCTAGCTCTGGAAGCCCCCCCCCCCCCCTAGGAAGACTGGTGTAGATGATTCAAGACCCCAACATGCCGGACTCTTAGGAGCTATATTTGTTTAAATTACCAGTGCATTTGGAGGCACAGCTAGGTAGCTTTAGAGAAGCCTTGGTGAATCTGTTTTTGCGAACCAAAGATTTTAGAATTGGATCATAAGGAGATTTATTGGATTTTGGGGATTGTCGGAGGATATGCCTTGTTTGCAAATGGATTATAGAAGAGCAAGTTGGTGGATTGTATAAATGATGCTCGTAGAAGATGACCATGGAAGAAAGTTTTGATAGGTATAAAGGTATATAGGAATGAGAAGTGAGGATTCAAATATCATGGGATATTGGATTCCCCTTGGGTCTGGGGTGAAGGTGTGATTGATCAGAAACTTTTAAAAAATATATATGTGGATTAAGCTGAATTCAGTTGAGCTTGATTAAATAGAAAATTTGGACTTGAAAGAGATCTTGGTCAGGTTTTGATAAATGTCTTGATCAGATCATGGATTATGTGATCTAGGATATGGGATTGTGAAGCACTAATACGATTATTAGAATGAATTAAGTTGCCCATAAATTTGGAGTGGATTGATTTGTTAACTGGAAGCTTGCATTAGACCATGTGGATTGTGACGAATATAGTTAGATACAATTGGAGTAGGGGATTCGAATTTGGAATAGCCCTGGTCTGATTATTGGGGTATGTTGTATTTAGATTATGGAAAGGTGTGATGGTTGGATATTGGAATATATGATTATGGTGTACCTTTCGGAGTTGGACGAGGATCTGAATGGTTGCTGGATAGTTGGTGATAAATAATTTGGTGTGTTAAATTGAACTTGTGGTTTCAGAAGAATCTCTTAGGAAAACATTTGGTTCAAAATTTGATATAGTGATCTTGGAGCTTTTGGATTGAAAGAGGATCCCCTGTACTTTGGGCAGAGAAGGAGAATGCTAATCAAAGTGATGGATTTGTTGAATTATCTAAGCTTTAGCCCAAAGAGAAATTGTGAATTGTGTTGATCTACCAATATCTTGAGAGATTGATTGGGTGACTGGAATTCTAATTGGATAACTTTAAAGTGTGTGAACTGGTGGAATGTTAGAAGTCTTTTGGGAGACTCTATAATGAAGGTTTGTGGATTGTGCTCTCTCCAATGATTGTAATCTTAATTAAATGATTGGATTCTTTTAATGGGATGATTCCAAGATATGTGGATTGGTGGATACTGACAATACTAAGATGTGGATCTTGCTTAGATGGGAAGTTGATCCTTAGCTCCTAGCTAGCATCCAGCACCTGATTAAAGCAAGTAACTCTTGAAGAGAAAGCTGGAAGAAAGAAGTGAAGCTTCGTGGTCTTTGCTCTTCAAGGACAACATGCAAGACCCTCTGGAAGACCTCAGATTGAGAATTGTCTCGCCAGTCCAGCACTATAGATTTAGCTACTTCGGCTCTATCCGTGTATGGAGTCACCTTCCCAGTTTGAGCTGCGAATCGATAGAACGCTGTGAAATTGTTGAGTTCTTTAAGCTAGTTTTTGAGTTGGTTCTTTGATGGGTTTGTCTTTTGTTCTATCCCCTCTTGGTCTCCTTGACTCTTACCTATCCTTGGACTCTTTCCCTAACCCTCTGGATCGCCCAGCAGACAATGGAGTCTGATCACCCAAAGGAAGGAAGCAAAGCTAGCCGCAAGATTCCTAAGTGTGCCAGTCCAGAAGCAAGTCAAAGTCTAGCAACAGAAACCCTCCAGAATTTGAATCAGTTTTTGGTCACTCAGACTCAGCTGATGCAACGGTTAATACAACGAGCGGATGCCAACAATGCTTCCTCAGCCTCTGTCCCTACTGCACCAAAAGGCAGAATTGAAGGGCCTGGGGTATTACACCAAGAGAAAACCGATTGCTCAAGTCATGAAGGCAAGGGTTATTTAAAGACCTCCCTGACTGCTTCAGCCCCGCAACTGAGTTCAGGTCATCAAGCCACTCCTACTCGAGCTGAGAAAGAAAGGACTATGGATTTCACTCCCAGGTTAATCCAAGAATCACAGAAACTGAATTACAAAGAGACCAATTCTGAGGCACTCCATCTTCAAGCTCCTAGTCGGCAATAGGACAGTGGTCATAAGAGGAAAATGACAGACCTTGTGCAGAGCAATGCACGCAACTCTAAGACTCAAGAGAGGCTACCCCAACTCAATCAAGTACCAACAGTAACCGCTTTTATGCCTCTAGGATCAGCACTTCGACCACCAAAGCAGATGAATCTCAATGGCAGCCAACCTCAGCAGGGCAAGACATCAAGGGCAAAAGTTCAGTGCTTCAAATGTTCGGATATAGGGCATTATGCCAAACGATGCCCTAGGAGATGTCAAACCATCACTCCAGACAACCTTCCTGAAGTTACCCTCATAGCAACAATAACCCCAGTAAGAGGAAGAAAGGCTAATGCAAGAATTATGTCACAAGTACAAGAGTACATAAGTTTGAGCTTGCCAATGCCCCAAAAAGAACCAATAAGGCGACCAGTCCATCCTTGCGCCTCCAAGTTACCTGTTCAAGGCCGACCCCGAAAGAAGTTCCCTCTTGCTACGAGTGTCACGTGCTTCTATTGTAAAGAGTTGGGGCATTATGCTAATAGATGCCCAAAGAAGCAGCAGGCAGTGAAAATGGCAACCAAGCAATGGTTTCAGTCAAAGACCCCTTGCTCTCCACCTCTTCTCTCTAGTCTCTCAGAATCTCGGGGTCGAGATTCCCTTAAGGGGGGGTAGGTTTGTAACACCCTGGTTTTCTGAGCCTTTTTGAAAATTTTCAAAATAAAAAGAACCATTTGGTTTTGTTGAAATTCCAAAGCTTAACCTGAGAATTTCAGAATTTGAAGTGTTTAAAATGACTAAGTCAAACTTCAATTAATCGTAAGTTTGATTTATTTGGTGGCATTCAAGCTCTCTAGAGCTATTTCTCCTTTTCTCTGTAGGATCTACTCTTCCCTTGCCCAGCTCTTGAGCCTAGATCTCTTTCCTCTATCCTGTTTGGACATTCTTTTATGTCCACACCTTCCCTTTTGTTTGGCCTCTGGTGCTGTTCTCCTTTCCTTGTCTGCTCGAGCCTTCTCTTGTCTTTTAAAATTCCTCTCTGTCGAGACCACCTTCCTTGTCCAGCTTATCCCTTGGAGCAAAACCTTCCTTACTCTCCTTCGTGGTCTAAACCTCCTCTGAGGTTTAGACTTTCCTTGCAGCTAGACCTCTTCTTAAGACTAAACCATCTTTGTGGCCTTGACTCTCCCCTTTTTGTTTGGGCATTCCCTAGGTCTAGACTTCCTTTGTGTTTAGCCCTCTTGTAATCCCAGACCTCCCTCTGGTTTGGCCTCGCCGGACCTCCCCTCACATCTTTTATTTGGATTCTTTTCATCCAGACCACGCCTTTGCTGTCTTGAATCTCCTTGGATTAGACCTCTTTAGGCCAAGACCTCCTCTCTAGTTTCTTTTGGTTTAGACCTCCTCTTGGTCTAGACCTCTCAAGTGCTAGGACCTCCCTCTCGTTCATTTGGACCTCCCCGTATCCTTCAGGACCTCCCAGTGTCCTTTAGGACCTCCTCCTCGTGTATTTGGACTTCCCTGTGTCCTTCAGGACCTCCCTGCGTCCATTAGGACCTCCTCCTCGCGTATTTGGACCTCCTCACGTCCTTCAGGACCTCCCCCATGTCCTCTAGGACCTCCTCCTTGTCTATTTGGACCTCCCGTGTCTTTCAGGACCTTTCCATGTCCTCTAGGACCTCCTCCTCGTTCATTTGGACCACCCCTAGGTTCACCTGGACCTCCCTCGCGTCCGTACGAGCTTTCCGCTTGATCCAGACCCTTATCGCTTGTGTACCGTTCCATTTGCGTTGGACGGTTTGATATTGTTAGGATGTTCGGATGGTCCGAACGTCCCACCCTCTCTGAGCCCTCAGATCTTTGCTAGACGGTCCGATCTGCAGAGGCGTTCGGCTGGTCCAAACGTCCTAACCATTTTGGACCGCCCGATCCAGTTCAATGGCTAAGATCTAGCTTTAGTTCTGGATGGTCCGAACGGCCCAATCACTGTGGTCCGTTCGATTGAAATCCAATGGCTCCCGCTTCTCCCACTCCTTATCTCGCTATCGCTCACCTCCCTTGTTTAGATCTTGGCCGTTAAGACCTCTCCTCTGGAGATCTTATCTGTCAGGACCTCCCTTGTTTAGATCTTGACCGTTAAGACCTCCCCTCTGGAGATCTTAGCCATCAGGACCTCTCTTATTTAGATCTTGACCGTTAAGACCTCCCCTCTGGAGATCTTCGTCGTCAGGACCTCCCTTGTTTAGATCTTGACCGTTAAGACCTCCCCTTTGGAGATCTTAACCATCCGCATTCTCCCTTTGTTAGATCTCGACTGTTAAGACCTCCCTTTGGAGATCTTAACTGATTCGAGACCTCCCTTTGTTAGATCTCGACTGTTAAGATCTCCCTTGGAGATCTTAACAGATTCGCATTCTCCCTCCGTTAGATTTGACCGTTAGGACCTCCCCTTTTGGATGGTCCGAACGGCCCAATCATTGTGGTCCGTTCGATTGAAATCCAATGGCTCCCGCTTCTCCTGCTCCTTATCTCGCTATCGCTCGCCTCCCTTGTTTAGATCTTGACCGTTAAGACCTCCCCTCTGGAGATCTTAGCCGTTATGACCTCCCTTGTTTAGATCTTGACCGTTAAGACCTCCCGTCTGGAGATCTTAGACGTCAGGACCTCTCTTGTTTAGATCTTGACCGTTAAGACCTCCCCTTTCGAGATCTTAGCCGTCAGGACCTCCCTTGTTTAGATCTTGACCATTAAGACCTCCCCTCTGGAGATCTTAGCCATCAGGACCTCCCTTTTGTTAGATCTGACCGTTAAGACCTTCCTTTTGGAGATTTTAACCGTGCAGACCTCCCCTTTGTTAGATCTGATCGTTAAGACCTCCCCTTTTGGAGATCTTAACCGTCCAGACCTCCCCTTTGTTAGATCTGACCGTTACAACCTCCCATTTGGAGATCTTAACCTTCCAAACCTCCCCGTGCTATCTTTTGTCATTTCCTTTACCAGCTCCCATCTTTTCCTCATCTACTCTTGACCACGTGTACCCTTGGACCTCTCTGCAGCTCTGGCCTTATAAGCTTGGGGTAGCCCTCTATCATTGCCTTTTCCACATTTTCACTCTTTTGCTCACCTGACCAGTTCTCTAGACCTCCCTCCAACCGTTGAGCCTCCCTTGGCCAGCTCTCGGGACCTCCTTCCAAGCCTTTGGACCTCCTTCAATTAGCTCATTCGGACCTCCTCCTGACCTTCAAACCTCTCTGTTGGCTCAAGTTTTACGCTTCTTTGGAGTTCTTTTTGGATTGTACTTGGCTTTGGTTTGATTTGCGCTGTTTTAACGTGTAGACCTCGACGTCGGTGGTGAGCCCAAGCTTTGTGAGGGAGAAGACCTGTAAAGCTTTCAAGCAGGAGGCAAGTTACACCCTTGACCATGTTGCACCCATTATTTCAACATATCTATGTTCCATTTCAAATGATAATGCATGCTTACTTTACTAGTATTTCAATACCTGCTTTTACAATCTTAGTTATGCCTAAATCTCTTGGTATGGCCACTATCACCTTTGAACCGAACATGTTGTCACCCTAGGCAAAACCTGGTTTTACGTGATGATGTGGACCAGGACCTTTGAAAAATTAAAGCTTAGCCATGCTTAGGAAAAGAATCTTGATTTGGGAAGTTTTGGCCAAAAATATCACATATCTAATGTTTTGAACCATGGCATTGGTGTGTCATGGGGGGTTTTACAAATGACCATGGCATTGGTATGCCATGGAGGTTTGAAAAGCAAAGAAATGGAAAATGGATTTGGACTTGGGTGGCAGTGGTTGTTTGGTTGGTGCAAGTCTATGCACGGGGGCCATGTGATTTGATGCCCCAGGGTTGTGGTGGCCGCCCGGGTCAGTTAATGACCGGTCTGCGAGTGTATTTTGCTATGCCTCTCCGTGCAACCATATGTCCTGTGTGGGTGGGACCTGACCAACTAATTTGCAAAGGTATCACCGCGGTTGATCCGGCGGAATAGTGGGTGGTCTTTCATGGCCTGTCTTTTTATGACTATGTTGTACCCACCTGGCTCAAGAGGGGGCTCTGGGGAAGGGTGAAACCTTAGAGTGGATAGACTGCGGTGGAATGATGCATTGTAAAGGCCTTGTCACGTGCTCTAGACCACTTACCTTCGGCAGTGAGTGGTGGTACAGCCGGGTGCCAAACAAACTAGAGAAAACGTGTCTTGTGGGTAAAGCTGCACACCTCTTTAGAATGTAAAACTATTCGAATAGCCGTGTCCGCGGTTATGGACATGCTAGCAAAGCTGCTCAAAGTTAGACATCTGGTTTGTTTTCAAATTGGTTGGTTAAAAATTGGTTTTTGGACTTCTATCCAAATGGGCTGGACAGGGAGCCTTGTGACAGGAGGGTATCCATCTGTAAAATGAGACTTTGCAAATGAATTTTAATTACTGTTATATGCTTTGGAACTTAGTACTGGTATTTGAAACAAACTTGGCTTTATGCAAACTAACCATATTATGCCTTCCTTTGAGATATCCATTATGCATGTCATTCTGTTAACTAACGGGTGTAACTTGCGAGCACGGTTGTTGTGCTCACTCTTGCTTGATTAACTATTGAGCAGGAGAGGACTTTGAGGATGATGAAGCTCAAGATGACTAGGCCGATCTCCAGCCAATTGCCTGTGGCGTATTGGATGGGGCTTAACTTTTGTTTTTGTTGTGTATTTGGCTCTTGTCGGTTTGTAAGCAAACCTTGTAATCAACTCTTTGGATGTTAATAAAGTCTCGTGTGGATGTATGTTATCACTTGTAATTGCTGTGAGAACTAGCCATTGATCCTTGGGACTGGTTCGGATCACAGGAGGGTTAGTACTTCTCCAAGTCCCATGACCTTCTCGGGTTGGTCTCTGGACCTCCCCCAGGTCTGGTCGTGGCTCTTGGGGAGGTCCTGAGCCTCAAGACCTCCTCGGGTCAGTTCCCTGGATCTCTAGGAGGTCCGGCTGGACCCCTTGGGAGGCTTGGGAGGACTGCCCAAGATGTCCTTGGGACCTCCTGGGAGGTCCTGGTGGACTCCCAGGGAGGTCTTGGAGGACCTCTCGGGTGAAGCCCCTGGTCGGGTCGTCACAACACACAAGGGGAAATTACGATATAGGCCGAACCGACGTAAAGCATGAACGACGGAATCACATCAAGCATGAACACGCAGTGGCAATCAAGAGCACATATGAACACAGCAATGTAAAAAAAGAGCAATAACACCGGAGGAGAACACTATTTTAAAAAAAGAGCAATAACACTGCACGAGAGCACTATACCTCGAATCTGATCCAACGAAAAGGATCGATGGCCTTCCGTCGCTGAGGTGTACTCAAATCGAAATGCAAGAAATGATGGTCTTCACTCGCGGACGGCGATGTAGTAGTGTAAAAAAAAGTTAACGACTGTAAACTGACTAAATATTCTTTAGTTGATACTTGACTACTGCTATCTGTTCAAACAAGTTCACAGTTGTCATTGCTATTTGGTGTACAATACTATGTGTAATAACTTTGTGGCTATAAACTGACAACAAACTGTATAGCATTGTGCATAAAAGGAGAAAAATCCAGAATATTCAAAGGCTACAGCTACCCATTCAAACTACATTAGCATATAAGAGCACTCAACTCAATTAGAAGATACAGTGCATAGATCAAAATCTGCTATGCGATTTCCAATAGCTGAATTTTCCATAACGAGATACAGGGCAAGCTTCCATGTACTAATTCATAGTAAACAGAATAAGAACTTAACATAAATAATAGTGCATCTCTCAGAGCATATCAAATGTATGGAATTTCTACTTGCATTCGAATATAGCTGGAAAGTTAAGAGAAAAGAAGAGCAATGCATGGAGCAAACCGACAACAATTTCAACCACTTTCATGACTATTACCTGGGGAGCACCTGGGGGTTGGTCTGCAAGTGTTGTAGTAAATTTCCTACCAAAATAGTCACACAAAAGCTCCACTAACCTTCCACTACAATAAACTCTGAATAGTAAGTAAAAGCAAGAACAACATGCCAACCTTGTAACCGAACGTTGTCCACTAAAGCCCGGTTGGTTCTTAGGAAGTTAGGATCCACAAACAACTTGTTTTCTGAATGATGGAAAGAAATTCAAAGCAATTATAGATCCAGTACATGCAAATTAAAATTCAAATCGACGACGTTGAACCCCTTAAAGCGTCAAGCTAAACTTTTCGTGGACTGGATATTCTGTAATGCTTGGACTGGAATCAGGAATAGGGCAAGTCCTTCAGAGTATGTCATCGCAGATACCATTTTAGTAATAAAGTTGTTCTATGTAGGCCTTAAGAGAATGACACACTGAAAATTCGGAAAGAAAACATTAAGACTGTTTGTTGCTGCTGCTGAAGCATTAACAACACCCAAAAAATAGTCTATAGAAAGCAAATATAAATACAATAGCAGCTGCATTAGCATCTCTCCAGAAATTCTGATTGGTTATAAGTTAATCCCAACAAAGCATCACTACTTGATTAGATAATGGATGCAACATAAGCAGATCCAAAGTGTCAACTAGGTATCTTGGTTCAAAATTACTATGGTAATAGTATGTTAGGATTATATAGTAGAAGGTTGTTTGACACTATTGACAAAAGAAAGAAAATAGATGGATACTATATGACCCTAGTCAGAATAAGTAGATAGCTATCTGAAACATGGTAACATACAAACTGTAAAATAAATATAGAAAGTAGGATGTTGTATATCACTAAATAATCACATCCTAGCACAGCTAATGCAAAAGAAATACAATTACCTTTGATTGTTTTCATATTCAGTTAACCCTCTTAGCTTTTTCGTGCATATCACTGCAAGGGAAAAAAATTACAGAATATACTATGTTTTTGTTAGCCATAGTAACATAGCACAGAGATTGGTCTACGGAAAAGTCCAAAATTTCCAACTGCTACCAACCTTATATGCTCATCTAAGGCTTGCTCCTGCAGACAAAGATTCCCAACCTCTATCTGAAAAAGAGGCTATACAAAACTGAGCTTAGATATAGTTATCCTAGCGCCATATTTCTAAAAAAAACATGTGCACTTAGGACTAGTATGACAATTTCTATAGGAATAACAAATGGAAGAATGACAAATTTATAGGAACAGATACCTACAAAACTAAAAGGATGTTATCTAATTTCAACCCAAATCATCCCAGGTCAGTACTGTTGGGCGAGATTAGCACAATAATACATGAAAACACGGGTTAAAGAAATAAGATTAGCATGATAATACAGGAAGACATAGGTGAAAGGAAGAAGACCTATTACTTCCAATGGATTCTGTTCTTAAGCACGTTTTCTATAAGGACAATTCCTTCAAGGATATTTGTAATGTCATGTATACACCAATCGTAAATCTGTATCATAGGAAAATCTGTGAATCTGTACCAAGTGGAAGAGAAGAAGTGTAAGATGAAATAGTAAACCTCCTTGATGGAATACTTTGAGCAATAACGATTATCCAGATGTAAAAACATTGAGCTCACACTATCACAGAATGATAAGTAGACAAAAAAGGTGCAAATCCAAGTGATCTTTCAATTGAACTTACCCCTCCAACCTAAAAAAAAGGGCATCAATTCTGTGGTAGCTGCCTACTTGATTAAAAGAATAAATATGTCTGCTTCATCAAACAAATCATTTCCTGTTGCGAATTAGATAAGATTATTTACCATCCAACTTCAATAACATGCTGAATGCAAAAAAGGGCAGACCAAAAAAAGGGAAGTAGCTTACAATCATATAAGATTCTGGATGGCATTGACAGCTTACATTGCGACCGGGAAGGGAGATCCAGGGGGAGGGAGAGGCAGGCGGCGGTGGGTGGAGAGGGAGGGAGGCGGAGAAGGGAGAGGGAGGGGAAGGGGAGTCGAAGAGGGAGAGGGCAGCGGCCGCTTCACTGGAGGGTGGACTGGCAGCGGAGGCAAGGACGGGACGCGAAGGGGAAAGAGAAGGGGAAGAAGACGGAGGAAGGCCAAGGGGGTAACAGGGGAGGAAGGGGAAGAAGACCTAGCACCTCGCTGGGCCGGCCTCAAACCCGGCGACCACCGCTGCGACCCTGTGGAGGCTCCGACAGGCGGCGGAGGCATGGATGGGAGGCAAAAGGGAGAAAGGAAGGGGAATGGGAAGAAAATGGAGTTAGACCGAGGGTGTGGCGGGGGAGGAAGGGGAAGAAGGCTAAGGAAGCGGCAGTGGCTGGCAAGGGAGGTCGAGCAGCTGGCGTAGGAAGGAGGGGGAGTGGGAGAGGAGAGGAGACGGAACGGAGGCAGCAATGAGAGGAGATGCGGCGGCGGCGTGGGATCAAGCGGAGCGAGAGAGGAGCCGGGAGGAGAGAGAAGGTGAGGCGCAGCTGTTTTTGTGACGATGTGGCCGCGCGAGCGCCGGTCGTTCCCACCCGATCGGACGGACGTCTTGTTCCTGCCGACGTAGCTTTAATGAATAGATAGATTACCGGGTCGGCCACGGTCTGCAACTCACCTCCTTCCTGGGGACCGAGAAGCTTCGAGGTGCGCAGAAGGCAGCAGACGGCAGTGACACTGACACCACCGGAATTCAGGCACCCGTTCCCCATGGCCCGCTCCTCCCGCCTCACCTTCTCCTCGGCGGCGGCCATGGCGATGGCGGCCGGCGGCGGCTTGTCCTCCTCCGATGACGATGAAGCCGGCGAGGAGATCCAGTCGGCGCCCCCGCTCCGGGTCGGCGAGGAGCGCGCCATCGGCTCGTCGGGCATCCGCAAGCGCCTCCTCCGCGCCGGCCAGGGCTGGGCCACGCCCGTGCCCCCCGACGAGGTCACAGGTCTCTTCACTCACTACCTCCCCTCCACCACTCCACTCCCGCCACACGCCCACACCGTCTCAATCTACTGGCGGCGTCTCGAATTTCCAATGCATCACGGTATTTGGATTTGGTTTTGCAGTGCACTACGTTGGATCGCTCCCAGACTTCACGCGGTTCGCGTCGACGAGGGACGGAGGAAAGCCTCGCACGATCAACCTCGGCAGCAGTGAGGGTTCGCTTCTCCTTGCTACTTCCGCTTTTGTTTACGTTATAACTCATCGCCAATTAAATTGGCTTAGATGCTTTACTTGCTTGCACGAGCGCCTTCATTTGTGGAAACTAGAGATGTCTGTGACAATGAACTGGAACAAGTTGCAATTTTACAAGCCATCCAAATTTTTGCCTCTGTAGTCTATATCGAACATAATCGTGGTAGACTTGTATAGTTGTGCTACAACTTCTCTGTTATCCGGAATGGTGACAACCATCATATTTCTCAGTGGTGAAGTTACAATTGTCCGAGTGGCCGGGCTAACTTTTGTTTGTTGTCCTGTGAAGTAGACTTTGGGTATTATGTGTAGTAGTGGAGTGGTGGTCTTCTGTACTTGTAATGTTTATTGATGTTGTATTGCATATCTTCATCTTTGTGATAGAGAAAGCAACGTGAAGCCAAAAGTTAAAACGTATTTTCCGATTCATTTTATCTTCGTATACTGATGTGTGAGTGTGACCATTTGAGTAGCCATTACTTTCATGTTGTTCTATTACTTTTTACCCTCCAAAGGAGACATGCTTTGCTCATTGTATTAGTATATGCTACCATTGCTGTGATTATCTTCTTTTCCTTAATATATTTGTTCTTCCAGATACTTGATTGTGCACATTTACATCACTTCATTGAATTAGAAAAGGCAGAAACCCTGTCCTTTTTTAAAGAAAAAAATCAAACATGAAATTGCAGAGCACTAACGTTATCTTTGGCTTGAGTGTAATAAAGCTGATTGGGTGTGTTCTAGATTTATCGGATTTTTTACTTGAACTAGCTCTTACTTGATTTCCCTCAATTAGGAGATGTGGTAGTGGGGCTAGAACGCGGAATCTGTACAATGAAGAAAGGGGAGAAATCACTATTTATGCTTCCTCCTCTGGGTTATGGAGATTCTGGTGCTCCGGGTGTTCCTCTTGGTTCTGAGCTACATTTTGAGGTAGAGCTCTTATCATGGTTGACAGTGGTAGATATCTACAGAGATGGTGGAATTGTTAAGAAAATTCTGTCAACTGGAGGAAATAGACAAACAGGAGACCTCGATGAGGTTACAGGTGCATACTCCATGCCTGATCTTTTCAACGGACACTCTATTTGAACACTAAGGTGCTTTTCTTCATTATCATCCTGAAATGACAGTTGTGTTCTCTTCATAACACAGTCAAGTACAAAATCAAGCTACTTGATGAGTCGATAGTTGAAGAATCTCCAGAAGAAGGATTGACATTCTATGTTAATGAAGGTAACTCGCATTATAAGTTTTGCTCAAATTAAAAAAAAACAACGGAAAGCTCTTTCTTTGTGTAACTTTTCAGTAATGTGATCACTAAGCCTGAAATAACTTATGCTGGAGGGAATGCATAGTTGCATACTTTAACAATATGATTGTGATAGAGATTCAATCATTTTTCTGTTTAACTTTCAGGACACCTTTGTCCAGCACTGCCAAAGGTCCTAAAAACAATGAAGGAAGGAGAGAGAGCTGTTGTAATGGTGCAACCACAATGTACGTCTCACCAGTCAAATGTGTAAAAATTAAGGCTGTCTTATCATTTCCTTTGTTTTTCTCCTTTATACACAGACATATGTTCTTCCTAACTGTCCTCATAATCTGCCATCATTCTATTAGGATTGACTCCACCTCCTAATGCAACTAATTCGTCCGGGTAGTCACGCTTCATGTAATTCCATTGAGTCCATTTGGCAAGTATTTAGTTAAAAATCGAAACACTAATTCTGTTCAAGCCTTCAAGGCCTTTCAGATCTTTCTGATTATCTGAGATGAAAAAAATAGCATCTTGATATATGTGAGGCATTTGCACATGTCACGTCTAACATTTCCAAGGCCTTGCTAACCTATGAGATTTATGCATTGTTTTTCCTGTCACTGCATGTCTTTCATTTTTGGTTTTCTTTTCATTATCTATAGTATATACACCTTGCAGTTTACCTCACTTGACCTATTAGCCACCTACAGATGCATTTGGGGAGCAAGGAAGAGCTGCTAAAAACCAATGTCCTGCTGTTCCAACAAATGCTGCAGTCAATATGGATGTGGAATTAGTTTCATTAAAGCCAGTAGTTGATGTTACAGGAGACTTGAAGGTACTGAAGAAGACACTAAAGTCTGGTGATGGTATTCGCACTCCACATGATGGAGAGACTGTTTATAGTAAGTATTCTGCTGCTGATATGATCAAATGCATGGTTGTTATCTGATCTCCCGCTAACGCCCATTTTAACTTATCCTTCAGTTAGATACACTGGCAGTCTAGAAGATGGTACTGTCTTTGAGAAGTTTGGATTTGATGGAGAACCCTTTGAATTTGTTATAGATGAAGGTGATTAATTTCAAACTTTTTAATTATATTACTGTGAATACCATTATAAACGTTTCAAAAATGACCTGAAGTGTGGCTGTGGTACTTTTCTTCACAATAGCATCTGTTCTGTAGTCATTTCATGATTCCTCTCAGAAGTATTGAAACCTTTGACGCCCTGGTGCAAACATTAGATGCACATGTCTGTACGTCTTACAAATACTGCAGAATAATTTTTTGTGCCTTGTCAATGCTATAGTAATTGTGGCTCAGCTGGTCGATTATAGTTTACTGCAGGCAAATAGTATAGTTTCACTACGTTCTTGTGTCTGTTATTGAATATACAGGTATTCTGTTGCTATTATGCTTGTTTCTTTAACTTATGTCATTGTGCTTCACTTGCAGAACAGGTAACAGTTGGGTTAGACTGTGCAGTGGCAACAATGGTGAAAGGTGAACTCGCTAAAGTGACAGTGAAATTTGAGTATGGATTTGGAGATACAGAAGTACAGAGGCGGTTGATAACAATACCTCCTGTCTCAACATTGTTATATGAAGTGGAACTGATAAACTTCATAAAGGTATTGTCCAGTATGAGTTAGCGTTTATCTCCTCCATCTGTCTGGTGTTTCCTTCTACTTATTGTACAGTCCTGGTTCCAATGTGACAGGAAAAAGAATCATGGGAGATGAGTTCCCATGAAAAATTGGAGGCTGCAGAAAAATGGAAAGCTGCAGGCAATGATTTGTTCAAGATAGGCAGGTTTCAACGGGCTGCAAAAAAGTACAGTAAGGTAGTTTATAAGGTTTTCTGATCTCGAACTTCTGATTTAGAAATGGTGGATCACCGATTTCTTTACTTTCAGGCACTTAATTATGTTAACGAGGATGTACAGTTTGAAGACGCAGTTGAAGCGTTAGTTAAAACTTTGAGAGTTTCCTGCTGGTTAAACCACGCAGCATGCTGTCTTAAACTGAAGGATTTTTGCCCAGCAATTAACTTATGTTCGAAGGTATGCAGAACATGAGTTTGATGTTATGCTCTGGTTGAATTTTGTTGCAAGTTATATCTTTTCCTCATTTCAGGTGCTAGAAATTGAGTCTTGCAATGTGAAGGCCTTGTACAGGAGAGCACAAGCTTATGTCGAATTACATGACCTGGAATTGGCTAAGACAGATATACTCAAAGCACTAGAATTGGACCCCAACAACAAGTGAGGACAAACATTTATTTCCTTGTCATATTGGGGTGTACGGCCACTTCAATTTTCCACTTCATTTGTAGGGAGCTGAAGTCGCTACAAGTAAATCTGAAAAAGCTTCAGACGGAGAGTAACAAACGGGATGCAAAGCTCTATGCAAACATGTTTGATCGGACGGAAAAAGAATCCAATGTGGCGTCGAAGGTAACCTTTTTCATTACCTGATTTTCCTGCCCTGCATTCAAAGCTCTATGAAAACATTAGTACTATAAAATATGTTGTTAGCATTCTGCTTTTTTCACTGCCCTGCAATGATACTAACAACAGTTTTTAAGTAATGTATGCTGTTAATTGTTAAGAAGTAAACTTACTGTCTTTTGACTTAGTATGCATTTCTTTGTGGCATAAATTACAGCGATACCTTATTTTTGCGGTATTATTTAGATTCAGTTCTTTATCATACATGGTTTCCTAGCACAGTCACTGCTGTAATGCTGTTAACCTCATATGAATTGAAAGGAATGTTTTGACTGACTTATCTCTTCAACCTCTTGCAGAAGCGCAAGGTTGAAGATGCTAGTCATGATGAAGAAATCAAGGTCTGTACAGTCATATCTTCATAAAAAACACAAAAGGGGGCCATTGCTGAATCATTTGAAAATACTTTGCCTTCAGAATGCTGACGCGGAGAAAGTACAAAGGGTTGTCAAACAAGAGTAGAGGACAATTCCTGAAAGAAGTCATGCTGCAAAAGAGATGGCCAACGCTGTAATAGGTTTCACTGCACGCGGAAGAGAAATTGCCTACCAGACTTGATTTTTGGAGTTCTTGCCTGCCATGCGGTAAATAGACTGCACCATCAAGATTTAAACAGCTTAATCCAAGATTTTGTTGTTAGCTCTTATTTACGAGCATGAGCGGTCTGTACATATTTAATATCAGGCAGACAATTTACATGCTATTCTAATTAGCATAGATTTTTCCCTATACTAAATGCTTTCTTGGACTAGCGATTAGTTGACATGAACTGTACTCAAACAACTTGTAAGATCTTATTAATTTCCATAATTGAAAATTACACATTTCAAAGGATAGATACCAGTACTGACTACATAAAATTTCAAATCCAAATTCAGGTGCTGGGGGGCTGAACAGTAGCAGCCTTTTTTTCTTTTTTTTTTCCTTTTATTATTTACGATTACCTTATTTATACACAGCTGATAGTGACATGCGTGGGAGATTGTAACATCTTGATTTTCATGGCTTTTTGAAAAAAATTCAAAAATAAAAATAACCATTTGATTTTGTCAACGTTGCTAAAGCTTAACTTAGAATTTTAGAAAATAAAAACAATTTAATACGAATTAATCAAACTTCAATAAAAACAATTTAATACGAATTAATCAAACTTCAAGTAAATCAAATTTGGTTTAATTGAGTTTTTTGGTATTTGAAGTCAAAAACCTAATTGAAATTCTATTTATCTGTTTGTTCCGATTTTTCGTCGATCCGTTCCTTTTCCCCACGCATCGACCCGCACCACCTCTTGGTATTGACTACCTCTCGGTTTTGACCAACCTCTCGGTTTCGATCGTCTTTCGGTTTCGATCAATCTCTCGATTTCGACCAGCCTCTCGGTTTCGACCAGACCTTCCGACCAAGTTTCGACTAGCTTCAACCGTCAGCCTCCTCCTCGCCTGGTCACCATCTTCTTCACCACGCCCATGCTGCCAGCGCTTGCGTGTGTCACCACTGCTGCAAAGTCGTCGCCTTGTCGTGAATCCCGCCCCTTTTTCCCTCGGCGACGTGCACATTAAATGTCGTCACTTTCTCGAACTGTTGCCCTCTCCTTTTCTTCGCCTCACCGCCCGATCCCCATCGAGCACAATGCCCATGCCGAGCTCCGTCGGCGTCGCCAAGACGCCTCACTGCTGCTCTCCTACACCTCCCCGTGCCCTATAAAGAGGAGTACCATGGAGCTCTCGCCCTCCTCTTACTTTCCCCCACCCAACTCTCCCCCTCTCGCTCTTGTTGATGTGGTTTGTCCGAAGCCCCGAGCTCCAAGTTCGAGCCGCCGCGCACCTCCTCTCGGTCCTCACCGCACCAGTGCAGCCTCCTCTATTACCCGCGTCAATTCGTGTCCCAGAGCTCTTTGAAGCAATCCCATCACTCAGTTTCAGTTTTGTTTCGCACGAGCCGTCGTGTTTCCTCTTCCCTTTCAGTCCCGGCCGACCCCTTCATTGTCGTCCTCCTTCGCCTTCGACCGCAAGCTTCCCCACCGCCGTTCGCCGTCCACCGACCTCCTCCGGCCCCTCTCTCGATCTTGGTGAGCTCTCCATATCCTGTTCTCCCTCATGCTCCTTCCGACCATATGTAGTCGAACCTCCTTCCGACCACTTGTAGTCGAACCTCCTTTCGACCAGGCAATCGAACCTCCTTCGACCACCTGTAGTCGAACCTCCTTTCGACCACCTATAGTCGAACCTCCTTCCGACCACCAGGCAGTCGAACCTCCTTCCGACCAGGCAGTCGAATCTCCTTTCGAACATGCTTAGTCGCGATGGGATTCATGATCACATATTCTTAAAGAATTAAATTTGACTTAATGATATATGGAATTGTGGCAATGCCATTGTTATTAAATTTTTTTGTGCTATGGTAAGGGTTGTCATTTAGCCGGGTTGAACAAAAATGATTTATGCTCGGGCGAGTGGTCGGGTAATAAAGGAGGAATGCACGAAGCAAAGTGCGCGAAGCACATGGGATGCGGAAAGTATCGCCTGAGCAACTACTAAGGACTTGACTTTGTGTGTCATTGATCTGGGCCTTACCGTACCACCACATGTCTAGACTGGGATAGATCTGGCCAACTAATTAGCAATGTTTTGATTTAGTTCTGTTTTGGTCGATGAATTGGCGCAAGAGGGGGTCCAGAATGGCGAAACCTTAGCGAGCAGAACCGGGTCGGAACAGAACTTTGTAAAGGCCTTGTCACGTGCTCTAGACTGCTTACCTAAGCTAGTGAGCGGTGGTATCAACGCATACCAAACAATTAGAGAAGTCGTGTCATGTGGGTAAAGCTGTACAACCTCTACAAAGGTAAAACTATTCGAATAACCGTGTCCCCAGTTATGAACAAGACTTGGTGATTTCACACAAGGGATAGATTTTGTCAAAGATGTTGGAATGGATCGGTTGGGAAGTGAACGGGTTGTTCACCGGTTGTTGGTTGGAAAGTGAACGTGGGTGTTCACTAGTTGTTGCAAAGAAACTTAATTACTTATGTATTAATCTTTCAAATTGTGCTTTACAATCTACTTACTGTATTTACTATCAATATTGATTTCTGCAAAATAGCCATAAAGCTATCCTTGTCAAACTTTACATGAATACTTTTTGCATACATTTCCCTATGACTTGCTGAGTACTTTATGTACTCACGACTATACGCCATTTGTTGATCAGTCACCGAGGAAGAACCAGAGACCACTGAGTTCTACGAGGAAGATTACTTCGAAGACTACGCGAACTAGGCCGCGTCCTCCACTCGATTGTCTGTGGGCATATCGGATAGCTACCACGAGCTATTTTGTTTTCCACTGCAAGTTTACTCTGTTGTCGTTGAGCCCTGTATGGCAAACTCTATAAAACTTGACCATAAGGTCCTTTTGCTACTAAGTATTATAAATTTGTCTGCTTCTTAACTATTTTGTTGTATGAATATGATTTCATCTATGTCGTAACTATGTGGACTACCTACTGATCATGGGACTAGTTCGGAATACATAGAGGGTCCCAGAGATGCATATCTGGGGTCCCGACAAGAGGTGGTATCAGAGCCATATCAACTGTAGGATGCAACCATAGTTAGCATGGTCGTTTTAGTCAAAGATTTCAAAATTTATTTTATATATCAAACCAACCAATTAACATGGATTGTTATTCTTCTCTCGTCTTATTCTATTCTTTTATCATCTTGTTCTAATCTCTTCTCACATCATTCTTAGGTTCTTACATCTTACCTTTTCTGAAACTTTGTTTTCCAATTTAAATCAACCTCCTTACCTTTGGAATCTCTATAGGATCGAGCTCTTTGTGATCAAGCGATGGATGCCCTGGAAGTCTTAAGAGCTGTTGTTTGTGTCGAATCGACCATCCATATAAGTTAGGTTAGAAGTGCTTTCCCAGAGTTATCCTTCTTAGCTTTAGTATCATTTAGTCCGTATAGGATCTTTTTGAGTGAATGTCGACTTTATTGCCTCTTAATAGCTTTTCGGCTATTTGTTCTTTGGGTTTTACCGGTTTTCCCTAGTTAGATGTTTCTATCTTTCTCCCTTGTTCTCTCTCGTCTACTGTGTTATTCCCTCTCACCTATCGTGCTTTCTCCCTCTCATCTATTAAACCTAAGAAGATTTGTTGCAGATGGTTCAGACCCGCAACTCCGCAAGTCAAGAAGAACCCCTTCCGCCGCCATCTCCTGGTCAGCCCCAGATGAACCTGGAACAGATGATGGCCATGCAACTGCAACTACTTCAGGCACTTGTTCAGAATCAAGTTAATCAGCCTACACTAGCTCCAACTCCAGTCTTTCCACCTCAGTCCAGACTTGGACAGTTCATGAGAACCAAGCCGCCCACTTTCACTGGTTTAGTTGATCCACTAGAAGTCAATGATTGGCTAAAGGATGTCGAAAAGAAGCTTACCTTGGCACAGTGCAATGATCGAGAAAAAGTCCTCTATGCTGCACACCAACTCAGCGGAACCGCAGGAACTTGGTGAGAAAATCATCGCAGAGTCTGCCGAATGTTCAGATATATCTTGGCAGAGTTTTCACGCTTCCAGATAGCACACGTTCCTTCTTTGGGAATGATGGAGATGAAAAGGCGAGAGTTCCATAAGCTGCAACAAGGCAACCTTAGCGTGTCAGAGTATTTCAACCAATTCACTCAGCTGTCAAGGTATGCACCGGAAAACATTGCAACTGAAGAAGCTAAGATCTGGCGTTTTATGGAAGAACTTAACCCCAATCTCAAAGTGCAATTGGTGCCAGTCGACTACCCCAATTTCCAACAAATGGTCAACAAAGCTCTTGTGCAAGAAGATGCTCAATGTCAGTTGTACGAGTCTCGTAAGAGGAAGATGGTGCGGCATGAGTCTCATCAAAACCATCAGTGAAGATTCAGAATGGATGTGCAGCATCTCGTCCGCTTTCCTCCTCCGTCAGATTCAGAACTACAAGACC
Source organism: Phyllostachys edulis (assembly GCA_036346405.1). Classification (NCBI taxonomy): domain Eukaryota; kingdom Viridiplantae; phylum Streptophyta; class Magnoliopsida; order Poales; family Poaceae; genus Phyllostachys; species Phyllostachys edulis. The sequence goes on along the minus strand of CM070550.1, from coordinate 18,230,069 downwards.
GACACCTCAGACAAATTGTTTCATGATTCAAAGAACAACAACCAACCTCAGGGAAGCAACAATCCAGCCCCAAGAGTCGCCTGTTATAGGTGCCAAGAGATAGGTCATTATGCTCACAGTTGCCCACATAAACGGCGAGCCATGACACCAGTTCCTTTCAACTTGGGAACTACACCAACGAAAACCCCTACGCCAGGATCAGGACGAGGAGCACCTTAGACTCCAAGTCAAGCCGCCAGGACTCCACCGCCTTCTACAAGAGGACAAGTGAATCATGTCACCGCAGAGCCAGCCCAATCAGTTCAACACGTCATTCCTGGTAGGTTTCTAGTCAGTTCAGTTCCCGTTCGGTTTTGTCTCACTCAGAAGAGAAAGTAGTTTGGTTTAGTGAGCAAAGTCCGAGTTCCCGAATCTCGGGGTCAAGATTCCGTTTAAGTGGGGTAGGTTTGTAACATCTCCATTTTTAGGGCTTTTTGAAAAAAAACGAAAAAAAATAACCATTTGATTTTGTTGAAGTTGCTAAAGCTTAACTTGGAATTTTAGAAAACAAAAACAATTTTAACATGAATTAATCAAACTTCAAGTAATTCGAATTGGGTTTAATTGGGTTTTCTAGTATTTAAAGTCAAAAACCTAATTGAAATTCCCTTTCTCTGTTTGTTCCGATTTCCGTCTACTGTTCCTTTTTTCCTGTGCCACGACCAAGACCACCTCTCAGATCGACCACCTCTCGGTTTCAACAAGCCTCTCGGTTTTGACCGTCTTTTGGTTTCGACTAGCCTGTCGGTTTCCACCAACTTTTGGTTTCGATCAGTCTCTCGGTTTTGACCGCCTTTCGGTTTCCACCAGCCTCTCGGTTTTGACCAGCCTCTTAGTTTCGACCAGTCTCTCTGTTTCGATCAGCCTCTCGGTTTCGACCAGACCCTCCGACTAGGTTTAGACCAGCCCTACCCATCAGCCACCACCTCGCCTGGTCACCATCTTCTTCGCATACCATGCCACCAACACGTGCGTCACCACCACAAAAAAATCGTCAGATCGGCGCGAATCCCGCCCTTTTTCCTCGGCGACGTATGATTAAATCATCACTTCCACCGCTCGTTGGTCTCCTTTTTTTCGCCTCACCACTGCCTCGTCCCACCGGAGCGCGACGCCCATGTCGAGCTCCCGTCAACATCGTCGCATGCCCTTGCCGCGAAGCTTCTCCCCTACTCCTCCCCGTGCCCTATAAAGAGGAGCACCAGGGAGCCCTCACTCTCCTCTTACTTTCCCCCACCCAACTCTCCCTCTCTCGCTCTTGTCGCTGTGATTTGCCCAAAGCCCCAAGCTCCGAGTTCGAGCCGCCGCGCACCTCCTCTTGGTCCTCGCTGCACCAGTGCAGCCTCCTCTTCTACCTGCGTCAATTCGCGCCCCAGAGCTCCTTGAAGCAACCCCCTCACTCAGTTTCAGTTTTATTTCGCAGGAGCCATCGCGTTTCCTCTTCCCCTTTAGTCCCGGCCGACCCCTTCATCGCCGTCCTCCTTCGCCTTCGACCGTGAGCTTCCCCACCGCCTTTCGCCGTCCACCGACCTCCTCCGGCCTCTCTCTCAGTCTTGGTGAGCTCCCCTGCGTTGTTCTCCCTCATGCTCCTTCTGACCACCTGTAGTTGAACCTCCTTCCGACCAGGTAGTCAAACCTCCTTTAGATCAGGCAGTCGAACCTCCTTCCGACCACCTGTAGTTGGACCGCATTTCGACCAGGCAGTCGAACCTCCTTCCGACCACGTCGTGTAGTCGAAACCTCCTTCCGACGTTGTGATTTCAAAACATCCGAGAGCTCGTTCTCCTTCATTCGAGTTCCGATTCGAGTGATTAAAATTTCTAAATTTATCTAAATTTAGTGTCTTTCATTTGGTTCTAGTTTGGTAATTTTTGAATTTTATTTGGAGTTGTTTTATTTATTTGGCTCTTTTCGCACGACTAGATTCCGGCATTTTCGAAGAATTCTGGGACCCAACGACCGAAGCAACTAAAACTTTCAATGAAGGCAAGTCGTAGACCTTTGATCATGTCATACCCATTTTATAAAACTATATTGATTTATACCAACATGCATTGCTAGTTTTATAATAAATGCTTTCGGGAATAGTTAAATGCCTAATTGTCATTATGCCTCTTTGTATAATTGCTATTAACATGTACCCTTGAATGACATAAATCCTTAGACACCATAGGATGGTTAACTATTAGTTGGACATTATTTTAGTACCAACATGGACGTGTATTATGTTTAGCCATGCTTAGTCGCGATGGGATTCATGATCATATATTCTTAAAGGATTAAATTTGACTTAATGATATATGGAATTGTGGCGATGCCACTATTATTAAAATTTATTTTGCCATGGCAAGGGTTGTCATTTGACCGGGTTGGACGAAAATGATTTATGCTCAAGCGAGTGGTTGGGTAATAAAGGGGGAATGCGCGAAGCACATGGGATGCAGAAAGTATCATCTGAGCAACCACTAAGGACTTAACTTTGTGCGATATTAATCTGGATCTTATAGTACCACCACATGTCTAGACTGGGATAGACCTGACCAACTAATTAGCGATGTTTTGACTTGGTTCTGTTTTGGTGGATGAATTGGCGCAAAAGGGGGTCTAGAATGGTGAAACCTTAGCGAGCAGAACCGGGTCAGAATAGAACTTTGTAAAGGCCTTGTCACGTGCTCTAGACTGCTTACCTAAGGTAGTGAGCGGTGGTATCGATGGATGCCAAACAACTAGAGAAGTCATATCATATGGGTAAAGCTGTACAACCTCTACAGAGTGTAAAACTATTCGAATAGCCGTGTCCCCGATTATGGACAATGCCTGGTGATTTTACACGAGGGGTAGATTTTATCAAAAATGTTGGAATGGATTAGTTGGGAAGTGAACGGGTTGTTCACCGGTTGTTGGTTGGAAAGTGAACGGGGGTGTTCACTAGTTGTTGCAAAGAAACTTGATTACTTGTGTATTAATCTTTCAAATTGTGCTTTACAATCTATTTACTCTATTTACTGTCAATATTGTTTTCTGAAAAATAACCATAAAGCTATCATTGTCAAGCCTTGCATGAATACTTTTTGCATACATTTCTCTATAACTTGCTGGGTACTTTATGTACTCGCGGCTATACGTTATTTGTTGATCAGTCATCGAGGAAGAACCAGAGACCACCGAGTTCTACGAGGAAGATTGCTTCGAAGACTATGCAAACTATGTCGCGTCCTCCACCCGATTGCCTGTGGGCATGTCGGATGGCTACCACAACCTGTTTTGTTTTCCGCTACAAGTTTACTTTGTTGTCTTTGAGCTCTGCATGACAAACTCTGTAAAACTTGACCATAAGATCTTTTTGCTACTAAGTATTATAAATTTGTCTGCTTCTTAGCTGTTTTGTTGTATGGATATGATTTCATCTATATCGTAATTATGTGGACTAGCTACTGATCATGAAACTAGTTTGGAATACACAGAGAGTTTCAGAGTTACATATCTTGGATCCAGACAGAGATACGTAAATGGACAAGGATATTTTTTAAGGGTTTTCCCACTAATTCGCACTTGTGGGACACAGCTTGAACGTAGCTATGCCGAACAGAAGCAAGCAACCAGAGGAGTTCCATATTAGCACTTGTAATAATTCCACCAGTTTCGACAAAGGAGACCAAAATACAAGCGGCAAAACGACCAAGCCGAGAGAAATTTAGACGGTCTCCTAATCGCGTCCAAAATCCAATCGAGGAGACGAAGATTACAGGTATATACAACAATGCCCTGTAAGCCTCTTCGGACACATGCCGGCTCATTCCTTCCGTCGTTGCTGCATCTCGTTCCCTGCCTTCTGCTGCCGCTGCCGCTCTCGCCCTCGGCGTCGGTGTTCACCCACCTGCCAGGATTCGATGGCCCTCTGCCCTTCTACCTCGAAACCGGGTAAGCCCTACAAGCTTCGATCAGGGCAGGTTCTTGAAGTGGGCCATCCATGAAGCATATATTATATATATATATATATATATATATATATATATATATATATATATATATATATATATATATATATATATATATATGCAGGTACATTGGTGTGGAGGAGACTATATCGTGGGGTCGGAGAGGAGCCCCGGCACCAGCACGGATTCCGTGCTCTTGTAATGCGTCCTAATTAGAGGTGAAAATGGATTAGATACGGACGAATAATGACTCTGTCATATTTTTTTTCGAATACGAATACATATGTGAATAATATCGAATACGAATACGGAGCGAATACGAATCGAAACGAATACGATCACGGATATTTTTTTCGGAACATCAAAACTCCTTAAATTGCATGCCAGAAATTAACGAAAACATATTTTCAGCAACCACACGTAACATTGGCACTAGCAAGGTGCATTAATTAGTTCACCACAAACATAACACTTAGTATACCATATTTAGCTCATAAGTCATAACTCACAAGTCAACATACATAAAACTTAGTTTATCACATACATAAAACTTAGTTCATCATATACATAAAACATGTAGTAGGAAAAGCCTACCAAAAGCATGCCTATAGTAAATAGCTTGCTTCAATATGAGATATGTGGAGTTCCACCTTGTTGGAACATCCAAGGGGAGACCATTTGTCACATCTAAGTCACATTCTGATGCACACTTCATAAATTCCTCATACTGCAATGGAGAGTTCTTCGCAATTGCAATTGTATTTCTGATATTTGCAATAGCTGGTGCAATTTGCTTCAAACCATCTTGGGCAACGAGGTTCAAAATATGATTCAAGCATCTCACATGAAAAAAGATACCATCACAGATCAAGGGAGCTGACTTACTGAGTTTTAGTACTACCCCCTTAGCACATACATCATTGGCCGATGCATTATCCAAAGTAAGAGCAAGCAATTTCCTATGAAGATTCCAATCCACTACACTATCATGAAACTGTGCGCACAAGTTTCTTCCCGAATGGTGTCCTTCTACATACATAAACTTAATAATTCTTTTCTGCATGTTTCAATTGTCATCTATCCAATGCACAGTGATACACATGTAACCTTTATTTTGGTTTGATATCCACATGTCTATAGTTGTACTAAAGCGACATGCAAGTGTTTTGAAGTAATCATGCAACTTCTTCTTTTCCTTTACAAAGATATTCAATATATCTTTTCTGGCAGTAATGCGACTCTTAATTGGAAAACTAGGGCGCAGTGACTTGATAAACTCCACAAAGTACTCATGCTCAACAATATTAAAGGGATATTCATGCATGATAATTGCCAAATATAATTTTTTTCAAACCGTCAGCCTCATCATACCTATAAGTCTCAATAGATGCAGTGCTGCTGTCATCTCCACTCTTCATCAATTTTAGAAGCTGTTGGCCTCCCTTGATTTGGTGCTTGCTACCCAAGTGATTCCAAAAGACCGATGTGCCTCTCGAACTCTCACAACAAGATTCAGACTGCACTTGTTGCATTTAGCCCAATACTCAGAATCATCTTGCCATCCGATCCTTTCTTCTTTTTCTCATATTTTGTGTAGTGCTCCCAAACATCAGAGCTGCACTTCTTTGCTCTCTTTGCAGCAGGAGCAGGAATGTCGATCTCGACACCAGGCTCACCAGTCAAATCAACTTCATTCCTTGGCACCAATGCACCAGCAACTGGATCATTTGTAGCAGTGGAAGGTGGTTGTGGTTGTGGCACCGACAAGGCAGGAGATGTATTGCTTACACTTGCACTGCTACTTCTAGTTGTAGATTCCATCACAAATCTAATACAAGATAGTGGAGGGAATACATAAGATATCAATGAGGCATGTATATTCCAATGGATGGAGTCTTACCCTTAGGACAATCTTGTTGCACATGTCCTATTTCCCGGCATTTATAACAATACTTACCATTTTGCCTCACAAATCTTGTGGACATGTTTGCCGGTTTCTTACCTTTCTTAGGCACATACCCAAGACCTTCTTTGTTGAATGAGCACCTTTGCTCACTCAAAAGTTTGTCAAGAGTGATCTTGCCCTTGAAGCATCTTTCCAAGCTCTTACTTAGCTTGGTCACTTGTTCTTTTAGCTCATTGTTCTCATGAACAAGCTTTGAATCATTTTGCTCAACACTATTATGACTAGCATCAATATTAGAGCAACATGGCATAGCAAGAAGATCATCACATGAAGCAGATGCACTAGTCTTAGCAATTTCTATACTAGGCATTTTATCAATAATATCACATGTGATTCCTATACTTGAACACGATTTATTTGAATTTTCTTGAATGAGCAAGTTGTGTGCTTCCTTAAGTTCCATATAAGAATCTTTTAGAATATTGTATTCTTTATTTAAGACCTTATATTTTGATTTTTCCTTTCCAAGATATTCATTTAAATCATCAAGCATATCCATTAATTCATCATATGTTGGTTCATCATTAATAATGGATTTTACCTTATCTCCTTTTGCCATGAGGCAAGTAGGAGGAGAACATTGATGGAGTTTCTTTGATGGCAATGCCAACTAGTCCCTTCTTCTTGGGGACTCTTCTTCATCGGAATCGAGTCGCTTGACTCATCGCTTCAATCCCATTCTCCAATATGGGCTTCATGCTTGCCACCTTTGTGACGCTTCTTGAAAAGCTTCTTCTTGCCATTGTATTCCTTTTTCTTGAATGACTTCTCCTTGTCATCCTTCTTTTCGGGACAATGAGAAGCAATGTGCCCCTTCTCTTCGCAATTATAGCATCGGATGTTGCTATAACGCTTCTTGTCATTTGAGGATTGCTCTTTCTTGTACTTGTCGGGTTATAGCTTCTATTTGGGCGTCTCTTCATGAACCTCTTCATTTTTCTCACAAGGAGTGCATACTCCTCATCGGTATCTTCTTCTTCATCTTCATCATCACTTGATTCCGCTTTGACCTTGAAAGCGGTGATCTTCTTTCTTGAGGAGGATGTTTCCAAGAGCTCTTCCTTGTCCTTTTGAACAACTCATTTGTGATGAGGTTGCCCAAAAGCCCGTTGGTGTCATCCTTGTCAACTCGGGTGAGTTGAGAAATAGAGTCACCAACGTCTCATACTTGTCCGGAGAGCCCTAAGCATCTTAAGCACAATATCAACATCAAGAAGGTTAGTACCAAGGCCTTTGAGCTCATTCACAATGTTGTTGAGTCGTGAATACATCTCATTGATGTTTTCATGAGGCAACATCATGAATGTCTCATATTTGATCCGAAGTTTATGCAATTTGGCTTTTTGACCGTGGATGTACCTCATGAATTTCCGATAGAGTGGTCCAAATATCATGAGCACTTTCCAAGTTGCTCACTCTATTGAATTCATCCGCGCTCAAAGCGCCAAAGAGAGCATTCATAGCTTGAGCATCTAAATGAGCATTACGCGCCTCTTGATCCGTGGGATGTAGTGGATCAAGAGGCATTACGTGACCTCATTTACGATTCTCCATACGCTTGGACTCATGGCTTTTAAATAAATTGACATTCTAATTTTCCAATAAGCATAATTTGAGCCATCAAATAAAGGAGCCTTTCCTAAAGCAATTCCCTCACTAGCCATCCTTTTCTCTCTTAGACGGTTAAGTCTAAATCAATGAGAGACCAAGCTCTGATACCACTTGTAGGATCAAGGATAACCGACTAGAGGGGGGTGAATAGGAGGTTTTTAAACTTTTTAACAAATTAACAATTTATCCAATTAATTACTTAGTCTAAACAAGTTTTACCTCTAGCTAAACAAGACAATCACAATAATATGCTAGAAATATAAATGCGGAAAGTAAAGACAAGAAATAACCACAAGGACACGACGATGTTTTTCCCGTGGTATCGAAGACTTGCCGGTCTTCACTAGTCCACGTTGAGGAAACTTGACGCCTCAAGCCGGCTCCACAATTAAGCCTTCCTCAAATCACTATGGTTGTTCTTTCTCCGCTCCGAGATGGTGAACACCGAACCACTCACAAGCTTGCACGGGCCTCTTCACAATCTCCTTTGAAGAGATCACGCGCTTCACCACCAACCGCCTAGGAGTGCGGCAACACTCCAAGAGTAATAGACCAACGCTTCGCTGATCACACTTCAAGTGCAAATGGATCAACTAAGAGTATGAATGCACTTGAATGTATCTCAACAACCTCACAATGAATGCACAAGAGTAATTTGAGTGTTGAGTGAATGCAAAGGCTCTCAAAGGCTCTATAAATGTCAAATGTGCACTAGCACCTTGACTTGAGCAATTGGGGGTATTTATAACCCCACAAGCAATTATGACCGTGGAAGCGAAACCAGAGAAGTCAGCGAAATCGGATGCGATCGCAGTAAGTGGCAGACGACCGAACTCGATCGAGCACGACCAGCAGCTAGACCAGATACTAAAAAAGGAAAAAGTAGCCGTTGAAATTTCAATGAACGACCGCAGTAAACGTCTTGAGACGTCCGATTTCCCGATCGCATCTGCTTTTACGAGCGATACGACCGCTTGTAGGGTTTCGCGATTTACTCAAGGATTGCAATCGGTTCAAATTTTGTACCGCCATATAAAAATCGAATGACCAAGAAGTTTGCGACGACTGCTCCCAAAACGGAACGTCCAATTCCGAGATAAGTTTCGAGTAGATTTTACATCGGTTCTGTTTTTATTGAATCGCCTCATAAAAATCGAACGACCGCAAAACGGCACGACCTGTTAGTCACAAGCAGACGATCGATTTCCATGAGAAAGTCTCGAGGCAATTTGTAACGCTTCGGTTTAATTGAACCGCCAACTAAAATACGGAATGATCAAGATCGCAGTCGACCGCTTAAGGACTCGATCGTTCGCTTCAACACTTAATTGGTCGTTCCTTCAAAATGCGTACTACCGCCGAGTAGAGACCGGTCATATCAAGACCGAGCGATACGATCAAGAAGATGAATCTAGCAGTACTACCGATTTTGACGAAGACTTAGAATTTTTAAATCAATTTCAAGTTAAAGTATGCATGCATGATCCTAAGTTGATCCATATTGCATCGTAACATGCTATCAAGCTACTAGCCATGATCCTCTTAATAGTACAAGCATTTATCCTATAATCCGGTCTTCCAACCAAACTCCCAAGACCGGTAAAATAGAAAAGAACCTAGACTACTAGTACCTTGTCTTTAAGCCTTGTGGATCTTCATTTTCTCCTTTGCATGCATCTTTATGCTAACAAGTACACCAATGGGACTTAACCTTGTAAATACTCAATAAACTTGTTAATCCCATATTCACATATTGTCATTAATTACCAAAATAACATTTAGGGCCTAGATGCTTTTCAATCTCCCCCTTTTTGGTAATTGATGACAACACTAACAATATGTGAGAAAGATTAGTTTGAATATACCATAATTGTATATTCTATTTGTGGCTTAACAATAAAACAATTTTTGCAATAAGCATGAGAGAATATATGAGAATAATTTTCTTGTTAAGTCTATTTTAAAGAAAGCTCCCCCTAAACGTGTGCAAAAAGAGATAGAGCATTTTGTAGAAAATATGAGAAATTTGGGCGGAGTTTTTTTTAGCAAATTTGAACTTGAGGAAATGCAATAGTAAGATATAACGATAAGTATGATTGCATTTAAGATAATAATAAAACATCCAACAAGTTCAACAAGTTAAGTGGACGATATTTTAAACTATTACAAGCACATAAGTTCAACATTACATAAGTCCATATATAGCAAAAGCTTGCGCTTGCTCCCCTAAAGCTATGTCTTCTATATCTTTTCACTTCTCTCCCTTTGGCATCAAGGTAACAAAAACGACTCGAGATAGTGGGATCTCGAGGAGGAGGAACAACGCCTGAGCAACCGGGTCTGTCTGCAGGAGTAGGAGTCGGGTCTGAGGAGGAGGATAACATCCTGAGGAACTATGACCGGTGGGGCGGAGTCCCGAGTAGTGGTGACTGCCTGGAGGAGAAGTCAAGGAATGTATGAGAGGTCTCTAACGCCAAGCTGAAACCGAGTCATGACCTCGGTGATGGAGCTGGAGAAGTAGCAGAGCGCAGAATTGTATCCCGAGGTGTAGGTCTTGAGTTGGAGCTGGAGGAGGGACAGGAGGCACAGGAGATGGCCTGGAAATAGGAGGCCGTCGAGTAAAGCGCTGTGGAGTCTTCAAAATTCCCTCTATGTCAGTCATGCTCTCTACTAGTGCAGCCATCCTGTTATGAGTCTCATCGAAGAAGTCATTCTCGAGTCCTGCTCCATCTCAAGTAATCTCCTCGAGTCTCATTTCAAATTCACTGTTCACCTTTATTTCTTGCAAAGCACTAAGAATGAGTTGCTGATTCTGAAGAATCTGTGCAATAGAGCCTTCATTGATAATGGGATCAGCAGTAGGCACTGCCTCAGCGATGGGATCATCCTCAGTAGCCTGTCGAGGAGGAACGCTGTCTCGTGGTCTATAAGATTTATGAATCGAACCAAGACCACCATGATATGTTATCTTCTCGTAAATCGAGCCATAATATAAGGTGCATAGTAAATTCTCTTAACTCTATCATTCTTGGATGAGACTATGCCTCAAGGATAACATCCACAACATCAAATTTTATGCCTCGCATAATATGATCTATAATGTTCTGCATGTCCTCGATAGCATCAAAATTGCCGCTCTTAGGATAAAAGGTGTGATTGATAATCCTATTAATTATGCTCGGCAAAGGCTTAAGTCCGATGATGGTTCCTAGCTTGAATTTGACATTTGAGTCATAATAATCACCCCAAGCAGGAGCAAGTAAAGCTGGACTATCAAAGATTTTCTCCCAAGAACTGGATCTTACTCTTAAGATTTGCTCAAATTCTTCCTTTGTACTTTGCAAATCTCTAGCCACAGAAATCCACCTAAAAGATTGTAGATCAGCTGACACATGAACTGTGGCGTAAAACCGCTTAATAAGCTCATCATCATAGTTTTGTTTTAAAGCCACAAGGTCGTGAAGACCTACATCATAGAACTTCTGATATACTCCACTATATTTGTCCAAATCATTTAAGTGAGTCCACTTAATCCACTTATGATCAGCAAATTTTCTGTTTCTTCCATAAAGTTGTTCATATACTTGCTCTTGAAAAACAAGATGAAACCTTGGATTTACCGAGTCGATTTGAGAAGATATTGATTGACATGCCTTTTATTGCGTAGTCATCTGCGAAAGAAGTCTCAGATCTTGTGGAGGTGGTGGAGATTCTCCTAAATTATCAAAAGTGCCTTCTTCTTCGTAATTGGGCTCGAATGAGTCTCATCCTGAGACATAATCCTCACTTGCTTCGCATTTCATATTCGAGTGGCCCTTTTCCTTTGCCGTGTCACGACCTTTTGACGGACCGAGCGAGTTTGTCGTGATCGAGCCGACCGTCGCCGATTTAAGAGGCGATTGCGAGGAGCCGCAGAAGATTGAGGAGAAGATTGTCCTCGAGGAAGTCCAATTGGTTTCTCGTCGCAACCCTCATCCTAGGCATCTTTAGAACCAAAGAATAGGTTACAAGATATTCAAAGGAATGAATGGAATTGAATTTAGTTGAAAAGAAATGACATTTTGTTTTTGATCAGATAATCGGTCGTATCATTGTTCATTTAAGATGATCAAGATCATGGTCGTATCGCGCCAAGAACCTATCGTTCGATTATCCCGACCGAGTTCTAGGGCTTCTAAAACTTGCATATTTTGGTGATTTTAATGGATTGAATCCAAGTAGCTGATGCGCAATCATCATAATACACCAAAATACACCATTTTACCCAACTAGAATCTCATAATTTCATCACATTTCAACAAAACCCTAAATGGATAACCTAGGGTTCCATACGGAGATAAAACGCGAATTAAACAACGTTTTACCTTGAGATCGGAGGAGATGAACCTTGGAGAGGCTTCCAATACGAAGAAACAAAGGATTTTGGGAGATTTGGAGTGAATTAGAAGAGGGGTTTGGAAACGACGGTAGCGGTGAGAGAAAGGAAAAGAGCGGTCGTGCTGCTCGTGGGTTAAAAGGAGGAGAGAAAAAAACGCAACCGCAAAGGAGTTAGAATTTCTTTCAAACCGTCGCGTCGCATCGACCAAATACCGTCGGTCGTTCCGCTCTCGGTCGTATCGTTGTTATAACGCCGGTCATATCAAGATGTGATGTTAAAATCATGATAACTACTGGCCGTTCCGATTATCCCGGAACTTCGGATTTTCTAGGAACTGGAATAATTTTGCAAATGATCCTAGTTTTGCACTCAAATAAATATCATTAAGGATCATTGTGCATAGAATAGACTATTGTCTATTAAGAAACATGATTTTATGATCATAGCTAATTTTAATAAAGATTTGGGAAATATTTTCATAAAATACTCAAATAACATCAAATGAAACACAATCATGATGCAGAGTTCAAACAACATTTGAATAGTCTATTATATTTAACTCATTCCTCAATTTGCAAAAGCGCCTTCATCTAATGGCTTGGTGAAAATGTCCGCTAATTGGTCCTCGGTTCTTATGTGGCTAATCTCAATATCTCCCTTGCTCACATGATCTCTCAAGAAATGGTGACGGATATCTATATGCTTGGTTCTTGAGTGTTGAACAGGTTATTTGCAATTTTCACGGCACTATCATTGTCACACAAAAGAGGCATTTTATCAAATTTTATTCCATAATCCATCAATGTTTGCCTCATCCATAGCAATTGAGCACAACAACTTCCTGCGGAAACATATTCGGCTTCGGCGGTGGATAATGCTACGCAGTTTTGTTTCTTGGATGACCATGATACTAGAGATCTTCCTAAGAATTGACAACTACCCGAGGTGTTTTTTCTATCCACTTTGCAACCCGCATAATCTGAATCCGAATATCCAATTAAATCAAATTTAGCACCTTTCGGGAACCAAAGACCAATGCTAGAGGAATGCTTTAAATATCTTAGTATTCTTTTAACGGCCATTAAATGACACTCTTTTGGAAATGCTTGAAAACGTGCACACATGCAAACGCTAAACATGATATCGGGCCTAGATGCGGTAAGATAAAGCAAACTACCAATCATGGATCTATAAAGCTTTAAATCTACCGGTTTACCTCCCTCATTTAGATCAAGGTGACCATTTGTAGCCATGGGAGTCTTGATGGGCTTTGCATCTTCCATGCCAAACCTTTTAAGTAAATCCTTCACGTACTTGGATTGACTTATGAAAGTCCCATCTTTTAGTTGCTTGATTTGAAGTCCAAGGAAATAGCTTAATTCTCCAATCATGGACATTTCAAATTCCCTAGACATCATATCACCAAACTCTTTGCAAAAATCTTGATTAGTAGACCCAAAAATGATATCATCAACATAAATTTGACATACAAAGAATTCATCATCTAAAACTTTAGTAAATAAAGTTGAATCAATTTTCCCGATTTTGAATCCTTTTGAGACTAGAAAATCTCTAAGGCGTTCATACCATGCTCTAGGAGCTTGTTTAAGACCATAGAGCGCCTTGGAGAGTTTATAGACATGATTTGGATTTTTAGGATCTTCAAAACCGGGAGGTTGCTCAACAAAGACAAGTTCGGATATTTCACCATTTAAGAAAGCACTTTTAACATCCATTTGAAATAACTTAATATCGAAGCATGATGCAAAAGCAAGTAATATCCGAATTGATTCAAGCCTAGCTACGGGAGCAAAGGTTTCACCAAAATCCAAACATTCAACTTGTGAAAACCCTTGAGCAACCAACCTTGCCTTGTTCCGAACAACCAAACCATTCTCATCTTGCTTGTTCCTAAAGACCCATTTTGTACCAATAACATTGTGCTCTTTAGGTCGATCCACCAATGTCCAAACTTCATTCCGGGTGAAGTTGTTGAGTTCTTCATGCATAGCATTCACCCAATCCGGATCTTCAAGTGCTTCTTCTACATGCTTTGGCTCAATAGAAGAGACAAAAGAGTAATGTTCACAAAAAGAAGCAATACGAGAGCGAAGTTTGAACACCCTTACTTACGCCACCCAATATTTGATCTATTGGATGATCCTTTGCAATTGCATTATGAATCCTTGGTGGTTGGTTGGATGGTTGATTATCTTCATTATCGTTTTCCTTACTAAGTTGAACTTGATTTGTATGAGATGATTTTGGTTCAACTTGAGTGGAGGATGTTGGATCATCTTCAGGCTTGACGTCACCTATTTGCATATGTTCCATTGCTTTTCTTAAGGCTTCATTACCTACATCTTCCAAGTTCTCATGCTCTTCTTGAGAGCCGTTAGTTTCATCAAATTGCACATCGTGTTTTTCTTCAACCAAACCGGAGTTTTTGTTGAAGACACGATAAGCCTTGCTATTTGAAGAATAACCAAGCAAGAAACCAACATCGCAACGACTATCAAATTTTGAAAGACGAACACCCTTCTTTAAAATGTAACACTTGCAACCAAAAACTCGAAAATAAGATATGTTCGGTTTTCTTCCTACAAGAAGCTCATAGGAAGTCTTTTTCAAAAGACGGTGCAAATAAAGGCGATTTATGGCATGACAAGCGGTATTTATAGCTTCCGCCCAAAAGACATCGGAAGTATTATATTCATCAAGCATTGTCCTAGCCATTTCAATCAATGTACGATTTTTCCTTTCTACTACTCCATTTTGCTCCGGAGTGTAGGTTGTGGAAAGTTCATGCTTTATTCCAAGTTCATCACAAAAGTCTTCAACTTTGGTATTTTTGAACTCGGAACCATTATCACTACGGATTTTCTTTATTTTGAAATCAAATTCATTTTGGGCCCTTTTTGCAAATCTTTTGAAAATCCCGGAGGTTTCACCTTTGTCATCTAGGAAGAATACCCATGTATATCTAGAGTAATCATCCACAATGACTAAACAATAGCTATTACCTCCAATACTCTTATAGGTTGTTGGCCCAAACAAGTCCATATGTAAGAGTTCCAATGGTCTAGAAGTTGACATGATACTTTTGGAAGGATAAGAATTAGCGACTTGTTTACCGACTTGACAAGCACTATAAAGTCTATTTTTCTCAAACTTCACATCTTTCAAGCCAACAACTAAATCATGTTTGAAAAGCTTTTTGAGTTGAATCATTCCAACATGAGCTAGCCTTCTATGCCAAAGCCAACCCAATGAGGTTTTTGCCATTAAACAAGTTTTTAAACAAGATTCACTTGAACCAAAATCTACCAAATAAAGATTTCCAAATCTAAAGCCTTTGAAAGCTAAAGAGCTATCCTTTGCATTTGATATGGTAACACCTTCACTTGAGAAAGAACAAATTAGTCCTAGATCACAAATTTGAGCAACGGATAACAAGTTAAAGTTTAATGATTCTACTAAAGAAACATTAGAAATGGAAAGGTCATTTGAGATAGCAATTTTACCCAATCCTAATACCTTTCCTTTGCTATTGTCTCCAAAAGTGATCTTTTCAATTCCTTGACCATTCTCGAATGTGGTGAACATTTTTCTATTACGGTCATATGTTGTGTGCATCCACTATCAAGCACCCAATGTTTTCCACGGTTTTATAGTTCACCTACAAAACAAGAAATTAAGTCCTTTTAGGTACCCAAATTTGTTTGGGTCCTTGGAGGTTAGTGACCAAGGATTTAGGCACCCAAATAGCATTCTTTTTAGCGCCCAAAATTGAAGTGCCAACAAAACGAGCAATTATTTTACCATCCTTAGACTTTTTAAGCATGTAGCAAGAATCATATATTCCAATGGATGGAGTCTTACCCTTAGGACAATCTTGTTGCACATGTCCTATTTCCGGCATTTATAACAATACTTACCATTTTGCCTCACAAATCTTGTGGACATGTTTGTGGTTTCTTACCTTTCTTAGGCAATCAAGGACCAGGAAAGGCGACTAGAGGGGGTGAATAGGAGCACCGAATTTTTTTTTCAAAGAATGGATTCAACTTATAAATCACTCCAATAGCTATGAGAGCTATGAAGATCAATGATTAAGCCAGAGGAAGTCTTATGTTGAATCCACTCCTCACTCCCAAAGCTCAAAGAAACAAAAACGAGGAAGAGCCGAACAAATCAGACAATCGGTACAACCACGTGTAATGGTTGTAGTATCATGATCCCAGACAACCCATAACAAACGGCGGTTGTACCGCAAGATCCAAGACAACCGCAGATGTTAAGCCAGTTCATCCGATTGTCTGGAACAGCAAAACCGCCGGGTTTCAAAACGAAAATCAACGAACTTTTGATCTACGCGCCAAACTTGACCAAATTTGGAACACACCTTCCTAAGGATGTTAGGAACCTATTCCAAGAAACGATTGAGTAGATCCATCCACAAAATCTCAGGAATCAACCAAAACGGAAGAACGAAGAACAGAGACAACCCAAAACTGAAATCTTAGATTTAAACCAAGTTTGCTCTTCGGGAAATCGATCAAATGATCTTGTGGCACTAACCCATCATAGAACAACTCGTTTTGAGGCTTCCCAACAAGAAACAACAAGAGACTCACAAAATCAAGAAATCATCAAATGGGAGTCACGAAGAACGAACAAGAGTTCGAGAGACAAACTTCAGATTTCATTCATTGAATCAAAAGCGAAAAACACATAGATACATCCCCATACGCATGGACATTAGAACCAGAGGGATGATTACATGTAAGCTCAATCCATCTCCTCACTCTCACAACTCAAGAACAAACACTCATCCATTCTTGAGGGAGATGAACACAAAACCAAGAAGGGACAAGCAGGAGCACTACTCGCCTACACCTCCACTCTCAACAACTAAAGAGCAAAAGAGAAACAACCTCACAAAGCCTCTTTTGACTCTAAAACCCTAATTCCACCCAAGTGCTCCAGAGGGCATGCAGCCCTCCTCTCCTTTTATAGCGCTGGCTAACGGGTCTCCGCCCACACGCCCGCTATGTCCAACTGAGCCCGCCTCGCTTGTGCGACCTTGCAATTTCCGATTCGCCTTTCTACACCTTCCCGAAGCTTCGCGCTCCTTGTCTCGCCGCGCTCGCAACCACCTCGAGTCCACGCTGCCTTCGACACATCCCGACTGTTCGACCTCGCCACTGCGCTTAGTCCGATCCACGTGTCTCGCCACGACTCCACTCGACGCCCCGCAGCCACACGCATAAGAAACACGAAACAGGAACAAGTTCTTCACAACTTGACCTAACGTTAGCTCAAACATGCAATATGCAACACATATGCACGAACACACTGGATATGACCTATTTCAAAACTCAAAACACCAAAATGGCCGAACCTCACAATACAATCCAGACAACCGCCTTATGTTACCGGCGGATCAACCGTGACTCGGTCCAGATGGCTCCAATACTGCGGCCGTTCCGATTTCCAATGAAGACCGAACTCGAAAAACAACTTCTCCGAATTCTTCAACCGCCATTTACTAATCGGTATAACCGCCTCATGATCGCATCGCCCATAACACGCCGGACGTTCCGATTATCCCGACAATACGATTGACTTCATTTAAAACGCTGAACCGCGCAATGACATGGTCCGATCACACAAACCAAACTCGACTGACCTAAAACCTTTGTCAATTACTCATCACTTACATGGAGACACGACCACATGGTCTCTCAATCTCCCCCTTGATGAGAATATTGACAAACTCGTAAAAAGCTTTTAAGAAGAGTTTGAGTTTGAAGAAACCAACATGGTCCAAGAAATGAAATGAAGCTAATGACCATGTCGACAGTATGAACGCTAAGCAACAACCGAAAAAGCAAATTGATCTCCAAAGCTCTAAACTGCTCCCCAACAGACTTTTTTCTTCTCTATTCTCCCCTTTTGGCAATAAACGCATCAAGATGCAATAGAGAGAATATGACATGTTAATGGATGAAAAATGGTCAAGTTTGTTTATTTAAGCATTTTGAGCCATGAGAATTATCCATAATGACCAACATGTAATACACCAAGCCATAACTTAATAAAAAGGCTATCTAGATCATGCCAAGATATGTATAAGCTAGCTAGAACACATAGATGACAATCTGAAAATGAGGTACATTATGTGAGCAAGTCAAGTCATCAATGAGCAAAGTCTCGCTAGAGATATCCAAGGATGATGCAGCCATGTCAATAAGCTAAGTGGAACTAAGAAGCTTAAATTGAGACCAAATAGAGTGCTATGCTCAAGATTGAAACATTGGTTAAAGTACATGATACTTTTGTGGCTTTAAGCACATTGAACACATGAAACATATTTTCTTTTGAAATTCATGGTGGTTTCCAACCAGATTTTTGTTTTATCATGTGCTAGGTCTCAAGCCTTATGCGACTACTCCAAGCGAGAAGCTTGAGAAGATAGTCTAGGTCACCCAAAACTCCCCCTAAGTTCATGCCAAGTGCAATGGCAAGTCGTCTCATAGGAGAGAATTGGTGAGATCGGCCAAGCACAAAAGAGATCTTTTGCCTTGTAACAAGTTGTACTAACTCATGCATCACCAAGAGACTAAAACAACTCTTTCTAAGGCTCAATATAGATTCATCACTCTACCCAGCCTATTTGACATGGCATGAATCATAAAAGGATAGCTCAAGAAAGACTAATCTCGAGTGCTAACATGACAAGTTTTAGTTTAAGTTGAGCAATTTTAATTAACTTATCATGGCAAAAGCTAGGCTACACATATGAAGTCATGATAAATCTAGCAAATAAGCACAAGTCATGGCAAGGTGTAAAGCATTGTAAACATGTCATAGCGGGATAATAATCAAGGCTCAATGTAGTTATATTACAATGCGTAATGCTAGAATGCGTAAGATCCAGCTCCCCTCAACATTAGATGCAACTTTTAGTTCAAGTTGAGTTAACTCAATATTAAGCTCGAAGCTCCCAAATGAACTCCCTTGAACCAAAACAATAAATCGAGAAGTCGGCAAAGAAAACATAAAACAAAAATCCTTAAAGCATATATAAGATATAGAGAATACTATGGCTCAGATCGACTCTCATCTACCCCATATGACTCTAGGACTATCAAGCGCCCACTTAACACACCTAGGAGCAAACACGCATTCTGCTCACCGAGGGTGGCCCAACCTCGCTAGAACCTACAAGAAGTGAGTGAGCTCAACCTAGTGAGATAAGTAATGACTAATAAGCAAGATCCTAGAATCACAAGATAAGAGCAGTAAATCTAAACAACTAGACAAAAGAAGCACTCTAATCTATGCTAGGAGGACTAATCCCAAATGCACCCAAAATGCAATGCAACAAAGAAGGAGCAAGAGCATAAATAATATAGTAGAGCAAGAAACCCAAAGCTCCCTCACTACAAATCCATAAGGACAAACCACCCCAAGCTCTCCTCAGAGTGAAAACCTCGAACTATCCAATGGCTTGGTGAAAATGTCACCAACCGGTGGTCACTTCCACAAACTGGAGCACTATATTGCCCTTCTCTACATGGTCTCTAAGGAAGTGGAAACGAATATCGATGTGCTTGGTCCGGAATGTTTGACTGGGTTCTTGGCAATGTTAATCGCGAAGTGTTATCACAAAAGAGTGGAACAACATCGATAACTAACCCAAAGTCCCTTAGGTCGAAGCCATCCAGAGCACTTGACTACAAAGAATCGGTCAGCAAGAACGTACTCGGCCTCTGCGGTGGATCATGTAACACTGCATCGCTTCCTTGAAGACCAGAAACAAGAGAAGTGCCAAGAAATTGGCAGTGCGAAGTGCTCTTCCTATCTATCCTCTGACCGGTAAGTCGCAGATCCGAAAAGGCTCTCAAGGAAAGACAGATGAGGAAGAGTACCAGATACCATAGTCAATGGTAGCTCAAGGTACGGAAGATGCGCTTCACGCTTTGGCGGTGAGATACGCGAGGAGAAGCTCGAATCGAGCACACGACACACGGAGAAGTGTATGTCCGGTCTCGAGGCAATGAGGTAAAGAAGGAGCCGATCATACTTCGAACTCCTTCGATCAACGGCTCACTATCCTCATCCGGGTCAAGATAGGTCAGAGAAGCCATGGGAGTCGACACAGCTTCCCATCACTCATGTCAAGCGCTTCAGAGGTCACGAGTGTACTTTCCTTGATGAAGAAATGTACCTCCCGAGTCCGCTTGATTTGGAAGCCAAGGAAGAAGGTCAACTCACCCATCATACTCATCTCAAACTCGGTGCTCATGACATCCGAGAACCGGGAAACCAGTATGGGAAGAGCGCCAAAGATAATGTCATCGACATAGATCCGACGAGCAGAAGGTCGATGCCATGCTTGGCGGATGAACAAGGTCTTGTCAACTATACCCATCTCAAAACCATGACTTATCAAGTAGGACTTAAGCCTCTCATACCAAGCTCGGGAGCCTCGCTTAAGTCCATACAACTTTGGAAAGCTTGAAGACATGGTTAGGGTATTTGGGGTTCTCGAAACACGGAGGTCGCTTGACGAGACTTCCTCCTCAATAAGGCCATTGAGGAAGGCACTCTTCACGTCCATCTGGTAAAGCTTGAAACCCTTAGAAGCCGCAAAAGGCAAGGTGATTCTAATGGCTTCAAGTCGAGCTCACAGGGCAAAGGTCTCCTCAAAGTCTAGACCTCAACCAGGAAAACCCCGAGCTACTAATCTCGCCTTGTTTGGGATGATTACCCCATCCTCACTGCTTGTTCTTGAACACCCACTTGGTTCCAATGATATTGTGGCCTCGTGGGGGCTCAACAAGCGACAGACCTTGTTCCTCTCGAAATTTTCTAGCTCCTCATGCATGGCATTGACCCATGACTCATCGATAAAGCATGAGAAACATCTTTGGGCTCAAAAGAGGCAATGAAGGCGAATGGAGACAGAATTGAGATAAGCGATTTTGAGCGGGTAACACGCTCGAAAAGATCTCCAATGATCTCGCTCAAGGATGAACTTTTGGAAGTGTCTAGGAGGTCTGGGAGAGATGAAGAAGTGGCCTCTACCTCATGAGCCGACGAGGTAGGAACAGAGCCACTAGCTCCAGAGGAAGCAGAAGGCAGGGTCGATCACCTCGAGGTGCGGTGGAAGACGGCACCTCAAGGAGTGGATGAGGGGCGAGGATCGTAGACAACCGTCATCTCCATCGTCCTCATCATCCACAAAGATGGTCTCGGATCGCTCTAAAGAACTCGAGATATCTGGCCTAGTCCCTGACCGCCTCGTCACAAAGTCACCTCGCAGTCTCTACCATTTTGCTAGACTCGCAGCCTGCACCCTATAAGCCCGCCAAGAAGTC
This sequence comes from Phyllostachys edulis, assembly GCA_036346405.1. Lineage (NCBI taxonomy): Eukaryota > Viridiplantae > Streptophyta > Magnoliopsida > Poales > Poaceae > Phyllostachys > Phyllostachys edulis. Next base: position 18,208,748 of record CM070550.1, on the reverse strand, counting down.
GAGTAGCCTAGAAAGATACCGCCACAGAACGTGACTCGAACTTATCTAGGTTCCTGACTTCAAAATAAAGCACTTGCAACCAAACACACGAAAATGAGAGACGCTGGCTTTCGCCGTATCTCGACTCATAAGAAGTGCGATGTAGGAGTGCCCAAGAAAACTCGATTCAAACATGGCACGCGGTCGCAATGGCCTCACCAAAACTTCCTCAGTAGAGTACTCATCAAGCATCGCCCGCCATCTCGACCAAGGTACGGTTCTTCCTCTCCACAACGCCATTTTGCCGAGGAACGATGGAGAAGAGGCGGTGCTCTACACTGCCTCACCGCAGTAAACTCTCAAAGTAGGAATTCTTGAACTCCGTACATTGTCATCATGGATCGCTCAGAAGGCACCGGGAGCTCAACAGATGACCTACTAAAAGACCTCGGAAAAGTGTAAATGTCTAGTCCTTCGAGGCTAAGAAAACACCCAAGAGTACCTCGAGAAGTCATCGACCACAACAAGAACATACCACTTCCCTCCCGCCGATCAAGACTCGATTTGGTCCAACTGTGTCCATGTGGAGCAAATGTCTCGTGCATCGGTCATAGTGCTGTGGTGGGAGGATGAGAAGCGGCAACCATCTTGCCGTCTTGGGCATGGAGTGCAAACAAGATCTTTGACCATCTTGAGTTTCGCGGACCACTTAATGAGATCATGGTCGCTAACTCGGGTCAAATGGTCAAATCCAATATGACCAAGTCTCCTATGCCGAAAGAGAGATCGCGGGACTCGTAGCAACCAAACACCGGAGAGGATCACGGAAGAGTCGAGAAATCAGCACGAAAGATCCTCCCATAACGAGAAATCCATAAACCGGACTCACCAAGAATCAAGAATTTTGCAATTGTTTTTCTTAAAGCTCACCTCGAAACCGTCATCAAGAAGTCGAGAAACCGAAAGCAAATTGTACCGACTTACTAACCAAGGCAACATCCTTAAGAATAAAAGAAGCATTAATACGCGACAAGATTTTGGCGATGACGCGCCCGCACGAAGCGTCTCCGAAGGTGATCGCCTCATCACCGGAGCGCTGGCTAGGAGGAGAACCAACGGAGTCTCCGGTCATATGACGAGAACAACCGAGTCTACAAGCCAAACCTTCTCCTTCCCTACCCGCGAACCCGAAGTCAAACAGAGTAAAGTCTCAAGATCGATAAATCAACAATGATTTTGGCACCCAATATGAATAACACGCCGAAAGCGATGAAGTAGTCAAGCTCGATCGACCTCTATCTACCCTACGCTCTCTGTCACTCAAAGCGAAAGTCTAAGAGTAGACCCGGTCGTTGTTGGGTCCGATCGCACTGAAGGAGCGAGTCGAGCACCGCAATATTGAACACGCCATGGTAGCTATCTCGATGGGGAAAACGAGATCTACCTCAGACGGCGGAAGTCACGATCGAAAGCAAAGATGAGGACGAAAACCGAAAACTCGAAAAACCAAGTCCTCGATGTCGCACAAACCCATCGAAGAAACAAGCCTAGACCTCGTGTTGGTCTTAGGTGCACTCAAGGTCCGGGGTCGACACGAATGCGCCTAAGAGACTCAACATGGTCTCTACGCGATCTTGGCGCGCCAAGCATCGACGACTATGTGTCCATCTTCCGACGAAGGTGCAAGGATACTTCACCTTCGAGAGGTAGAAGCAAGATGTGAAATCACCCATCGTCAAATCCTCGACATAGCCCGCCGACTTGAAATGGACTTTCTCGGTCCCGGCTCGGTCTCGATCACACACGGTGCTATGGGTCCGAGCACGGCGGTGGATGCTTCCTCATGTCCTCAAAGAAGTCATATCCTAGACCCCGATTAAATCTGCAGATCTTAGATTGGTCTAGAATAAGATTGAGCTTCTTCTTGCCTCCTACAAATCTCTCGAGAGTGTTCATAAGGTACCGACACTCCAAAGAGAGAGGTGCAAGAAGAGCAGGGGAAGAAGAGATGCAGAAGGTAAGGAGCAAAAGAAGAACCAAAGAAATAGAGGGAAGAATGGCTTGTGCACGCACAAACCGACTCAAGGGACAGATCCCATCGCTAGCCGCTTGGTTCACGCTAAGCTGCCTCATCCTTACCACCGGGCTTCTCCCCTTCTCCACAATCATATTGCAAGCACAATGTGACTTCTCTAGAAGGTCCTTAGTTAGCTTCACACATTTCTCATCCAAAGCAATCAAGTCGATTTTAGTTTGTTACACTTAATGCATGGTGAGCTAACAGGTCCTTAGAAGCAAACCGAGCCATCTTCCTTTCATGATCAATCATATCTTGAAGCTGTTTGGAGACGATTTCAAGTTCAGCAGCTTAACTTAGGACAGTTTAAGCATGAAACAATCGGCTCAAGTAAAGAAGCTTGTAGTTCAACAATTTTATGATCTCGCCTGCCTTAAGTTCATCTTCAAGTTATTGCAATTTTCACAAGACTCAGGCAGATCAAGAAGCATGGCATAAGATCCTCTAGCAAAGAATGTCCTTACCCTCACACGAGGTGGGAGAAATAGTTTCATCAAGAATAAGTAGGGTAATGTACCATCCTACTCAACTCTAACTCAAGAAGGCACTAACATTCTCCACCTTAACACTATCAAGTTCGGAGGACACACTATCATGTGAGGTCCTTAACTTCTCCATATCAACTTGAAAGAAAGCAGAGCATGTATCACAATCATCACTAGAAAGGGCGATGTAAGAGCAATAATCTCTAGTGACACTATCTATTTCCTTCTCTAACTCAAAGACACCTAGCCTTAGCTTTAGCATGAAAACCTCCTAGCTTAAGAAAAGCATGATTGAGCTGTTCAGAGGTGGGATCTACCTCGTCCGAAGTCGGAGTACTGTTCATTGTCGCCGAAGTTCGCCCTCGAGGGCCATGAAGCACATGCCGAGAAGTCGCCGCCGCCTTCCTTGGGCTCTTGGTCACCCGTCCGTCATCGCCGCTCCATCCCTCCACCTCGCCGAGGTCGAGGTCGCCGAAAGCGTGAGGACGCGTGGAAGAGCTTGGCTTTGCGAAGTTGCGAACTTCTTCTTCTTTGGGCGTCGAGCCGAAAGCTTCTTGTTGCGGTTCTTGTCGGTGTAGTCGTTTTGCCCGAACCGCCAGAGTCGTTCTTGCCCTTCTCGGCTTGGGGCAATTTGCTCGGATGTGGTTGGGGCCACCACACTCGAAGCAAATCACGTGTCCTCCTTCTTCTCCCTCCTCCTCTTGTAAGCATGAGAAAACTTCCGAGCTAGGAGGGCTAGCTGCTGATCCTCGAGCTGCTCTAACTGATCATCAGTTACGTCACAGAGAGCAGCAAGGGAGAAACCACACAACGAATCAGCAAGAGAACCAGAAGTTTAATCGATCGGTGACCAAGGCCATCGATTGTGACTTCGACTCCACGAGACAACGTCAATCTCGTGAGTCTTGAGGCGTGAGTACTGATGCATCAAGAGTCAAGGTCGAGAGGTCTGCGTGTCTTTGATGGTGGTCACTTTCATCTCCCACACGCGCAGATCGAGTGCCATAAGTATCTGACGAGCGTTGTCCGAGTCGGGGTATGTGAGACCGACCGCTCGGAGGTTGCTCAAGATCTTGTGAAAACGTGCAAAGCACTCATCTAGGGACTCACCAGAAGCATCTCAAATTTGTTGCATTCTCGCTTGAACCGGTCCTGCTAAACCGTCTTGATCTGGGTGGTGCCTCATGGTATGCATCGAGGGTCACCCAGATATCGTAAGGCGACGACAGTGAGATATGCGGTCAAACTCACTACGACTCAAACCTCGGATGATGATGTTCCTTGCCTTTGCATTCGCCTCAACATCAGCCATGTTCCCGGCATTGATGTTCTCATCGGCAGAACAAATGAATCGAACCTTGACCTTCCGCCAGATGGCATACCGGCCCGATGTATGTCTCCATTCGCTCTTCCGAAGGGTAATCGATGCCATCGAAAACGGGCGGCTTGGTCGAGTATTTGTCCATCGCCACGGCTCTTGAGACCGTTAAGATCTATTGAAAAGAGCTAACCCGCTCTGATACCAATTGAAGGACCGGAAAGGCGACTAGAGGGGGGGTGAATAGGAGCACCGAATTTTTTTTTTTCAAAGAATGGATTCAACTTATAAATCACTCCAATAGCTATGAGAGCTATGAAGATCAATGATTAAGCACAGAGGAAGTCTTATGTTGAATCCACCTCACTCCCAAAGCTCAAAGAAACAAAAACGAGGAAGAGCCGAACAAATCAGACAATCGGTACAACCACGGGCAAATGGCGGTTGTACTGCATGATCCAGCATAACCGCTAGCAAACGGCGGTTGTACGCAGTCCAAGACTAACCGCGATGTTAAGCCTTGTTCATCCGATTGTCCCGAACAGCAAAAACCGCCGGGTTTCAAAACGAAAATCAACGTAACTTTTGATCTACGCGCCAAACTTGACCAAATTTGGAACACACCTTCCTAAGGATGTTAGGAACCTATTCCAAGAAACGATTGAGTAGATCCATCCACAAAATCTCAGGAATCAACCAAAACGGAAGAACGAAGAACGAGACAACCCAAAACTGAAATCTTAGATTTAAACCAAGTTTGCTCTTCGGGAAATCGATCAAATGATCTTGTGGCACTAACCCATCATAGAACAACTCGTTTTGAGGCTTCCCAACAAGAAACAACAAGAGACTCACAAAATCAAGAAATCATCAAATGGGAGTCACGAAGAATGTAACAAGAGTTCGAGAGACAAACTTCAGATTTCATTCATTGAATCAAAAGCGAAAAACACATAGATACATCCCCATACGCATGGACATTAGAACCAGAGGGATGATTACATGTAAGCTCAATCCATCTCCTCACTCTCACAACTCAAGAACAAACACTCATCCATTCTTGAGGGGAGATGAACACAAAACCAAGAAGGGACAAGCAGGAGCACTACTCGCCTACACCTCCACTCTCAACAACTAAAGAGCAAAAGAGAAACAACCTCACAAAGCCTCTTTTGACTCTAAAACCCTAATTCCACCCAAGTGCTCCAGAGGGCATGCAGCCCCTCCTCTCCTTTTTATAGCGCTGGCTAACGGGTCTCGCCTACACGCCTCGCTATGTCCAACGGAGCCCGCCCGCCAGTGCGAATTTTGCAATTTCGATTCGCCCTTCTACACCTTCCCGAAGCTTCGCGCTCCTTGTCTCGACGCCCGCAACCACCTCGAGTCCACGTCGCCTTCGACACATCGACCGTTCGACCTCGGCGCCACTGCGCCTAGTCCGATCCACCGTGTCTCGCCACGACTCCACTCGACGCCCCGCACCACACGCATAAGAAACACGAAACCGAACAAGTTCTTCACAACTTGACCTAACGTTAGCTCAAACATGCAATATGCAACACATATGCACGAACACACTTGGATATGACCTATTTCAAAACTCAAAACACCAAAATGGCGAACCTCACAATACAATCGGTACAACCGCCATGTTACCGGCGGATCAACCGCACTCGGTCGATCGCTCCAATACTGCGATGTCGTTCGATTTCCAATGAAGACCGAACTCGAAAAACAACTTCTCCGAATTCTTCAACCGCCATTTACCAATCGGTACAACCGCCATGATCGCATCGCCCTATAACACGCCGGACGTCCGATTATCCCGACACGATTGACTTCACGAAAACGCGTGAACCGCGCAATGACATGGTCCGATCACACAAACCAAACTCGACTGACCTAAAACCTTTGTCAATTACTCATCACTTACATGGAGACACGACCACATGGTCTCTCAGGCACATACCCAAGACCTTCTTTGTTGAATGAGCACCTTTGCTCACTCAAAAGTTTGTCAAGAGTGGTCTTGCCCTTGAAGCATCTTTCCAAGCTCTTACTTAGCTTGGTCACTTGTTCTTTTAGCTCATTGTTCTCATGAACAAGCTTTGAATCATTTTGCTCAACACTATTATGACTAGCATCAATATTAGAGCAACATGGCATAGCAAGAAGATCATCACATGAAGCAGATGCACTAGTCTTAGCAATTTCTATACTAGGCATTTTATCAATAATATCACATGTGATTCCTATACTTGAACACGATTTATTTGAATTTTCTTGAATGAGCAAGTTGTGTGCTTCCTTAAGTTCCATATAAGAATCTTTTAGAATATTGTATTCTTTATTTAAGACCTTATATTTTGATTTTTCCTTTCCAAGATATTCATTTAAATCATCAAGCATATCTATTAATTCATCATATGTTGGTTCATCATTAATAATGGATTTTACCTTATCTCCTTTTGCCATGAGGCAAGTAGGAGTGGAGAACATTGATGGAGTTTCTTTGATGGCAATGCCAACTAGTCCCTTCTTCTTGGGGGACTCTTCTTCATCGGAATCGGAGTCGCTTGACTCATCGTTTCAATCCCATTCTCCAATATGGGCTTCATGCTTGCCACCTTTGTGACGCTTCTTGAAAAGCTTCTTCTTGCCATTGTATTCCTTTTTCTTGAATGACTTCTCCTTGTCATCCTTCTTTTCGGGACAATGAGAAGCAATGTGTTCTTCTTCGCAATTATAGCATCGGATGTTGCTATAACGCTTCTTGTCATTTGAGGATTGTCCTTTCTTGTACTTGTCGAAGTTATAGCTTCTATTTGGGCGTCTCTTCATGAACCTCTTCATTTTTCTCACAAGGAGTGCATACTCCTCATCGGTATCTTCTTCTTCATCTTCATCTTCATCATCACTTGATTCCGCTTTGACCTTGAAAGCGGTGATCTTCTTTCTTGAGGAGGATGTTTCCAAGAGCTCTTCCTTGTCCTTTTTGAACAACTCATTTGTGATGAGGTTGCCCAAAAGCCCCGTTGGTGTCATCCTTGTCAACTCGGGTGAGTTGAGAAATAGAGTCACCAACGTCTCATACTTGTCCGGGAGAGCCCTAAGCATCTTGCGCACAATATCAACATCAAGAAGGTTAGTACCAAGGCCTTTGAGCTCATTCACAATGTTGTTGAGTCGTGAATACATCTCATTGATGTTTTCATGAGGCAACATCATGAATGTCTCATATTTGATCTGAAGCCTATGCAATTTGGCTTCTTTGACCGTGGATGTACCCTTATGAATTTCCGATAGAGTGGTCCAAATATCATGAGCACTTTCCAAGTTGCTCACTCTATTGAATTCATCCGCGTTCAAAGCGCCAAAGAGAGCATTCATAGCTTGAGCATCTAAATGAGCATTACGCGTCTCTTGATCCGTGGGATGTAGTGGATCAAGAGGCATTACGTGACCCTCATTTACGATTCTCCATACGCTTGGACTCATGGCTTTTAAATAAATTGACATTCTAATTTTCCAATAAGCATAATTTGAGCCATCAAATAAAGGAGCTTTTCCTAAAGCAATTCCTCACTAGTCATCCTTTTTCTCTTAGACGGTTAAGTCTAAATCAATGAGAGATCAAGCTCGATACCACTTGTAGGATCAAGGATAACCGACTAGAGGGGGTGAATAGGAGGTTTTAAACTTTTTAACAAATTAACAATTTATCCAATTAATTACTTAGTCTAAACAAGTTTTACCTCTAGCTAAACAAGACAATCACAATAATATGCTAGAAATATAAATGCGAAAGTAAAGACAAGAAATAACCACAAGGACACGACGATGTTTTTCCGTGGTATCGAAGACTTGCTTGGTCTTCACTAGTCCACGTTGAGGAAACTTGACGCCTCAAGTCGCTCAACGAATTAAGCCTTCCTCAAATCACTATGGTTGTTCTTTCTCCGCTCCGGAGATGGTGAACACCGAACCACTCACAAGCTTGCACCGGGCCTCTTCACAATCTCCTTTGAAGAGATCACCGCTTCACCACCAACCGCCTAGGAGTGCAAAGAACACTCCAAGAGTAATAGACCAACGTCTTCGCTGATCACACTTCAAGTGCAAATGGATCAACTAAGAGTATGAATGCACTTGAATGTATCTCAACAACCTCACAATGAATGCACAAGAGTAATTTGAGTATTGAGTGAATGCAAAGGCTCTCAAAGGCTCTATAAATGTCAAATGTGCACTAGCGACCTTGACTTGAGTAGTTGGGGGTATTTATAACCCCACAAGCAATTATGACCGTGGAAGCGAAACCAGAGAAGTCAGCGTAAATCAGACGCATCACAGTAAGTGGCTTTCAGACGACCGAACTCTAATCGAAAGCACGATCAACGGCTAGACCAGATACTAAAAAAGGAAAAAGTAGCCGTTGAAATTTCAATGAACGACCGCAACAAACGTCGCGAGACGTCCGATTTCCCGGCCGCACTGCTTTTACGAGCGATACGACCGCTTGTAGGGTTTCGCGATTTACTCAAGGATTGCACCGTTCTCGGAATTTTTGTACCGCCATATAAAAATCGGAATGACCAAGAAGTCGATGCGACCGCTCCCAAAAACTAACGTCCGAATTCGAGATAAGTTTCGAGCAGATTTTACATCGGTTCATTTTTATTGAACCGCCTCATAAAAATCGAACGATCGCAAAACGGATACGACCTGATTAGTCACGGCGGCATACGACCGATTTCCATGAGAAAGTTCGAGGCAATATGCAACGCTTCGGTTTAATTGAACCGCCAACTAAAATACGGAATGATCAAGATCTGCGTGATCTGACCGCTTAAGGACTCGATCGTTCCGCTTCAACACTTAATTGGTTGTTCCTTCAAAATGCGGTACTACCGCCGAGTAGAGACCGGTCATATGCAAGACGAATGTAACGATCAAGAAGATGAATCTGCGGTACTACCGATTTTGAGCGAAGACTTAGAATTTTTAAATCAATTTCAAGTTAAAGTATGCATGCATGATCCTAAGTTGATCCATATTGCATCGAACATGCTATCAAGCTACTAGCCATGATCCTCTTAATAGTGCGGCATTTATCCTATAATCCGGTCTTCCAACCAAACTCCCAAGACCGGTAAAATAGAAAAAGAACCTAGACTACTAGTACCTTGTCTTTAAGCCTTGTGGATCTTCATTTTCTCCTTTGGCATGCATCTTTGCGTTAACAAGTACACCAATGGGACTTAACCTTGTAAATACTCAATAAACTTGTTAATCTCATATTCACATATTGTCATTAATTACCAAAATAACATTTAGGGGCCTAGATGCTTTTCAGCCGGTGAGGGCAGTGAGGGGACAAGCGAGATTGCCACAAGAGCAGTGTGGGCGAGATGACTAGCGGAGGCCAGTGAGGTGGCCAGCGGCAAGGCAGGCTAGCCACGAGGGGGATCCGGCGGAAGCTTTCGGGCCGTGAGGGGAGCCGACGAAGGCGCAGCCACGCAGGGGAGCCGACGGCATGCAGCACAGAGAGGAGCCGTGAGGATGGGCGAGATGGTCGGTGGAGGCCGGCGGCGAGGCGAGGGTGCGGCGCGGCGCACTGGACTAGAGTAGCCGGCGATGTGGCGCCTGTGGTCTGTGGAAGTGGAAGAACTGATTGAAGAAGGAGCCCTCCCCTAAGTCCTAACTCCATACCCTAAGTGACTTATGTGTCTAAGTGGGTCGGGCTGGGCAGTGGCTGGGTTGGGCCCTGAGCTGTTGTGAAATTCCGGATATCCGGATAATTCGTATTCGTATTTGTATCCTCCAGATATCATGTCTGTCGTATTCGTTTCCGTTTCTGACAAAAAAATCCGAATCTGTTTCCGATCCGAAAATTATCCGAGAAAAATCTGATCCGGGATCATCCGAATCTGTTTTCGTCTAGATCAGTCGGAAACTATCCGAACTGTTTTTACCCCTAGGCCTGACCTTCGAGGAAGGTTAGTCCATCAAAGTACTGATAAATATTCTCGTAGGATTTCAGGATTTTTTTTTGTCTCTTAGGACCTTTATATCCTTTATTTATAGTGCTAAAGATTACAATTCGACTCGGACTCTTAGACTCACACACGACTTACTCTTATTTAAATTCTAATATCTCCAATACTCCACCTCAAGATGGCCATGAGATAACAATAATGAACATCTTGTTACATATTGCAATACCTTTACTAAAATCTACCAAAACCTATCATCCATCGAATCCATAACAAATATCATCACAAAACCAAAAGTTGTCCACCACCAATACTACCAGGGACGTCACCAAATCCATCTCCACCATCTACCAGCTGCCTTGACCTCAACATCATCTTCCTCTACCCCAGGCCTCCACCACTCTACCCACACACTCCCAGTCTCGGCCTCCACCACCTCTACCTCTGTCACAGACCATTACGTCTGACTCCAGTCTCAATCCTCTTCCGGACCTCTCCAGCAACACTATCTCCAGCACCCATACCAACACCACCACACGACACCGATACCATCACCGCCGCCCGACATAACCTTAACTAGAACTACCACCAGCTCCTGCTTCGTCATCACCATCGTCGAGCTCATCACCGTCATCCAACACTTACCACCACAAACACATCCCCTATTAGTATCAACACCAATTCCAACGAGCACCTTCGCTACCAACGCCAACACTACCTTCGAGACCGCCACCAATTCCACCATTAGCGCAACCACCAAAACACCACCTGAATAGTATTCTCCCCCTATCTTTCATGTCTTCTGTCGTAACCTCTGATATTGTCACCACCAAGCAACACAATAGCTAGAACTCTCAGCAAACACACCACACCATCCTCTCTCTCATTTCCCCAACACAGCACACGCAGCCACACCAGATCCCCCCTTCTCTCTCACACTCAACCACACCAGATCCCCTTCTCTCTCTTCTTCCTCAACCACACCAGATCCTCCACCGATCTGGATCTAGGAGATGTAGTGTATATTTTGGGCATAAGGATATATAGGGATAGATCTAAGAGGCTAATTGGATTAAGCCAAGATACGTACAATGACAATGTGTCGAAGCGATTCAACATGCAAGATTATAAGTGTTTCTTGCCCGTGTCACATGACATTAGTCTTAGCAAGAGTCAGTGTCCTTCGACACCTGTTGAGAGACAAAAAAAAAGTTGAGCAAAATTACATATACTTCTGCTATTGTATGTATCATGTATGTTATGTTTTGTACACGTCCAGATGTGTCTTATGCTCTAAGTGTTATGAGCAAATATCAATCAGATATAGGTGAAGGTCACTAGATAGCAGTTAAGAATATCATGAAGTACTTGAGAAGGACTAAAAATGTGTTCCTTGTTTATGGAGGTGAAAATGAGCTGGTTGTAAATGGTTACACCGATGCTAGCTTCTAAATCGACAAAGATGATATTTGATCGCAGTCTAGGTGTGTATTTTGTCTCTGTAGTGATAATAGTGGAGTCATTGCACAAGATAAGGAGTCTAGATCGCATTAAAAGGCCAAACACATAGTTCGGCGATATCACATTATTCGTGAGATTGTTGAAAGAGAAGATGTGAAGATATGTGAAGTGCACACAGATTTAAATATTGTTGATCCATTGATAAAACCTCTCTCACAACCCAAGCATAAAGCACACACAAGAGTTATGAGTATTAGATACTTGCATGATTGACTCTAGTGCAAGTGGGAGATTGTTAGTGATATGCTCTAGAGGCAATCATAGAGATGATTGTATTGCTCCTATGTTTATGAACTTTTGAATAATACGTTATTTCATCCCTTGAATGAAATATCATTCATATAGATTACAAATATGTGACATGTTTATGAAACTCGCTATTTATATTTATGATGTCATGCTAAGTATCCCTGATCTTATGTCATTATGTGGGACATTTATGATTTATAGATCAGCACATGTATCGATTGATGATCACATTTCACAGATCATGGATATGTGTAAGATCGAGGAGGCCGACTAGAGGGGATGAATAGACGGTTTTAAAATCTTTTGGCTAAAACCGAGTTTTATGCGAAATTGTAAATCAATTCGGTTTTGCTCAATTAAAACCTAAATCAACTAGTCATGACTAAGTGCAACAACAATAAGACTATTGATAACGATAGCAATCATACAAAGACATGTAAGCAATTTAATTCTAGGAATGTCAATTGCATAAAGTAAAACACAAGAGAACAAACCACAATGACACAATGATGTTTTACCGTGGTGTTCGGAAACTTGCTGTTCTCCCCTAATCCACATTGAGGTAAGCCCAACCAAATTGGACCAGCTCCATAAATTGAGCCAACACCTCCGAGATAAGTCCAATCACTTGGACCGGTTCACGACTCGAACCAACACCTCGATCCACTCGGGGTTATTCTTCCTCCATTCCAGAGATGGCAAGCATCAAACCACTCACAACCGTCCGGGTCTTCTCACAACCTTCTTTGAGAAGATCACCAGCGCAACTTCACCAAGCTGTCTAGGTGTCGGTAAACACCAAGAGGAACAAGTCGGAGATACTCACTTGAACTAATCAAGTGTCTAAGCTCAATGGATACACAATCAACTACCTAATGCAACACATGCACTAGGGTTTTACTCTCTAAGCTTACTAAGTGCAACACATGCATAAAAGAGAATACAGGGCTTGCTCTATGCTCAAAGGAATGGGAATGGCACCAGCAACCTTGTCTTCAACAGGTCACAAGGGGTATTTATACCCACACAAGAAAAACTAGCCGTTGGAACAAACTTCCTAAAAAATTAGGATTTACGGTAGTACCGCCATTGAAACCCGGTACTACCGATTTTTTGCTCAATGGTCGAAATAGTAGCATTTAATGCTCTGAACTAGTTGTTACTCATAAAGTTGCGGTACTAACGCAACGCGGTAGTACCGCTCGGCTAGAACAGAACTACCATTTTCCAGAGCTCAAGAATTCTCAGAAAACCACCTTCTTTGGAAAAAACGTACCACCACTTAAAAATAGATACTACCGCACTTCGGTAGTACCGCTTAAAAATTTGCGGTCATACCGATTTTCAAGGAAGATCAAAACTCCCAAAAACTAACTCTCTGTAATTTACGTACCGCCATCTATATTTCGGTACTACCGACCTGCAGTAGTACCGCAGTTCAAATGCGGTCGTACCGATTATCAAAGAAGGTCAAAACACTCAAAAACATGCTCTCTGGAAAATATGTACCGGTAACTAGATTTCGGTACTACCGACATACGGTAGTACCGCTTGTCACTTGCGGTCATACCGATTTTCAAAACAGATTACACACCTCGCTTGAACTCAATTCGCAAAACGCATTTGCCAATTGATGCACGATGCAAACAAGAGTTAAAGGCAAGATTCTTAATAAGTTGCAAAACATATTTGCTGACTTTTAGAATCAACTCCATAAGGAATATGGTACATGGACTTAAACCATTTATAAAACACATTCGCAAGCTAAAGTCACATGCTACGAGGATTATGCATGAGCCGCGACCATTTGCAAAACACATTTGCAAATATCGGCAACATGCTAACGAGAGCTAGAGCAAGCATTAAGAGCTATCAACACATGACTAATTCAAGCTACTAGTCAAAACCCCTCTTAATAGTACGGCAATCTATACTGGCAATCTGATCTTCCAACCAAACACTAAGAGCGGTAAAAGACTAGGAACACATCTTTAGCCTAGCTAGTCATACCTTTGTCTTCCATATTCACTTGAAACTTAATGACACACATGTTTACTTCAAGTCCAGGTCCTTGACTTGATATGCATCAACCCATGATGCATCCTTCACTTGACTTCCATCTACACATGATGGTTTTCTTTACTCCAAGTTCCTAACTTGGATATGCATCAACCCGTGATGCATCCTTCACTTGACTTCCATCTACACATGATGGTTTTCTTTACTCCAAGTTCTTGATTTGGATATACATCAACCTAAGATGCATCCTTCACTTGACTTCCATGAACACATGATGGGTCTTCTCTTGATTTAATGATCAACTCATGATCATCACCTCTTCAAGATCTTGATATGAATCAACACATGATCCATCCTCTTCTTAAAACTTGACTTGATGGCATTCAACTCATGATGCCATCCAAAGTTTTCATCATCGTGGAACATAACATATTTACCCAACTCATGGAAAATATTAGTCCAACAACATGATTGTCATTAATTACCAAAACATACCATTAACTCATAATGGTAGGTCAAGATACTCCAATCTTTCCATCTTTGGTAATTGATGACAACTATCACAATTGCAAATAATTGAATATAAAGTCATATGAGTATATATGAACTACACAAGCTTTATATACTCAAAGAATATATTTCAAAGTAGAGATCCTTAAAATTTGGTGGATAAAGAACAAGGATCATTACTAATGAAATCACAAAACATAGAGTGAACTCCTCCTAAGTGTGTGCATACACAAATGTGTAATAAAAATATATGCACATATTCAAGTTAGACTTTTAGTGGAGTTCTACCTATATTTTGGAACTGAGGAATGCAACAAGATACAAGAATATGATGTCGAATGCATGCCTCTTTGATTTTTCACCTTTTCATCCAATTGAGACTAAACAATAGGTATAACAATCAAAGTGTTAGTCTCACAAATAGATTTATCATTAATAACCAAAACACTCCATTAACTCATAATGGTGGGTCCAGATTCTTCAATATAACATATCAAATCACAAATGTTGACGTATGTTGGAGAACATAGTGTTGGATTGACCCGCCTTGAGACACTGCGAGAATTTTTATATTCTTAAGTGTCATCAGTTGGTCTCATATATAGTGTATGTGATATTCTTAGACCTGAGGTCATCATGGTTTTCTACATGTGTAATAGTTTACTTAAAGGTTGCCAAATGATACTCTGTAAATGGGTAATTATAAAGGTAACTTTCAGGTTTACTATGAAACATATGGAGAAATGCGAGCGATCGAGATGGAATTTACCCCTCTTTAACAAGAGATATATTTCTAGGTCTCTCAATGTGGTTGGATTAAGAAAATGCATGACTATGCTGAATATGATTGAGGGGTCAACTACAACTAAGTAATCCACTACAAGATCGAGTGAATGATCGAGCTATCATAGGATGTTATGCATCTGGCCTTAAGTTCATTCTGGTATCATGAGACAAAGGGATCAGCACATAAGCTTTATAAAGATTCATCCGATATGATATTTATGCGTATTCGGGAGTCAATATGTTCTGCTAGGAACCACTACCGACTTATGGATTAGAAAGGAGTTTCCGGGTCACAGCCGATTATGCATGAACTTACAAGGTCACACACTTAATGGGTTTAGAACAAACTAGTTCGAATTGGATCCGTTAGAGGCTTAAATCAGATTATAATCCGTACGTGGTTAAGGGTCCTAATAAGTTTCTGACGTAGGGATCTGTTAGGGGCTCTTTATAAGGAGAGACATGAGGGTTTTGGGAGGATGTTACACCACCCACCGAAACCCTAACCACCTCCTGCCCGAAGGCCCTGCCGTGTGCGCTGGTGCTAGCATACCGACGCACGGCGTTCTATCTCTGGACGTGTTAGATTAATACACTCAGCTAAGAGAGCCACCTGCTCGACCAACTATCAATTGTTTTGTAAGTCAGTATTTATTTTTTATTTTTTTAGTGGCCAGGTTTTTCCTAGTCGTATTAAAGAACGATACCGTGAGGCACACGCGCCAAGCCATCCTCGAACGTGGGCGGACAGGGACTGGAAGCCCCGTGCCAACTGAGCTAAGCTTAGTTCTCATTAGTCAGTATTTATCCCTTGAGTGTTAATTGGATAGAATATTTTATTGAATATGATCTCATAGGGCTTATCTCTCCATTTTCACAATGTGAATTTTGTATTTTCTAACTGCAGTCATACCGTTACTACCTATCTTATCGGTCAACGCGACTAGAGATGCTCTTAGGATCAAGGAGGTAACCTCATGACATCTTTTGCCTTTATACTCCTATATATTCGGGCCAGAACCTTATTTCCAATTAAGTATGCATAGACGATCAAGTAGCATAAGCATCTGTAGCTCTGAAATTAGACACATGAGGGTAATGATTTGGAATGAAGTTGTAATGACTGCTGGCACAAATTTGGCAATAGGGAACAGTGGGCGAGTGGATAAGATGCAAAAAAAGACTCCCCTATGCACAGGACGTCCCAAGCAGCACAAAGTACCATTTCAACCTTACCACCAGAGATTATCGTGCACTTGTGTTCAGGTGAAAGCAGCAAAGAATTTTTTTTCTCTCTCTTTTATGTTTCATACCGGCTAAATCTTCTTCCACGCCTTCAAATTGTGACCTCTGTGAGTGCAGCGGAGACCATGATCTTTATGTACCATTTTTGGGCACACATGCACGGATAAGATCCCTCAACTTCTCCATCGTTGATGATTGGAGAGCAAAGAATTCGACGCCCGGCGCCCCCTGGGCGCGCAACCTACGTGACCGAACACAAACTCATGGGAAGTTGTTTGTTTACGGCTGGTTACTTGGTTAGTGTGGCTGCTGCACACATCAAGCCCTGGGTTCCGTTCCGGTGAGGCCGAGCCCAGCCGTGGGGCCGCGGCGCCGTGGCGAATCGGTGGTGCACGCCCGCACCGCACCCGTGAGAGTGGCCGTGTGCCAACGTGCGGAGCGGCGCGGTGGAATTGGTGCGCGGGCCAGCCGGGCTGATTAAACGGGACGGACGCGGAGCGCTTCGCCCGCGCTGTCGTGCGATCGATTGCTCCGACCCATGACCGTGCCCAAGTAGTGCGGCGGTGGGCTGGTGGCTCGCCAGCTTGGTGCGCGGGCAAATCTGCGCTAAAACGCCGATTTGTAGCACGGCCAGTTGTCTGGCCCGATAGCCTGCCCAATTTCGCCCACAGGCCGCAGCCTGCATCTGGGCGGGATCTTCCCCCACAATCGCGCGAACAGGTCATTATCCTGTTTTAAAGCTGTCCATTTGTTTCGCCCTCTCCAAGTACTCGCGAGATCGAACCTTCCAAGATAGGCAGAATGGGTTTAAATGATGGGGAAAGTAGGGGTGCAAACGGAGCGGATACGGACGGATATCGCTCATTCCGTATTCTTTTTCATATTTTTTCTCGGATTCAGAATCGGACACGGACAGTGCTAGATACGAATACGAATGCGAATAGTCTCGGTCACGAATATGGAGCGAATACGGGACAAACCGAATACGAATTGTCTCGGTCACGAATACTTATTCGGATATTGCGCGAAAACAGAAACCATATATGTCGCACAAATAAAGATTAATCATCCATACTACATGTCCAAAATGCAACTAGATTAGTAGTTTAACAAGCAAATTTAAATACTTCACACGATGACAGAGGGTAGTTAACTAGTTAAACAAGCAGTAGTAATACTAACTAGCAACTAGCCAGTAGCAAGTACATGATAGAGGCTAGTTAAACAAGTAGTAACTACTAACTAGCAAACTACCAAAGAAACAACGTGTTCAGAGGAATGACTATATTCAATACCTTGAATCATACCAATAAGGAGGCAATGTCTTTGTTGGTAATTTTTCTATCCCCAATAGAAGATTCCAGGTCCCATTCTAGATCAGGCATCGACGTAAATCCATATCAAAGTTGATCAAAAGGATGCTTCAGATGTATGCGCAAGATACCCCAGATAGTGGAACCTGTGCAAGAAGAAAATGTATCACATTTGAATATTTCTGGTGATTACTAGTAACATCTAAGCTCTTGGGATTAACTTTCTTATGTGCTTTCACCGGGCTAATACATAACAGGTCTACTAACATAATGCATCAAAAACACATAAGCAAAACACATGCGTAAAAACAATTAAGAATACAAAATAAATGATTCCTGTAGAATTCATTTAAATCATCATATTATCTACTAACAACAGGGAACTCCCCTGCTGTATTCCCTAAAAAATATTATCTACCATCATCACAGATCCAAAGGAAGCATAAACATTAGTACACCCCAAAAGTTGGCACTCAAATTTATGTCCCACCTACTTCTATAATATTATCATCACATCAAAGTTGTAATCACTAGCTACCAAGCTCTTTGGCATTAGCTTTTTATTTAATAATTACAGATATAGTGGTTAATAAAAATTGTGCAGCCCAGAAGACCCAACAATTTCTCAAGCATTGAATCAGTAAAATATATGGGTAAAAAGTGAAGCTTCTCAGTAAAATCAAGCCTATGGCCTGCATTAAATTTACTATCATTTGCAGAACCAATATCATCGGAAGGAGACTCCTTAGGGGATTCACTCTTGAGGCCTGAGATTTGAGAACATTCATCAGATTCTAACCCTTTTGGCGCTTCAGACCCATCAGGGCGACTAACATGCTCAAGATCTTTTTGTCATTGTCTGACTTTCCCAATTCCTTCAAGAAGCTCATTTGTTTTGTCAAGGAGCATTTTCAAGCGTTCATTCTTGCTCTCCTCAACCATCCACATATACGCTTCTTGGTCACCTGCTTTCAAAACTTGCAATCTACTTTTTTCAAGCCGAGTGATACGTTGACATGCTCGAACATGCCATGCCTACGTTCAGTACTTCAGTTAGTATAAAGGCTCACAAAAACTTAAATCAGCAAATCCAGGAAAGGAATATTGATAGGAATAAATGAATATAATAACTTAAGAAATGTAATATACTGTGAAAAAATACAATGATGTACTAAGAAAGTAGCAAACAAGATGGTAAACATCTTCTCTTGAGGCTCGACCATACCATCCACACAAAAATACATTTTTAATTCAGCATTACACCATGCACAATATATTTCATCATCCATATAAAACACTTCACTTTTGTTCTTGTGATTTCATACATGCTATCTGAAATCTTCACCTTTAATAATCACCAGCAGTATCAGAAATATTATTCAGAGATATGGCATTAGTTTACTGAGGCAAGACCATTTCAGATAGACCAATGGATAACACATAAACAAATTTTAGAGTTATACTAAAGAAGCATTTGCCCATATGGGAGGGTCATCAAAGCGATCAGAGGAAAGTTTTTTTCTTAATTTTGGAATCTGTTGATTCATGCAATACACAACAAGCCATTGCTGAAATTTTACGATGCATGACAAGTTCAATCCACAAATTCTTAATTCAAATGAGCTCTATGGAGATTGGAGAATATCTACCATAAATCCAATCTATTAACACTATACTAAAATTTAGATGGGAATTACGATAAACAATATAAAATTACCGATGAAGAGTGTATTTGAAAGTCGGCAGCTACCAAAATTCCTACAAGAACAATATATTTGGGAAGCCCCTTTTTAACCAACAAAATCCCGTGGATGCTCCTTACCTCTCATAGTTCCAAAGGTGGCACTTTGAGAAAGATAACCCCAAAGAAAAGAAGCATTTCTGACACGTTCTCCATGACTACCATAATCTTGACTCTCTGCAAACAACTACGAACATTAAGAAAAGAATAATTCCAGAGAAAAATGGTTAAGGAGGAGACAAATTGTGATTATTTCATTATAAAAAATATATTCTCATCAATATATATGATCCCAAAGACAAGTCATTTAACAGTAATGGACTAACCTGATATTGTAAAAAGTTTGATGTCCAAAGCTCAGAAATTATAAAATCTGTACATATTGTACATAAATCCTGCAGTAGACCATTTGTAAGTACACAATAATAACCAAGAACTGAGGCAAAGAAGAAAACTCTCGAATATAGTAGACCTAACAGTCATTTGTATACAGAACTTGTTTAGCAATTTTAATTTTTTAACCACAGTATCAATCTGGCAAAATCTGACTATGCCACTAGGAAAAGATTATAATCCAGCGAAATGAAGATGTTTGGCTGCAGAAGTAGGTTCCCTTCTATATTGAATGAACAACTGAAGGCATATACAGAGGATATAGGCACTGACATACGGCTTATTTAAGAGCGACAGTTACTATATAAACCATGCATGTCTCTTGTAGGTTCCGAGGACTGCTCTGCAAAGACCTAACTAATCTTGCATATCAAGGGATCTAGATATGGTAGGATATCTTCACCCACATCCTCACAGAAATCTGCCAGCACATAATATGATTTCTCCTGCGAGATCGCATCGCATTAGTTCATTATTGCAGAAAATATCATCCAAAGTTGCTCAATTCAGTAGAGGATTCCTAACCAAATGCTAAAAATGCACAGTAGGCCACTCAAACATATTATGATTATAACAATAGCTTGACAAAGATGTGTAAGCTGTAACATTGTAAACAATTTCAGGGTAAACATAACCATCAGAATTTCAGGACAGAAGTTTACCTTAGTCGATACATAAGAAACTGGAATAATGCAGTTTGGTTGTGTGCAGAGAAACCACTCCTAGACCAGCAAAACCTGCAGCGGCGAGGGAGGATGGCGGCTGCAGCGGAGGAGGGCGCGGGTGGGGGGAGGCAGAGATGAGGACAACACCTCACCTTGAGGAAATCCGTGAGCGACCGGACCTGCTGTGCGGCGGCATTCTCGACCTTCCCAACCTTGTCGACCTCCACCCCACCTCGCCTCAAAGATATGCACGATCGGCTGACGCGAACTCCTTCCGCTCCGCCTCGACCTCCTCCTCCTCGAACCTCAAGAAGACCTCCTTGACCCCTCCATTCTCCTTGTTCGACGCGTCCTCCCCTTCCCTTCCCTTCCCTTGGCCTTCATGGGCTTCATCAGAGGGAACTCGAGGAGCACGGGCAACGACGGCGCGGCATCTGCGAGGAGCGGCGGGGTGGCGGCCATGGGAGAGGGAACGCCAAGCAAGCGCGTGAGGCGGGTCGGCAACGCGAAGGGCGAGGAGGGCGGTGGAGAGGGCGGATGAGAGGGCGGGGAGGCGCAAGGGCGAGGAGGGGAGGAGCCTGGAGAGGAAGGGCGGGGGCGAAGGATCGCGCTGGCGAAGGGCGGCAGAAGGCGTGGGAGGCCGGGAAGGTGAGGAACGGGGGGGAGGGCGCCGAGGGTGCCGGCAGGGAGGAGGCGCGAGGGCGATGAGGGAGTGGAGATCTGGCGGGCGGGCGCAGCGGGAGGAGAGCAGTGAGCTTGTCGGCGAGGAGGAGATCCGTGCTTGCCACTGTGTTGCGGCTCGCTGAGCGCCCCATGGGGTTCGCGGCGGACGGGAGAGGAGAGCGATGGGGATTGGGGACGAGGCGAAGCGGAAGCGGAGATGTTTTATTTTTTTGACGCGAGAGTAATTCAGGCCGCGGGAGATCTCCCGCCGCATTAGGAGCTCTGTGCACGAAAAATTCGGATAATCGTCGGATAGTCGTCGGTTATATCCGAATTTAATTTCGGATAGTTCCGAATAAACCGGATATTTGACTATCCGAATCCGAATCTGTATCCGGTGAAAAATATCCGAATCTGAATCCGGATCCGAAAAAAACATCCGGATATCCGAAAAAATATCCGAATTTTGCCCACGTTTATTCGGTCGGTCGGGAACTATCCGCTCCGTTTGTATCCCTAGGGGAAAGTCCATGACGATGATTAAAATATTGATGTATTACTTTAATACATAACTAAAAGGCTATAGGTCTTCGTGGTCGTAATCCCTAAGGCTAATGACCCATATGGTCGCAAGAATTTCAGAGATTATATAATGAGAACATTGGTCGGATGAGATTCTATACCTAATCCCTGACCAGATGACTGCTCGTAGAAGCAATGAACTGGCATCTAGATCTAACTCCTAAGTATATTCTTTAACGTGATGAATGGAACATATGTCATATTTGCTCCACACCACGCGACGTTTTATGGTCTCAAGACACTAATAACAACCACTATACGGTTTAGTGTCTCATAGACACTAACCGACGATCAGTTATTGTTTCGCTAACTATAACTGATCCTCCGACCGGACGCATCGCTTCCAACAGATGTCTTCTCCAAGAGTAAATGTCACACATTCGATGGTTATTTAAAGATAGAGCACGGAGGGATAAAGATATCATATTGAAGCATCACAATCGGTATTAGATTCATATTTCAAGTCTGATTCAAATAGCATAGCAACCATTACGCTTAGTGTAATTAAGATTAGTCCACTGCCTTGTCAAGGACACTCCCTGTAAAGGATCCAGTTCATAGCAATAAAGAGCAATCGCATTATCTTACAAGAACTCTTTGTTATTTTCCTCTGTTTATTTCGTAAGACCGGCGACTCGATCGTCGACAGCTAGCACAGTCCGTGGGGAAGAAGGCGTTGAGTTCTTCAAGATCACTTCGCTCAAGTATTCTTCATCCATTTTCTTTGCCCCATCATCGCTCATGCGAATATGGTAGAGACTTGGGATGAGAAAAATTGGTTTGACCTGGCGGACTACTCCAACCTCGACATGGACGCATGCATCCGCGCCATGTAAGAAAACGGGATGTCATCATCCTCCTCCTCCGCTGGCTCGCCATTCACAGAGATTAGCGAAACCGACCAAATGGATGAGGATTCACCGCCACCAACAATGGCGCTTTCAGAGAAACCGCTCGTTCCGACCAGTTCGAAACGTCCGAACGCCTCTACAAACCAGGTCGATCCGACCGACAAAAGCGGTAACAGAAGCCCAGCGCTGCAATCAGAGAGTCCATGTACTCTCAATATTGTCATGGGCAACCAGTATTCGCCAATGGATCCTATGTATTCCGGGGGCTAACCGACATCTGGTAAGGGTATCAATAAAGTTATCACTGATCGTAGGCCAAGTGGGCATGGTGAAACTTAGCATACAATCGACAATCTATCGGATCAGGCTGAGTCCACCACAAAGCCCACTAGAGACAGTAATCTCCAACCGCTCCCCGTCATGGAGACACCTTGCCGAAGCTCTGGAAGGTTCTCCCTTAGCTGCGACGGGAGCTCATCACAAGATCACTGTTGGCGCCACGAAGTTAACGCAATCGGAGATATCAGTCCAGATGACATGCACGATCCTCCATGGGTTAACTCGCCACCACTTGCTGGTGGAAATGGTACGGGCGCTCAAGCACCAACTACCGGAGGCAACCGAGCTGATGGACGTGTATCAGTTAATTCACCTGTTCCTACCCCACCACGAGTAGGGGATCAGACAGGGCCAACCAGAAGGTCGAGGGAAACTCAACTCATTGAACTCCCACTGCAAGGATGGGATCTTCCACGACCTTCGAGAACAGTACAAAACCTGCAACGAGTCCAGGATATTCTAAATAATCCAGATCCTGCTTTAGCAGGAACTCTAGGTTATGCTCAGCTTGTAGGTCAGGTGTCGAAGATCCTCCAACAAACTATGCAGCGTACAGAAATGTACAGGGAGCAAAAGAACTCGCAAAGTCACACGATGACTTCGTCCCAGCGCTCCTCTCTCAGTAGGGGACAACATGGTCGGGCGGAGGACCGATCGATACCAAGACCCCCTCGTAGGTTTCGACTAGGAGATTACGAGGGAAGACAGCTCTTCATAGCAATCACTCTTCCTCGTCGTCATGAGAAACGACCACTTAATTCAGGCGATCTCAAGCATCATCTAAACCAAGCAGGTGGTCAAAGACGTTATCATAACGTCCATGACCGGATTGGAACACTGGATCCTAGGTATGCAAATCTGAGGAACCGATCCCCAACTGACCATAATCCGGCTCCTTTTCAAAGAAGGCGCCATGACTCCATTACGAGCTGCCGAGCGTTTTCAGCAAGTCTCCAAGCTGTTCGTTGGCCAGACAGGTTCCGACTAGCCAACATAGAGAAGGTCAATGGGATACATAACCCATTAGAATTTCTTCAAATTTATTCTACCATCATCAAGGCCGCTGGTGGTAATAACAACGTGATGGCAAATTACTTGTCCATGGTCCTTGAAGGGTTTGCCCTGTCGTGATTGCTTAACCTACCGATCGGATCTATCTACACTTGGGAGTAGCTCTGCGATACTCTGATCGCCAACTTTCAAGGGACATATGACTGTCCCAGGAAGGAGAATGATCTTCATCGGATGAAGCAGAAAACCAATGAAACTCTTCAATAATATATCAAGAGATTTAGTTAGGTTCGAAACTCTATCCCAAATATCGCAGAGTCTTCTGTCATCCAGGATTTTAAAGTAGGGCTGAGGAATCGTCGGTTTACGGAGGATATTGCAATAAATCCTCCACGAACGACGGTCGAACTTTTTGACATGGCAAACAAGTATCTAGCCGCTAGTGAAGCGGTCGAATGGTATGAAGCTATTGATCGAAAAGATAAAAATCCCTAGTCATGCCTGGAGAAGCAAAAGAAGAAAAGAAAGAAGTCTCTCAAGAATAAGAAGAATCACAAGCCCGACAAAAAAAAAGTCCTCGCAATTCCAGAAAAATTTACCAAGGGCAAAAAAAGGCTTTTCAGGTCGAAACAAGGCAAAAACTCTGACCGATGATTACAAGAAAAATAAGAAGTGGTGTCCACTTCACCAGACAGCAGGGTATGATATGTGCACCTGCCAACCTGGCAAAAGAAACTAGAGCATTACTACTTAGGTAAAGGTCATTTCCCCTCCATAACAGAGCTCGGAGAACCAAGCTCCAAGAAGGATAAAGATGGCGACAAAGAGATGGCGTACCAGGAGCCGCAGCACACAGTCGATATGATTTTTGGTGGATCCTCCTCGTAGGAGTCAAGACGTCATCTGAAGGCCGTGGAATGGGAGATGAACCTTGCCGAGTCTCCGATCACCATCAAGCCGTCCAGGTGATCGGAAACTGTAATCTCCTTTAGCAAAGAAAACTGCCACATCCCGTCGACTCGACCAGGTAGGTTTCCTATCATAGTTGAACCTACTATTAACAATTGTAAAGTTAATTGAGTCTTAATAGATGGATGTAGCTCTTTAAATATTTTATTTACGGGAGCATTGGAAGAGATACAGATTCCCAAGTCTAAGATAAAACCCATGTAATATGCCTTCCACAGCATAGTTCATCGTTCTACCACCAAACCCATAGGGCAGTTGTCCCCGCCGATTACGTTCGGAAGACCCGACAACTTTCGAACAGAAAAAGTTCCATTTGATGTGGTAGATTTCGAAACCGCATACAATAGAATTCTCGGTCGTCCGGCTTTAGCAAAATTCCTGATAGCCACGCGTTACGGTTATTAGAGTTTAAAAATGCCAGGACCGAAAGGAGTCACGATGGTTCGAGAAGATTGAAAAATAGCTTATGCATGTGATCGGAAGTCCTTAGAACTGGTTGATGAGCTTTCGACTAGGGAAACTAATATGCCTACCATGCAGGTCAAACACTCGAGGCCAAAGATGACGCCAAAACCTTCTGACCAGACTAAGGAGGTACCACTCGGCAAAGGCGCTCCTCTGAAAAGCACCAACATGTCGTCTGGTTCAGGAAACGCTAATGCATCTGCCCAAAAGGTACTGGTCGGGGTAGGACTCGACCCTAAATAGAAAGAGTTGCTCATCTCCTTCCTCCAAGCAAACCAGGACGTATTCGCTTAGCAGACGTCTGACATGCCCGGAGTCCCTAGGGAGGTGATCGAGCACAGGCTAGCTCTCTAGCGTGATAAAAAATCGGTCAAGCAGAAGCTAAAACGTTTTGCACCTGATCGAAAGGAGGCAATCTAGTCGAAGATCGACAAGCTCTTCAAGGCTAGATTTATTCGTGAAGTCAACCACCCGGAGTGGCTCGCCAACCCTATAATGGTTAGAAAAAACAATGGAAAATGGCGAATGTGTATTGACTTCACAGATCTTAATAAAGCTTGTCTGAATGATGACTTCCCCTTCCACGCATTGATCAACTTGTAGACTCTACTTCCAGGTATGAGTTGTTAAGTTTTTTAGATGCGTACTCAGGGTACCACCAGATTAATATGAGTAAAGATGATGAAGAGAAAACTTCCCTTATCACTCCATATGGCACTTACTGCTATGTTAAGATGTCATTTGGTCTCAAAAACGCTAGTGCAACTTTCCAAAGGTTGATGCAAAAAAACCTTTAATCCTTAGATAGGTCAAAATCTAAAAGCCTACGTTGATGACTTGGTTGTAAAAAGCATCAATGTTGGCGACCATATTTCTGACCTACACTAGACTTTCAATAACTTAAGAAGGCATAACCTTAAGTTAAATCCAAAGAAGTGTGTATTTGGAGTTTTTTGGGGAAAGTTTCTTAGATTCCAAGTTTTGGCTAGAGGGATTAAAGCAAATCTAGCAAAGATTACGACCATCGATCAAATGCGCCCTTTGACCACAAAAAAGGAAGTCCAAAAACTAACCGGCTGTATGGCAGCGCTAAGTCTTTTCATAGCACGGTTAGGTGAGAAAGGACTCGCTTTCTTCAAACTTCTTCGGAAACACGGAAGCTTCGAGTGGACTAAAGAGGCAAACGACGCCTTTGGAGAACTTAAGAAGTACCTTACAAGTACCCCGATCCTAATATCTCCAAGATCGGGAGAAATATTGCTGATGTACGTGGCTGTAACGCCACAAATAGTCAATGGTGTACTGGTCGTAGAATGTGACAATGTTCAACGATCGGTATATTACGTAATGGAAGTCTTGCATGGACCAAAGGAACGATATTCACAGGCACAAAAGTTGCTCTATAATCTCCTTATGGCTTCAAGGAAACTAAGGCATTATTTTCAGGCACACAAAGTGGTTGTACCAACCAGATATCCCCTAGGTCAAGTTCTTAGAAACAGGAAATCATCAGGACGAATAGCAAAATGGGCAGTCGAGCTTGGGGCATTTGACCTCTATTTCATCTCACGAACAACAATCAAGTTCCAAGCAATAGCAGCATTCATTGTCGAATGGACAAACGCTGAACCCACCCAAGGGCCCGAGTACAAACACCACGACGAGTGGACAATATACTTTAATGGTTCCTTGTAGCTAAAGGCTAGAGGGTTGGAGTCGCCCTCATATCCCCTACTGGATAACACATCAAATACGTCATCTAGCTAAACTTTCCTGCAACAAACAATGTGACAGAATACGAAGGTTTACTGGTAGGACTCCGAGCAGCCTGAGCGCTTGGGATTTGCAGATTACTAGTGAAAGGCGATTCTCAACTAGTAACGACTCAAGTCGGGAAAAAGTATCAATGCTCAAGTACCAAGATGTCGTCTTATCTGGCGAAAGTACGGAAAGTCAAAAAGCACTTCTTCAATTTCCAGATCCAACACATTCCTAGAAATGAAAATTTTCTAGTAGACCAGTTGGCACGGATGGCCTCCACAAGGTTACCTGTCCCGCCTGGAGTTTTTCTCGAGCAACTCGATTCACCCTTGGTGGTCGAGCACATAAATGTTCCACTGGAGGTCGTACAAATCGATCCTGCGAACATGGATGCTCCACAGGAGGTCGTCCAGCACGATCCCGGTAGAGATTAGATGACTTCGATCTACAATTATCTTCAACATGGCATTATTCCTGAAGATGATGTAGAGGTTGATCGTATAGCTCAAAAAGCCAAATCATACACTTTGATCGAAAGTACCATTTATAAATGGGGATCTCATGGAGTGTTGATGAGATGCATATCTCACATGGATGGCATGGAGTTGCTATCCGACATTCATGGAGGAGTTTGTGGAGCACATCATTCCTACAGAAAACTGGTCGGTAAAGCCTTCAGGCAAGGATACTACTGGCCAACTACCCTTCATAATGCAAAAGAACACCCGGGGACTTTGAATTCCTTTTCGTCATGATTGACACGTTTGCAAAGTGGATAGAAGTCGAGCCAGTTGTTAAAATAACAACTGAAGCTGCTAAGAGGTTTCTCACAAAAAAACGTGATCACACGATTTGGTATACCCAATCGTATAATCACATACAACAGTACCCAATTTTCTAGCAAAAATTTTCAGGAATTCTGTGAAGATCTAGGTATCAAGATACATTTTTTTCTGTCGCTCATCCACAAAGCAATGGAACAGTCGAGCGAGCCAATAGTATCATAATGTAAGGAGTGAAACACCGAGTGTTCGACCAGTTAACAAAATGGTCAGGAGCTTGGATTCAAGAATTTCCTTCTGTATTATGGGCCGTTCGAACCACGACCAGTCGTGCGACCGGTGAAATACCATTTTGTAGGACCGGAAAGGCGACTAGAGGGGGGGTGAATAGGAGCACTGTCTATTTTTCGCTTTGCTGATCAGATTCAAACATGATATTGACTCCAATAGCTATAAGAACTATGAAGATCAATATATATAAGCATAGCGAAAGTCTTGAATTGAATCTCCTTCAAATCCCCAAAAGAAACGACCAAAAACACAAAAATCACCTAATGAGCAGTCTTTCTTTGAACAAGACGGTCGAACCGGATGAATAAAGGTCGGTCGTTCGATTTTCAGACAACCGGATGAACAAAGGTCGGTCGTTCAAGATGAACAAGAAAATCAAGCGAACGAACAAGAAATGACTGAAAAACGAAAACAAAAATCGACGTAACTTTTGATCCGCTTGGCCAAACTCCACCAAATTTGAAACACATCTTCCTAATGATGTCGAATCTATTCCAAGCAACGATCGTCCAGATCACGCCAAAGTTTTGATCTTTTTCTAATTTACCAAGAAGGGTTCAAACATGAGCAAAAATGAAAAACTTGATCCAAAACTTGCTCGTGGGAGATTGATGATCTAGATGATCTTAGATATGTTCCCACATGTCCCAAAGAAGGAGTAAGAGGGCACGAAATCAACCAAAAACTACAGGATCAAGGAAGCACTCAAAATCATCAAAATAAGGTGCAAGAACAAGAAAAGAACGAAGAGAGCTCATCTCAAAGAACTTGCAAGGATTGATTGATGATTGATGATTCGTGGTTACAGCCACTCCCTCAAGGAGGACAAGAGCTCAATCCATGAGCACACACACAATCCATCTCTAGAGCCTAAGCCTCTCTTTTCTTCCCTAAACCCTAACACCAAACTAGGGTTTGCAAATGAAGTGCTTGAGCTGCTGTGAACAGCACCTCTCTATTTATATGAGGCCTAGAGCTTCTAGAAGACTTAACCCTAATGGGCTCCCCGTTAGGCCCAATAACAAACAGGACACACACGCACGTATTTTAAAGCGCCGTCTTCACTTTTCTTGACCTAATCCACTTCTTGACGCACCATCTTGCGCGCTGGTTGGCATTAGGTCACCAAGGCGTATTTGGTGAAATTACCAAAATACCCTTCTCGATCCTTCTCCATGGACCGAGTCCAATCTGTCGAAGCAATCGCCGCTTCCACGTGTAGGTTGATCAACGGCTCTCATCATGTCGGCAAGTCTCTCCCGTCCGAATCCTTCGGAACCTCCAAGGCACTTGCACCCCCGCCGCTTGATCCAACCAACAGATCGAATCGCGGCTCGATCCACTCGCCCATTCATGCCATGCTTGAGTCACCGACCTCCGGCATCCATGATCGTTTCGGACCTCGGCTCTCCAAGCTTAGTTCGATCCTCCTCGCCGTTGACCGTCGTTGACCGCAAGCCACACTGCTGAGAATAGACCAAGAAATCGTCTCCGGAACAAGTTCTTCACAACTTGACCCACGTTAGCTCAAAACATGCAATATGCAACACATATACAAAGATAAACATGGATATGACCTATCCCAAAGCCAAAACTCCAAAATGGCCGACAATCTCAACACAATCGGTATAACCGCCGTGTTACCAATGCAGATTCCGACTGCTGTCGCATCGCTCCAATAATCTATGATCGTTCCGATTTCCAATGAAGACCAGAACTCCCAAAACACCTTCTCTCGAATTAAGCTACCGCCATCTACCAATCGGTATAATCGCGATCCAGATTACCGCCACACAACTCTTGGTCGTGCAGTTTCATGGTCGTCATCGCCTTTAAACGCCGGTTCTTCCGATTATCCCGACACTTTCTTTGAAACTTTCGAAAAACAAGAATTCCAACAAACCTTCAACCAAATTGCCAATTGTAACATCACCTAGGATCATGAGCATATCCTCATGATGTTCACAATCTCCCCCTTGATGAACACATTGGCAATTTCCAAAAATGAATGTTTTGAGGTTTGAAAGAAAAGGAAATCAGTTTTTCATACAAAGGCACAACTTGGTCCTAAAAGCAAATAAATGCAAGGAAATGACTAAGTTGGCTTCAAAAAGGCTTCAGCAAGTGAGATAAGGCAGTGAAAGCAAAGAGAGCTTCAAATTCCAGAAAATCTCACTCAAGATCCATAAGAAAGAACAAGTGTTCTAATTGACCTTTTAGAAAATGCACAGAGAGCATCCAAAACAG
Source organism: Phyllostachys edulis (assembly GCA_036346405.1). Classification (NCBI taxonomy): domain Eukaryota; kingdom Viridiplantae; phylum Streptophyta; class Magnoliopsida; order Poales; family Poaceae; genus Phyllostachys; species Phyllostachys edulis. The sequence continues at coordinate 18,178,490 of CM070550.1, read as the reverse complement.
CATTTTTGTCCCATTTTTCTCCCCCTTTGACAATGAATTCATCAAGGTGCATGGAGAAGATAGAGCATGAAAGTCATGGAATGGCTGTAATTTTTGTAATTTTTCATTTTTTTTGTTTTGTTTGTAATTTGAGCAAAAGGAGCCATAAAGATTATCCATGAAGACTGTACAAGTATTACACCAAGCCATATTATGTGAAGAAGCTATAATCAAGTATGGCAAAACATGTACAGCAAAGCTAAGGCCAAAATAGCAACAATCTGAGATTAAATGAATTGAAGGCATGACAAGGTGCTCAAGATCACAGTTTAACTAAAGGTATCCAAAAATGAGTCAGGCCATGTCTATAGGCAAAATAGAGCCAGAAGCTAGAAAATGAGTCGGTTTTGAGCACTTTGAGATCAATTTTGAATCAATTTGTTCAAGCATTTAGAATTTAGCACATCGGGCACTTTGCTGAAAATGATTAGTTTTATCTTAGTAAAGCAAGTCCTGGACTAGGAGCCATCCACAACTGCCTTCTAAACTTCAACCAATTGCCAATTTGTTTTCTTAGCATTGTGCTAGATCTCAAGCCTCACTACGACCATCCCAAGCAACACAAGCTTAAGAGAATAGTCTGGGTCATCCAAAACTCCCCCTGAGTTCATGCCTAGTGCAATGGCAAGCAGCCTCATAAGAAAGAATTGGTGAGATCGGTTTTTTCACAAAAAGCTCATTTTTCATTTGCTTGACTTGAGAATTAGCATAGCTCAATTTAAAACTCGAGAATAAGTTCAGGACTCAATTAGGCCTATATGACATGGCATGAATCATGAGAGGATCACTAAAGCAAAACTAGTCACAAGATCCAACAAGTCATATTATAATTCAGTTTGCACACAGATAATAGAGCTAGCATGACAAAAGCTAAGCTATACATAAAAAGCCATAAAAGACATCTAGCAAGCTAGCACAAGACATGGCAGGGTATAAAGTATGAAAGCATGTCAAACAAGGATAATAATCAAAGCTCCATAAGGTTATATTACAATGCAAGTTGCTGAATTTTAAAATGCATTATGGCACAATGAATGCAAAAAGAGCGAACTCCCCTCAAAAGCAGGCCAAGAGGACTAACAACCCCCAATTCTCCCTGAGAAAAGCAAAACGAGAAGAATCAAGAGCTTTAGTGAAAATGTCAGCAACCTGTTTCTCAGACTCAACAAAATGAAGCACAACATCACCCTTCTCAACATGGTCTCTAAGGAAATGGTAACGAATGTCAATATGCTTAGTCCTAGAATGCTGCACATGATTTTTGGCAATATTAATGGCGCTAGTGTTGTCACAGAAAAGAGGAACACTACCCAAAAACAACCCATAGTCCCGAAGAGTAGATAAGATCCAGAGAACCTGAGAGCAACTCATCGTCGCAGACTACATACTCGGCCTCGGAAAGGATCAGGCAACAGAGGATTGCTTCCTAGAAGACCACGAGATAAGAGATGTGCCTAAGAAATGACAAGTGCCAGAAGTACTCTTCCTATCTACTCTACACCCAGCAAAATCAGCATCAGAAAATGCCCGAATAGAGAGAGCGAAGAAGAAGAATACCAAAGTCCAAAGTCAAGAGTGTCCTCAAGGTACTGAATATGCGACGACCGCTTGACGATGAGAAGCTCGAGGAAGCTCGAATCGGCGCATGACACACAAATAATTGTATGTCGGCCTCGACGCTGTGAGGTAGAGGAGGGAGCCAATCATGCTACGGTACTCCTTTTGGTCCACGGGCTCTCCATCCTCATCTGGGTCCAGCACGGTGGTTGTGGCAATGGGAGTAGACATTGGTCTACTGCTTCCCATGTCGGGCGACGAAGAAGGTCCTTTGTATACTTACTTTGATGAATGAAGGTGCCTTCTTTCGCTTGCTTGACTTGAAGACCAAGGAAGAAGGTCAATTCGCCCATCATGCTCATCTCAAACTCCCTGCTCATAGAATCTGAAAATCTAGACACCAAAGCATGAGAGGAACCACCGAATATGATATCATCCACATAAATCTGAACCAATAAGAAGTCAACGCCATGCTTAAGAGTGAACAAGGTTTTATCAACCATTCCCATTTTGAAATCATTACTAAGCGAAAACTCTTAAGCCTATCATACCAAGCTCTAGGGCTTGCTTGATCCATACAAGGCTTTGGAGAGTTTAAAACACGGTTTGGGAATTTTGGATTTTCAAACCGGTGGTTGCTTGACAAAGACCTCTTCTTCTATGAAACCATTCAGGAAAGCACTTTTGACATCCATTTGAAAAAGCTTGAAGCCCTTAAATGATGCAAATGCTAGCAAAATGCGAATGGCTTCCAATCTAGCTACAGGAGCAAAAGTCTCTTCAAAATCTAAGCCCTCTACCTGGGAATAACCTTGAGCTACAAGCCTAGCCTTGTTGCGAACTACCAACCCATCCTCACTTTGCTTGTTTTTGAAAATCCATTTTGTTCCAATTACATGTTGATTAGGTGGAGGTTCAACTAAGGTCCAGACTTGGTTTCTTTCAAAATTTTCAAGTTCTTCATGCATGGCATTGACCCAAGAGGCATCAGAAAGAGCATGGGTGATATCTCGGGGTTCAAAAGAAGCGACAAAAGCAGAATGTGCATGAGAATCAGAAGAAATGAACCTGGAGCGAGTGACTCGCTCATGAATATCCCCAATAATCTGCTCGGTGGATCTTTGTCATTTGAATGTGAAGAGGAGCTCTGGTGCGTAGTGGCCTCTACCTCATGGGTCGTGGAGGTAGGAACAGAGCCACTCGATCGTCGGTGAAGGTAGGAAGAGGTCGCTCATCCAAGTGGTGTAGTAGAAGCGGGCTCTCCAACCCTCTCGTAAATGGTGGAGGATGGATTTGGTCCTCATCCTCGAGTCATCGTCGACGAAGATGCTTTCTCGAATATCGTGAACACGTGTACTGCAAAGACATCGGGTCTAGTACCGGGACTAGCCTCATCAAAAGTGACTTCATGAAGTCTCAACAATTTTGTTAGTGTCAAAATTAAATACACGATAGCCACGAGAATGAGCGGGATATCCAAGAAATATGCCATCGTAACATCTAGATTCAAATTTATCAAGGTTGCCATGTTTTAGAATGAAGCACTTGCAACCAAAAATCTTGAAATGAGAAACTTTAGGCTTATGAGCAAATCTGAGCTCATAGGAAGTCTTACCAATAACAGATCTCAAGAACACCCTATTAGAAATATAACAAGCAGTAAAGATAGCCTCAGCCCAAAACCTCCTAGGTGTGGAATGCTCATCTAGCATGGTCACGCCATCTCTACAAGGGTCCTATTCTTCCTCTCTACAACACCATTCTTTGGGAACTCTAGGTGAAGAAAGCGGTGCTCTAGCCCCTATCGAGCGAGAAGGTGGCAAAGGAAGAATTCTTGAATTCTGTCCTATTGTCACTCATAATGGCTCTCAAAGCTCCAGGAAGCTTAACAGCAAGTCTAAGGACCAACTCTCTAAAGAACCCAAATGCCTCGTCCTTAGAAACCAGAAAATAAACCCAAGAATACCTGGAGTAATCATCCACAATCACAAGCACATACCATTTCCCACCGGCTGACTAAACTCTAGAAGGACCCACAGTGTCTAAGTGCAAGAGCTGACTTGGTCCATCGGTCATCACTAAGGTAAGAGGAGGATGAGAAGCGAAACCATCTTACCATGTCTCTGTGGTGTGCACACAAGGTCTCTAATCGCCTTGACCTAGGCAAACCTCTAATCAAATCCTTGCTCTCGACTCTAATCAAGTGGTGAAACCTATGTGACCAAGCCTACGATGCCACAAAACTAGATCATGGGAAATGAAGCAACAAGACACCTAGGGCTAGAAGCGTAAGAGATCTGTAAATTAGCACAAAAGATCCTCTCAAACCTGGATATCTTAAAGACAAGCTCACCAGAGGAATCTAAAACCCTGCACTCATCACTCTTAAATCTCACCTCTAGACCCTCATCAAACAGTTGAGAAACTGAAAGCAGATTATATTTCAGCTTACTCACCAAAGCGACGTCCTTAAGCATGAATTTGTTGTTGACGCGCACTGTGCCCTTGGCTGTCACGGTACCGGTAGAAGCATCCCCAAATGTGATCAATTCATTGCTGGATGCACGTGTGAGGGAGGAGAACCATTTAGAATCCCCAGTCATATGTCGAGAACATCCGGAGTCAACAATCCATATGTCCTCCTTCCTCGCACGCCGAACCTAATGAGCACGAACAGGAAACATATGTGCCTCAGTACTGGGGTTAGTGATAAAAGACTTGGGAATCCAGTACTGAGTCACATGATGCTTAGGCAAAATAGTAGAAGCAGCAGTAAAATGGTTAGGAACAAAATCATAAGAATGCACACGTGAACCACCTAGACCTCTCCGAAACGATCTACCAAAAGATCGGTACTCCCGCTGTCTAGATGCTACCCGTGGTCTCTCCTCACGATATCCTAAACCAGAGCGCTGCCTAGAGCCACTAAAAGAGTCAAAGAAGTCATCTACAAACCTAGACCCGTGTCTAGAAGGAAGGACAGGCTGCCTGGCTCTAGAGATTACAGTAGGTGCAAAAACTCCTCTAATGGACCTCAAAGCACTCATCCTCTCCTTTCTCTCAATTTTGACTCTACGGAAGCAGAACTCAACAATATGGCCATTCTTCTTGCAGAAGGTGCAATGGTACTTGACCTTTTGAGGGGTCTGACCTGATGAAGTAGAAGCACCTATCTTGCTAGAAGTGGTTTGGGCAAAACCAGCAGATTTGAAGATTATTTTGGATGGCTTAGAGGGTTCTACCTCAAACAAAGCCACTCTCAATGACTCTAACAACCTTAGGTGGATGATTCTGGAATGTTCTAGGAATCAAAACCTAGGCCACTATTATTCACACTCACCTTAGATTTGTCTAGAATCATGTTGAGTTTCTTCTTCCCACCAACAAATCTCTCAAGAGATCCTCTGAGATAGTCATTTTGATTGGCTAGTTCAACACAAGAAACACACTTATTTGACTTGCTAGCCCTATCGACTTTTCCTTATAGTGAGCTACCTCGGCTTTCAAAGCCTCACAAGACACACAATAGTTATCCCTAATCTTATCCAACTCGCTCTTTGAACTTAACTCTAAACGCTTCTTGTATCCTATCTACATTATGCCCAAGTTCAATACAAAGAGTACAAGAATCAGAATCAACAACTTTCTTGGAAGCGATCATGGACATGGATTGTTCAATTTTAGCCTTTTCTTCTAGTGTCTTGTTTAAAGCATCATTCTCAAGTGTGAGTTTAACAGTTTTCACATGAAGCAGTTTTAGAGTACGTAATCATTTCGGACATCTCCTTCATTTTAATCTTATTTTTCTCACAATGAGAGCAGTGTGACTAGCATCAAATTTACTCAATTCTTTTGTAGCACTATCCAATTTTAGTTCAAGCAAAGCACAATTTGAACAAGGCAAAGGGATAGCATCAACAGTAGTCACATCTAAAGCAATGGCATTCATGCAAGCATGACTAGACTTGAGAGTTTCTAGTTCATCAAGAGCATCTTTTATTTGATTTGTAACAGAGGAATGAGCAAGTCTTAGAGTTACCAATTCATCATACATTCCGAACAAGCATCACAAACATCTTTGAGACTAATCGATTTGAGTGTAGCAACTTCTAGTTTCAAGTTATCAATCATGATGTCCTGATTCTTAAGCATTCTAGCTTGCTTATCTAATTTTCGTTCAGAAATGACCAAAGCACGTTTCATCTGAGCAGGTGAGGGACATACCTCATCGGGATCGCTGAAAAGGTCATCGTCGTTGGAGGAGTCGACGTTGTGGCTGTCCTTGGCCATGAAGCACATGCCAGTGAAGTCTTGATCCTTCTTCTTGCCATGAGAATTGTCGTCGTCCTCCGTCCCCGAGTCCACATCGCTCATGTCAACAGACTCAAGAGTGGTAAGGACCTTGTGCGACGAACTTGCGATAGTTCGGCTTGGGCTTCGCATCCTTAGCTTGAGGACGCCTCGAAAGTCCTTCTCCATCTTGCCCTTGACTTGGGGCAAGCTGGAGCGAATGTGGTTTGGCTCACCACACTCAAAGCAAGTAACAGGGCCACCTCTCCTTCTGTTCCTCACTTTGTTGAAGACTCTCAAGAATTTGGTGGTTAGGAGGGCTAAATCATCCTCAGGTATTTTCTCTAGCTGCTCATCGCTCAAAGAATGCAAAGCGGACAAAGAAAGACCAGATGAGCCAAAGTCCAAAGAATCAGAAGAGCTACCCTGAGATGGGTCAACCACTAAAGCCATCGACTCTGTCTTGGGGAGTCGCGAGATGAAATCAATCTCATGCGACTTCAATCTCGAGTAAAGCTTATCCATGGTAAGCTCACTCATGACAAGATGTTGTCATTGATGGATGTGATCTTCATTCCCCGACTCTCACATCAAGAGCACCTGAAGAACCTGGCGTGCATTCTCGGACTCAATAAATGTGAGACCTACAAAGACGTAAATTATGAAGAATCTTGGAAAACCTTCCCAATAACTCATCCAAAGATTCACGGGCTTTTGTTCGATCTTTGAGTATTCTTTCTTGAGTTGGTTCTGTCTCACTTCCTTGATAGTCAGTAGAGCCCTCGTGGTAATCACAGAGGGTCTTCAGATCTCATGAGCGGACTTCAGATGAGACACACGCCAAACTCGGATCGACTAAGCCCTTGAATCAAGAAGTTCGAGCCTTCTTTGTTAGCCTCTACATCGGGATTGATTACATCTTCATCGGCCAAGACGACATAAGCATTTTTGACCTTAAGCCAAATTATGCGTGCCCTTGAGCCTCGATGTAGGCTTGCATGCGAGCCTTCCAAGAAGCAAAATCAACTCCATCAAAAATATGAGGTTTGAGTGAATACTTGTCGATCGCCATGGCTCCAAAGATCGGTTAAGATCTATGAGAAGAGCTAACCGAGCTCGATACCAATTGTAGGACCGAAAGGCGACTAGAGGGGGTGAATAGGAGCATTATCTATTTTTCGCTTTTGTCGATCGATTCAAACATGATATTGACTCCAATAGCTATAAGAACTATGAAGATCAATATATATAAGCATAGCGGAAGTCTTGAATTGAATCTCCTTCAAATCCCCAAAAGAAACGACCAAAAACACAAAAATCGCCTAATGAGCAAAGGTTGATGAACAAGACGGCCGAACCGGATGAACAAAGGCTTGCGGTTCTTCCGATTATCCTGACACTTTGCTGAAACTTTCTGAAAAACAAGAATTCCAACAAACCTTCAACCAAATTGCCAATTGTAACATCACCTAGGATCATGAGCATATCCTCATGATGTTCACACATTTTTTCTGGTTTATGGTGCTGAAACCATGCTTCCCTTGGAACTAAAAATTAGCTTCGCTCGAACTGATTGTTTCAATGCGAATGATCAGATAGAACAAAGACTCGACGACATCAATTTCCTTGAAGAACGACGAAACCAAGCCCTTATATGATCGGCGGTTTACAATAAGCCATGTGAAGGTATCACAATCGTAAGGTGCAACCTCGCAGCCTAGCTGTAGATGATCTGGTTCTCAGAAAAATTCAGAGCTAGGCTGATCACAACAAACTTTCTCCCAAATAGGAAGGTCCATACACTGTGGTCGAAGTCACCAGACCTGGTTTGGTATGACTAGCTATGTCAGACGGGCGTGTTTTGTCAAATTCTTGGAATATTGACCAATTGCATAAGTTCTTTGTATAAATGTATTTTACATTCTTTCAATTTCAATAAAGATGCATTTTCTTTACTTTCTGATGAGTGTTATTATTTATATATTTGCTATCCGTTATTTGGTTACATATCATTGTTGTTTAACTGGTCAGAGAGGATGCTAATTCTCTCTGATATCCTTCTAAAGGGTCTCTTTTACTTCTTGGCTCAGACATATTAGTCAAACACTGTAAAGGTTCTAGTCGTGATCATTACGTCAATGATTTTCACGCGCGACCACACTCTTTTCTCAAAGAAGCATGCAGGTAAAAGTAGCATAACACAAACAACTCCATATGATTTCTTCCCTGCTTAAGAGTTCGAAGACTAACTTTCTTTATTTTAACATTCTGTTCTACTCTTGTTTGGCTACTGGTCAGGACACGAAAGGCCTCCTAGTCGAAGTCTCTCCTCTCCGCATGTGGTCTTGCCCACTGGAAGGAGCTTCCTAGCGACGGTTCTTTTCTTACGATCCTCACTGCTAGTCGGGCTTGAGCATGAGCACGTTTCACGAAGTGTTTTTCATGTCTTCAGTTCTTAGCAACCTTTACGACTGGTTTTAGATAATATATATAAACAAGGTCACTTATCATTTTTTGCATACATCCTTGCATAATTTCTTTCTCATCAAGGCAAGTATTTTTCTTACGACCATACAATGTATTGTTTAGTATTTCGATTATGGAAAGCAGATCTACAACTAGTTCAAGTCATACACTTGTCCCGACCAACATTGATTTTCTAGTATAATACGATTAGTTTTGTCACATAATCAGCACATACTTTATATACAGTGGCCGTGACTTTTACTCTTATTCTTGGCTTATTGCTTCTTTAGTAAAGATCTTCTACTATAAAGCAGTCGGGGCTAGAAAATATGTGAGTACTTCATAAATCAAAAGGATAAACAAAAGACTTTATTGATGAAAGAAAGATAAGTTTTTGCATTCATACTTCTTATATTACAATACCTACTCCTTAGGATCACCAGACTGATCGCTGCATGTCAGAGATCCAACCTCCATTTCTTCCACGACCTTGTTTCCGTAAGGTGTCATTTCCTCAAAAAGTTTGGTTGCCTCATCTCCTGAGCAGTTGAAGTCTTCCTCAACGGCTTGGAGATTTATGGTGGGGTCAGAGACCTTCAACTTTACCAAAGCAAAACTGACTCCATTTTTTATAGCTTCAAATAAATTCTGTGCATAGTTCTCCCAAGTAGTCTTCGGTAAGCTCCTAAGGTCTTCGAGTTGTTGGGCAAGGAAGTTGATCTTCTCCATAGGATCTCCTAAGTTGGGCAGTTGCGTTCCCGATCTCATATCGAAGAGCATCTTGTTGAAAGCCTTGACCTTCTCTTCAAGGTTATGTCCAAAGGCTGCCTTCTTACCGCGCTCAAACTCAAGACCTTTTTCTGTTCTCTTCAATGCTTGAATTTGTTCTACATGAGTAGATAAAAGAATGAGTACATATGACTAGAAAAAGATAGTACACTAGTCGAGTCTACGACCGGTTACCTTCTCTCCTCTTCTCGATAGTCTCAAGGACTTCCTTGTGCCTGGTCGTCAGGTATTCGATTGATTGGTCCTTATTTTTGCATTCTTCTTTGAGCTTGGCTATTATGGCTTCTTTAGTCATAACTTCTTCTTTAAGTTTCTCCGAATCTATCAAATACGATAAAAAGATAAATTGGTTAACAGAAGAAAAGCCAAATGGTAAAAAAAAGAGAGGAAAATAGTAAGAGGGTACTTACTTTCTAATTCAGAGTTCGTTTTCTCCAAGAGTTTTATTCGCTGGGTCAGTCCTCCGACCACAGTGAAATTTTCCACCAAATGCTATAAAATAGCAGACTCCTTTAAATTTTTAATAAAGTTTAAGGGAAAGGCTATTAAAAGTGGTCGTGAAAGCTTACCTGGATTGCCATATTGTTATATTCTGCAAAAATAGAGTCGGGACCCTTCTCTGCTTGACGGTCTAAAATTCTTCCCCAAACCTCATCAAGATCTTCATCATTGAAGATCTGGGGGCGATGAGGAAAGGCGACATGGAGAGGAGAATTCCTAGTAGGGGTCGGAACCTGTTGAGATTCTTCAGGAACCTCCACCTGCATAGTTGGGGTTGGAGCTACCATGAGTTCCTAAGTAGGCGCTGACGTTGCCACCTGCTCGGGGGCTGGTTCGACCTCTTTCTCCTCAGGAGCCTTCTCCTGAAGGGTGCTCTGGTCGGAAGCAACCGAAACACCGGAGGACCTATAAAGAAAGAAGAAAAGAAGCTTAAGACTCTAGAACACCAGAGGTAAGTACTTACATAAGTTTTTCTTTCATATATACGTACTTGATCGTCTTCTCGGTCTTGAGCTTGAAGTGAGCTGGAGCAAAGTCTGTCGCGTTCGCTTTCCTTTTCTTCTTCTCAACCGACTTCACTGGTCCTGAACCGGTAAGGCTGGTTAGACCCCTCACATCCACCGACTGGAGGTCGGAAGAAATATTCTCGACCAGCTAGTCAAGAATAAGATCCCTAACCATCAGGTCGGAGGGTGTAGTCTCTTCGACCTCCAGAACAGTTGCCCCAGTAGCAACTGACAAGTCGTGAACGACCACTCTGGGACCTACGATCTCCGCAGCTTCTCGCTGCAGGTTCTGTTTTTCTCCCACCTAAGACATAAATATAATTTGGTTAGGTGATGAAACTTCCATCTAATATATATGCTCCATCACAAATAATCTTCATACCTCTGAAAGGCCATCATCTTGCGTGACCGCAGAGTAGGAGTCGGTCGGAACAACGGTTGGGTCAGAGCCCTCCACGGACTCTTTCATCCTCAACCCGACCGCCTGCATATCAGAGCATGATTATATACTGATCGAAGAGCATATAAAAGATGAGAAAAAATTGATATTTACCTTAAGTCTCCTAAGCCTCTCTTCTAAGGAGGCACAAGCCAAGATATTGGGAAATGCAGCTTTCGTTATCCGACTCCCCAACGCGGATCATTTTGATCCACTCGCTGACCTCGTCAGAAGAAATGGCTTCAAAAGGATAAAGAGATTTCAAGGTTACAAAATAATCAATTAAAAAAACCAAACTGGTCGTGCTTTTTCAGGATTTACCTTCTCTAGTATCCTTAGTCACCTCGTCACGACCAATGTGCTAGAGCAGAGGTCGTGATCGGGGCCTCAAGGGACTTATCTGTCTTATGGAGAAGTCCCTCACCACGTGCCAAGCGATCAATCCCCTGGCACTAAGGTCTTGGATGGCATTGACCCTTCTTTCTTCTCGGTGGACCGCCAGTTAAGATTTTCGCTCGCCACCTTCCCGGCGAAGTAGAGGCCGTCCTATTTCGTGACCGTCATGTAGAACCAGCTTTTTTTCCATGACAACCACGAGGACTTCGGGTACATCCGGATGTACTCGTCAGCCTTCCCGTCGTGGAGTCAAAGCGAGCACTCCCCTGGCTCGGCCACCGACTTCCATGACCTCGCCATTTTGTAGAAGTACCTAAAGACCTTCAAACTTGGTCGGATCCCCAGGTACGGTTCGCAAAGGTAGACAACGATACTGAGGTTGGTGATGGAGTTGGGACCTGGGGGCTAGATTCACCAACTCGACTCCATAGTACTCCAAGTCCTTCGAAAGAAATTGGTGTACTGGTAACCTGAGCCCGCACTCAATGTAGGCGAGGAAAATCAGAATTTCCCCTTCTTCGCAGCTTGGAAAGTGTTCTCCGGCTACCGATCTCTATTTAATCAAACTCTTGTCCAGAAGCATCCCGACCTCTTCTAGTGCCTTGAGTTTCTTCCTACTCAGATCTGAAGCCAACAACTTGGTGATCGAGTCCGACATGACGAGATCTTTGAGTTGATGGGCGGAGCTCGGAGGAAGCTTTTGACGGAAAAGTGGGGGGAGATTGGAGAAGTTCTTCGCAAGAAGATGGAAAGGATTGGAGGAAAATCTGAAAACGTAAAACCCTAAAGCCCTGTGCTGGCGGGATTTTATAGCTGTGGTTCCTTAATTGCAATCGGGAGTTACCCAAAAGTCCAACGGACAGAAACTCTTTAGGTCCCAATGTAGTTTCTCAACTTTAAAGTGAATACAGAATATCTCATATATCATGGGATTAAATAAGGGTCTGCCCGATACGACTTCATCGGGAGAAAGTATTCACGCGACCAATTCATTTAAAGTTCGGGGGCTAGCTAACAAGGATTAAAATCTCGATGTATTAATTTAATACATAACTAAAAGACCATATGTCTTCGTGGTCGTAACCCTAAAGGCTAACGACTACCCCTATGGTCGTAAGGATTCCAGAGGTTACATAATGGGAACCCTGGTCAGATGAGGTCCTGTACCTAGTCCCCGACCAGAGGACTGCTCGTAGAAGCAATGAACTGGCACCTAAATCTAGCTCCAAGTATATTCCTTATCATGTGATGAATGGAACACTTATCATATTTGCTCCATACCACACGACGTTTCATGGTCCCAAGACACTAACAACAACCACTATACGTTTTAGTGTCTCACAAACACTAACCGATGATCAGTTACTGTTTCGCTAACTGTAACTGGCCCTTCGACCGAACGTGTCGCTTCCAACATACGTCTTCTCTAGGAGTAACTGTCACCCTTCTATGGTTATTTAAAGATGGAGCACGGAGGGACAAAGGCATCAGACTAAAGCATCACAGTCGGCATTAGATTCATGTTTCAAGTCTAATTCAAATAGCATAGCAAGCATTACGCTCAGTGTAATTAGGATTAGTCCACTGCCTTGTCAAGGGCACTCCCTGTAAAGGATCCAGTTCGTAGCAATAAAGAGCCATCTCATTCTCTTTCAAGAACTCTTTGTCATTTTTCTCTGTTTATTTCGTAAGATCGGCGACTCGATCATCGACAATATCCCTGAACTCTTGCGAAAGTCTAGAAATAACCTCTAAACTATAAACACTAGACACCTGATCCCCTCAAATATCAATACCATTCACTTTACCCCCCTCAACCCAAACCGGGGTGGTTTTATCTGAAGTGGCATTGGAATTGGTGGTTTTTGACGACTTAATGCCATGCTGGCAAGGGATTACCGATGTGTCGTCCATGTGGATCCTAGTTGGAATCACGAGTGGATTTGTTTTCCTTCTCTTCTCCTCTTTCTTTTCCTTCTTTTATTTTCTTCTTCCTCCCTGAGCTCCTCCTTCCTCCTCCCGAGCACCAGATGCGAGCTCTTCATGGCACTCTCCTCTCCGTGGCCAGCCGGTAAGGAAAGAAGAGAAGGCCGAAGACGACACTAGGAGCTACGCCATCTCTGCGGCGGTTGCCAGGATCCACACCGCCGCATCCGCGCGACCGGACATGGCGACGCGGCGGAGAAGATGAGAGAGAGAAGGCAAGAGGAAAATAGGTAGGATGGGAGGAGCGGTGGAGGCAACCGTTCAGGTCCGAGCGACAACTGGAGGGGGAGGCAGGTGGCGCGGCTGCAACTGAGGGAGGCGGGCAGCACAACCCACGACCGAGGGACGCAATGGCATGGCTGTCAGCCGATGGAGAAGGCGGCGCGAATCCCGGCAATCATCGCAGAGATGGTGTAGCTCCTCTTGCCTTCTCTCATATTCTCCACCGCATCACCATGTCCGGCCGCGTCGCCAAGCTCGACTCCGGCCACCACGTATCCGTCTCCTCTATATACTTCTCACCAATGCGCTCGGTGGAGAAAGCCGTGGGCAGGCGAGCGTTGCGGCGGTAGGAGGAGGTAGGTGGCCGCAAGCTTGCTAGGGTGCGAAGGGCAGCCATGGGCGTCGCCTCCTCGTTGTTCCCAGAGGAGGACGAAGATGGGGCTAAGGCGGCCACCGGGATCACGGACCGGTTGTGGAGAGAGGATGAAGGGAGATGGGGGCATCCCTCTCCTCTATATACTTCTCACCAATGCGCTTGGTGGAGAAAGCAGTGGGTAGGCGAGCGTTGCGGCGATAGAAGGAGGTAGGTGGCCGCAAGCTTGCTAGGGTGAGGAGGGCAGCCATGGGCGTCGCCTCCTCGTTTTTCCCAGAGGAGGACGAAGATGGGGCTAAGGCGGCCACCGGGATCACAGACCGGTTGTGAAGAGCGAATGAAAGGAGATGGGGGCAGAGAGAAGAGGTGATGTAGGTAAAAAAAGCATCACAAGCTTACTTGTGGCCCCCTTTTTTATTTTTATATTTTGCGGATTCAACTTATCAGTCTGCCACGTCAATGAATTTCTTATTTGTATGTGCCACATCAGCCAAAAATCATTATGGTTTCCTGACAAAGCAGTGTTTTGCACAGTTTGAATAGTTAGAGGGTGGATAAGACTTGTACGAGTGGAGGAAAATTGCCATTACACAACAAAATGCTCGGCCGATAACATTCATCGTTGAAACACCAAAAGCCTAGCACTTCCTCCTTACTAACTAAACGTTTCGAATCTTTTGCTGTATGAAATACTCATGAACTTCACCGGAAGAGTCAAGACGTGAAGCAACATTGGGGATAGATCTCCCATCTGAATACGGTGGTGAATATGGAATTATGAACTCATGTTTTGTGAGTATCCATTACAAGTATGAAAAATGCTGCCTATAAATAACTAGAGATCCTACAACATATATCCGAAACTGCACTCAGCTTTTACATATAAATAGGCAAACGGGCGTCCGAGAGGGGGGGGGGGGGGGTGGACCAACATGATAATCGTTGCTTGAGATCATCCACAAAGAGGTATGAAAAAAATTCTACAATGTCTGTCAGCCTTCAAGTCCATAATTATTAGCCAAAATCAGTCTCACTACTACCAGAAGTTGAGCTAGAAGCCTAGAAGTATTGTGTTATACTTATATCCAACTCAATATGCCGATGACTAAAATCAATTATCCCGAGCTTCTTTTGGAAGTATCTCACGTCTCCATAACCTTAAAGGGAATAACCAACCTGCAAATAACAAGCAAGCTCAGCTCTGGTGAACTAAAACAATAGTTACTTGTAAAGAATTTGCTGGAGAACTAGAAGTTTTAAGGAAAATTGTGCTGTTAGACAACATACCTCGAGAGCTTCTTGAGAAAAATTTCAAGACCTCATCAATTAAAATTACCTAACAATTAGATGAAATTAGTTTGTCAAACAGTGACGAAGGAAAAGGTAAATGTATGTACAAATAGGAACACAAAGAATGTTCACTTATTAACTAATTAGCTACTGCTAAAAAACAAAATTGAAGTAGGGACAAAATCTCTTTATGTATCCTTGTCATTACCTAATAGGCAAAGATTGTTCACTAGATAATAATTGTATAACATGATAGAAAGAAATACTAACAGGGAAGGATAGATAAAGAACAACTTTCCACTCGGCCCAAGATAATGGAGACACCTGCATAAGTAAATCAAAGTTTATCTGGATTTCCTTGGACATTTCTTTAAATAACAAAGGACCATATGACTAACAGCAAGTGTGGGTACACAACTACACAAAAATAAAGAAAGATAACTTACTGAGAAAAGAGCTGATAGGGGTTCAATATACAGGACTGATATGTGAAGAAGCATTGTCAGAATGATCGACCCAACAAGCCATAGGTTACTCCATGGATGAATGACACTGAAAGAAAATGAAATACAAAAATAATTTCAGGTTATTTAAATTAATTTAGATATTTACCAAGTTCTATATTGAGCACATAGATCAAAGGTTACAAGCAAAGCAAGAGCCAGATATTAGTGCACAAATATTTTTGTAGGTGCCACAAGCTTTTCAGAGACACCAAACAAAACAAGCAGCTGGCTTTGTGTCTCAAATCAATAGCCAATACATCAAAACACAGTGTAATATCACATTGTAGTTATAAAAAATGAGACAGATTGCTACAGATATCTTCCACATTGTTGTCCACATCAGGGTTTTGAAAACCGGTTTCCTGTGCGGTTTTTGGATGGTTTCTGGGAGAAAAAACCGGCAGTTTTCGCTAATTTTCAGTTTGAGTTTTTTTCCTCAATATTTGATATTTGGGCATATCTAATAAGTAATAATATACAAATTCCACCTAAAATGGGGATTAGTAAATAGTAAGCCGCTTAGGTTATGCAGAAATATCATATGTATTTTTCATGTTCGAAGTTTCACAGAAATTTATTGGCATGGCTCTAATGAAGATATATGGGAAATTGGCATTGTTACGCAGACATGTAAGATTGCCTTTTACAAATGAAAAGAATAAATATGCTGGTTCTTTTCAAAGTTGATTAAAAGAAAAACACATGCACGCACAGAGAATCAAAATCACCAATGAAAGCTGACAGTCTCACCTACATTACAACTAGTACATGGGAGTATGGGTACTATAGTAATATTGCGCAGAATAGTGATAGAGATGAGGGATAGGAGCTCTTACAGGAGAGATTGATTTTCACTTAGGTTATTTAAGGCATTAAACATCTCAACAACAACAAGAACAGTCATTGAAACAGTTGATGGATGGCGATCCTCAAAGATGCTGCAAGGATACAAAGTTTGCCTGGTTGAACATGAATCAAAATTGACCTGCAATAGGAAAAGAAAGATGTTCAAGATTTTAGAATCAGTAATGTGTGAATAAGAGCCACAATAAGAAACTTTAAAGAAGAATAAAGATGGAGGAAATAAACCACGAACAGTACTGTTAAGCAGGCATCCAGAGGGCGAGGGAACCATACAAAAATCTATTAACGTTCAGTATACGCAAAAATACATAATTTAGCTATGCAACTACGCAAGTGAACTGTGATTCGGTGGTACAGCCAAGGGTAAAAGTTGCAGTGATAACCAACCCTCCCGGTGAGATCAGAAGGCACTGTGCATCTGCACCACCCAGAATTCAAAATAATTTTTATTCTTTTTCAGAAGAAAAAAAATCAAATTGATGAACCAAAAAAAACGGGAGGAACAGGTCAAATTCAAATTACATGCTCGAATTTGCAAATAAAAGCTATCCAGGAGAAAGCCCGTTCCTAGCCAGCTCTGGTTGTGAGCTAGACCTGTTCATGAGCAGCCCGGCGCCCAAGCCCTACCTGCTTTTTCTAGGCCGGGTTGGCCTCGAATTGCAGCCCAAAGTAATTTTCAGGCCCGGCTCGGCCTTTGCTTTGAACAGACCGAAATGTCGGCCTAGCCATAGATGTGCAACCCAATAGCCAACCGCAATATATACATTCATATCTGGATCTGGAGGGTGCAAAAAATCCCCCAAATCTCCCTTCAACCCTAGTCTCCACTCTCCTCCAAGTAGCAGGCAAGTAGCTGTGAAGTCCTGTACATTCTCTCTCTTAGCCCACGTGGCTCATGTAACCATATGTCTATATATACCTTTTCAATAATGAATAAGATGCACAATTATGAATAGCAAAATCATTATCTCCAATTTCTAACATGGTATCAGAGTAAGTCCACCCAAACCCTAACCCTATTTCCTCAAACCGCCACCACCGTTGCTAACCTCCTCTGCTTGGGCCGGCGGGCCCTAAGCCGCTCATCTGCTCCGGCAAGACTGAGAGATCCTCCTCCGGATCCGTGCCACAGCCACCTCTGCTTCGTCGCCTGGAGGTCGAGCTGCACGAATCCGCAACTCCTCTACACCGCCAGCTCGACCCTCCTCCATATCCGCACCGCCGGCTCGACCCTCTGGATCCACGCTACAGCTGCCTCTGCTTCGTCGCCTGGAGGTCGAGCTTGTCATCGCCGCCTCGTCTCCATCTCGGATCCAGCGCCGCGGCCTAACCTCCTCCTCTGCTTCGTCGCCTTGAGGTCGAGCTCCACGTACCCGATGACCTCCCAGTGCAACATCGCTGCCTGGATCTGATAGCTTCCTTTTCTCTCCGACAACCTCGCAACATCCTACTGTTGCTTTGCTGTTCGGTACTACTCTTTCCCTGCTGCTGTTGTTGCTCTGTTGTTGATGCTACTACTGTTGCTCTGCTGTTGTTGATTCTACTGCTGTTAATGCTAGTACTGTTGCTCTGTTGTTGTTGATTGCTTTGCCTAAATGCTCGGTGCTACTGCTATTGTGTTGCTACTTGGTCCATCAAGATCACCAAGTCTAACTTAGCATGGACTTTCTCAGTCAAGACTACTCTTAGGGGTTATGGTTTGGCTTCTCATTTGACTAACGATCCTCCTGATCCGAAAAAGGTTGATGCTGAGGCAGTAAAAGCTTGGCAGAAAGAAGACGATCGTGTCATGACTGGCCTTGTCCTGAGTGTAGATGTTTCTCTGAGGATGAGTCTTGAGTATCATACTTCAGCCAAGCACATGTGGACATACTTTAAGAAGAGATATGTTCAATACAGTGGTGCTCTTCACTTCACATTGCTCAAGAACATAATATTCAACAGGACATGTTCATTATTGCGCTTTCACTCATATCACTGGCCCTCTAGAGTCTATGACACAGAAGGCTGCTATTGCTTGCCAGTATTGTGTTGCTAAAAAGGAGTACGCTCAACAGACACCCATGTATCAGTTTGTCACGGAGCTTCGACCAGAGTTTGAGCCTATTCGTACTCAGTTACTCAACTATCCTACTCCACCAACTTTGACTGAGACGCTCTCTAGCTTGATTGCAGAGAAAACTCATCTTCATTTGCTTAGGTCTACTTCAGGATCGTCACCACATGTTGTCCTGGGTCTTTCACACCGGTCCGGATCTATCAGAGCTACATCCACGGAGTGATGTTATGTTCTTATTACAAGAGGATTGGTCATCTTGTTGACAAGTGCTTTATGTTACATCTAGATCAGCTTGTTGATTATCGTGCTAGACGTCTGTCTGATCGTCGTCATGGAGCACCTACTGGGGCTCCTAGAGCAGTCACTGTTGCCACACCTACTATGACGTCTGGATCAGCGTCTGCTATGGCCTCAGTTGCACCTTCTGCCTCTAGTGTTGCTCATTCTTGGGTTCTGGACTTGGGTGCCCCTTTTCATGTTACATCGGATAGCTCTCAACTTGTTACCCGTAGGCCATGACTAATGGTGCATATGTTCACACTGCTGATGGTACACCTTGTTGTATTACCCATCAGGGCATTCTTTCTACATCTCGCTTCTGTGTTCCTGATGTATCTTTTGTTCCTCAGTTATCTATGAATCTTCTTTTTGTTGGTCAACTCACCAATATGAACTGTTTTGTTCGATTTCATGATTCTTCTTGTTTCATTCAAGATCTTCAAAGCAGAAGAGTGATTGGTTCTGGCCATCGCCCTAGAGGATATCCTAGTCTCTATGTATTGGACACCTTACATCTTCCTTCCATCAGTACGTCGAAGGCCTTAGCGTCTTTTGCTATATCATCATCTCAGACTCCTATTGGCTCTTCCTTCAGCAAATGGTAACATAGACTTGGTCATCCATGTGGAGCTCGCCTCACTACTTTAGTTCATCAGGGTTCCTTAGGTTATGTCACTGTTGTGTGTAGTTTTCATTGTACTGGTTGTAAGCTGGGGAAACAGCTACATCTTCCATATTCTGGTAGTACCTCTTGGTCTTTCTTGTCCTTTTAATTTGGTGCATTCAGATGTATGGGATCCGTCTCCTTTTGCTTTGAATAGTGGTCATAGTTACTATGTCATATTTGTCGATGATCACTCTCGATATACTTTGATCTATTTTATAAAACATCGCTCTCATTTCATTTCCATTTATCAGTCTTTTGCTAAGATGATTCATCTTAGTTCTCTTCTTCCATTTGTGTTTTTTGTTCCGACTCTGGGGGAAAGTATCTTTCATCAGCGTTTCGTCAGTTCCTTTCTTCTAAGTGTACTCGTCCTCAACTCTCGTGTCCTGGTGCTCATGCTCAGAATGTTGCCGAGCGCAAGCACCGTCACATCATTGAGACTGCTTGGTACACTTCTCATTTCCTCCTTTGTTCCCTCACTTTTGGGGGGAAGTAGTATCTACGACAGTCTATCTCATCAACCGTCAACCCTCTTCCAAGCTTCAGGGCAAGTGTCCTGGTGAGGTTCTGTACAGAGCACCTGCTTGCTATGCTCATCTTTGCGTCTTTGAATGTGTATGCTATGTTCTTCTAGCACCTTGTGAGCGCACAAAGCTGAGCGCTCAGTCGGTTGAGTGTATCTTCCTGAGTTATAGTCCTGAGCATAAGGGCTATCGTTGCTATGATCCTTCAGCACATCGCATTCGCATATCTTGTGATGTGACATTTGATGAGGATCAACCCTTCTTTTATCCTCCTCCTACTCGTCTCACTCCTTTTTCTACAGACTCTACCTCCTTTTTATGTCTACCTCCTATTCTTTCACCAAACTTGCCTTCTCCAAATACACTTTCTCCACCAGTTTCACCTTCTAGCATGTCTCCTCCACCAGTTTCTGACACTTCCGCTTTTCCCTTTCACTATAGTCACCGACAGAGAGTTCCTGCTAATCCTCAGTTTCTCTCACTGCCACTAGGCCAAACATTGCTCCTGATGTTCACGTGCTTAGCCAGTTTGTCATTGCCCCCACCTTAGTCCACTATGGACATATTGTTCGTGTGCTGAGATACTTGAGGAGGACTACATCCAAACGTTTGTTCTATGCAAGTTCGAGTTAGCTCCAACTCCACGCTTACTCTGACTCCACTTGAGCGAGTGATCCTGTTGATCACCGATCTATCACTAGCTATTGCATCTCTCTTGAAACTTCGCTCATTGCCTGGAAATTCAAGAAGCAGACTGCGGTGTCACCCTCTAGTGTAAAGACTGATCTTCGAGCTCTTGTCGCTACCACCTCAGAGATTGTTTGGCTCCAGTGGCTTTTTGTTGATCTTGGTGTTATTTGTGATAATCCTACACCTTTGTTTTATGACAATACAAGTGTCATTCAGATTGCTAGTGATCCAGTCAAGTATAAGTTGACAAAGCACATTGATGTTGATGCATCATTCATACGGTCTCATTGTCAGCAGTCGACCATCGATCTCCAATATGCTCCCTCAGAGCTTCAAATTACAGATTTCTTCACTAAAGCTCAGACTCAAGAACAGCATCGGCTTCATCTACTCAAACTCAGTACATCAGATCCTCCTGATCCACCTCGAGTTTGAAGGAGGTGTTAAAAGTCTTGTACATTCTCTCTCTCTCTCTCTCTCTCTCTCTCTCTCTCTCTCGGCCCATGAGGCCCATGTAACCATATGTCTATATATACTCTCTTAATAATGAATAAGCATCGTGTACTCGGTCTCCTTCCACCTCCCTCCTGGTTCTCCTCCTGGTACTCGCGCCTCCGCCTCCTGGTCCTAGAGTAGCTACCCACATGGGAAGGCAACGCAATCAGGCAAGCCCGGGGCGAGGGCGTCCTTCCACTGCGGTGCTCGAGCAACAACGGCCAGCTACGCATCAATCTGGATGAGGATGAGGCGGCACAACACGCTGATGCTCTTTTCCGCCCGAACTCTCGATCTCTCTCTCTTTTTTCCCCTTTTCCTGTTGGGATGCCATTTTGTGTGTGCGCGTGGTCTGAGGCCGAGAGATTTCTAGGCTGCTCCTTTTGTATTAATTTGTGCCTTCATGGGCTGGTGCACAAGTATGTTTGAATGGATCTGTATTTAGTTGTGTTTCAAGGTATTGATCTCTGTTAAATTCTTTATTTCATGATTTCAAAATTCGTCTGGATGTTTCTGTTAATCTCTCCGCTCGGGATTTTTTTTGGGCTTCGGGCCTGGCCTCATGCCACACCTTTCTAGCCGGGTCGGACTTTGGGCTTGGAGAATGCAGGTATATCGGGCTTTGGGCCAGGCTCAGGCTTGGCATTTCAAAACTGGGTTTTTTCAAGCCCGGCCCGAGGTTCGAATAGGTCTGCTTTGAGCCAGGATTTGTTTTTTCTGTAAGCGGGTTTTTTAATCCATTGGTACATACAAACCTGAGGTTTGAATAGGTCTACTTTGAGCCAGGATTTTTTTTTTCTGTAAGCGGGTTTTTTAATCCATTGGTACATACAAACCACCATGAACTGACTTCATTGTCTGCCCATCCAACATGAGGCCCAACAAAGCGAATCTTTTTGTATAAGCTGATTTGGGCGTGCTCCTGAGATATGGTTATGGGCCTTATGGCCCCATCCTGAATCAGTTTCATAAATTTGTAATATATATCTGTTATCAGATTCTATAATAAATGATTTTCGTAGTGCTAAATTGATGCTAAGAAAATATTTCAGAGCAATCCATGTGAGTGGCTCCTGAAAACACCCATCTTAAAGACTTAAACTTATTTGAGTTCCAAGCTTCTATTCTGATAAGAAAGTTCTTCAATGTCTTATGTACAGTTTCAATATACATATTTTACAGTAGGGCCGTCCGGCTCTCCGCTACTGTTTTCCTTTCAAAAAACAAGCAAATAAGTATTCTTGGCAATACTCACTCAAAACACGGGTGACTAATGCCCCGACTAAAATCTACTGGAAGATGCAACCCAATGAGATAGGCAGCATTGCCAACAACAGAAAGATTGATATTTACATAAAAGAAGTATGCTGCACTACAGGAATATCATTTTGAAGTATAAACTTTTGTGGTTGATGGTAACCCTGGTATCAGGTACATGTATTGCAGTTCCAGTAAAAACCAAAAAAGGAACAAGGTAAAAAAGGGAAAGAATTTCAAATTCCCAACTTACCAATTCAGAGTATGGTAATCTAGGGCCATTTTCAGAATAAACAAACCACCAAACGAACCCCGCTATAGTAGCAAGACCAACATAAGCTGCATCAACAAAACAATAAGCAACAAGCAAACATGTGTCAAAAGCAAAGCTAACAATATTTGTCAAAAGAAAAGCTAACAATAAGTAGATACAGGCAGCAAGTGCATACCACCAATGACCAAATAGCGGAAAAAGAGCCATCCACTGACCACAGCTTCATTAACCTGCAATGCAATGGGTAAGAGCATGTTCAACACCTTAGACAGAAATTTAGAAAATAGAAATCACAGCTTCCACTTGAAATTGTTAAGAGTGTTGTACATTCTCTCTCTCTCTCTCTCTCTCTCTCTCGTTTGGCCCATGTAGCCCATGAGGCCTATGTAATCCAATGTTTATATATACCCTCTCAATAATGAATAAGATGCATAGTTGTGAATAGCAAAACCCTAACCTAAATTAATCTAACAGAAATGACCTACCTAGCAATTCACACTCATGACTCAACAATATAGAACTCATGTTTTTGGACAGCATCTAGGTTGTTATGTAGTAATTAAAAGCAAATAAGTCGAGAGTTATCATGGATGCAAGGAATCTAGTGTACACATGGAGCATAATGTGCACAAGCAAAAGTAACAGAAAAGGATTTAGCTTAGTGCAACATCCAATGAATAGCAATTAGCAACATTCTTGTGCCAAAAGAATTTTAATCATGAATAGTGAGGGCTCTAGTAAACCTTTTATACAACAGACTTGAGCTATTTCACACTTGGCAGAAGATTTCAGAACTTCTAGTACTCCAGAACAGTCAATTGCTAAGCCAATTTTAACTAATTTCAGCATGACCATTAAGCAATGGAAAAATAGTAAACGTACATGAACTCGTAGTTTCAACAGAAGTTTAACAATAAGCTGTCAACATGAATAGCCATTAATCATCAGGTACATAACCAGATTTTTGTATTACCTTACGAGGCTTAACGGTCATGATGTTGCCATCAGGCTTGTTGAAACCAATTGCAGTTGCAGGCAAGCCGTCAGTAACAAGGTTTACCCAGAGTAGCTGGACCTGCAAAACAATGAAGCAGAGAGGTTAAAGGATTTTCCATCCAACAAAAAGAATCAGCAAGGTGATATTACTGCACTTATGAGGATTGTTGTCACATTAATTGGAAAACAAAGAATAAAATTGTGATACTAATTCAACTACAGATGATAGATTGTAGATATAAGCAGGGAACAAAAAACCGGCCGGTTACCGGTGGTAATCGGAAACGGAAAAACCGGCCTTGCATATTCAAATTCCAATTTTCGAATTTCGGCTGGTTTTTAAACGAATTCAAGCAAATTTCGTCCGGATTTTTTCCGGGAAATCTGGTTACTGGCCGTTTTTTTCCCCGGCCGGCGACCGGGATTTTCCCCGGGAACGGGTTTTGGATCCTTGGATATAAGTACACAGATCTTATCTCAAGAAAAAATACAACTAAGAAAGAGTTTTGACTCACAGGTACAAGCGTGTCAGGCATCCCAAGCACTGCTGCCACAAAAATACAAACCACCTCTCCGATATTCGACGAAATCATGTACCGAATAAATTGTTTGGTGTTATTATATATGGCCCTTCCCTCTGCAACAGCCTATGAACAAATATTAATACAAAGTTTAAGTAAACAAAGCATCTGGAAAATAAGATACAATGGTAATGTCATTATTTGTATGTCAGGAAATGGGAACAAAATCTTACTGCAACAATTGTAGCAAAGTTGTCATCAGCCAATACCATGTCTGAAGCACTCTGAAATAGAAAGGTAACTATAAGTGTATTAAATCAAAGAAAGTCTGCGACAGCAACCAAAACATGAATACAAGAATTGACTGAAGATTTTTAAAAAAATATAGTGCGCAAGCGAAAGAATATAAATTTCCCTGTTTTACTTCTAATCTATAGCAGAAATACCTTTGCAACTGCAGTTCCTGATCCCATTGCTATTCCTATATCTGCTTTCTTCAGGGCAGGCGCATCATTCACGCCATCACCAGTCATTGCAACCTTGCACATGCAAAAAACATCATGGCTATTGTGCAAACTGAATTATTGCACGAAGAGGGGAAAAGTGAAAAATAAATTATTGGATCAATTCCATGGCAATTAAAATAAGTTTCATTTATCATGAAGACTAAAGAAGCCCAGAGGACACGTTATCAAAAGGTAGAAATCATACATATATGTACAATCTTACCACTTCATTGTGTGATTGCAAGGCTTCAACAAGCATCTTTTTATGAGAAGGTTCCACTCTGCACCATCCAGTAAAACTTGTCAGTTAAAAAAAGGGCAGTTACAAATTTGAGAACAGTGGTGATTATTTTATAGTTCCGATGATGGTTCAACATTTTAGCATCTTTTCTGTCTGATTTTTCACAAAGTTCAATGCTGTCACATAGATAAGTAAGCATAAATTATGTTCCATGGCACAAGATTGTGATATAGTAAAGACACATTTACTGTTTAAAACTGTGATGGTCAATGTCATATTTTTTCTGATGGGCTATATTAAAAGTAACAAGGCAAAGTCAATAGGAACAACACTTAAAATAGAAAAATCTGAACTCCAATCTCAGCCATTGGATCAGCTTTCGATGGTGTATAGAAACACTAATTGTGTGTCACTAGAACTGGTGAGATCCTAGTACAACATCACTTTTGTACATTGAGCTTTGGTAGCTTCCAAACATTCAAACCCATAGACAGGTTCATCAGCAATGAGCTGGGGCGACCTGGACACTGGACAGAAGCATTCTCATCCAGTAAAATAATGCTCCAGCATTTTGCATTGTACTTTTTGTTATGAATATTGTGTATGTATTCAAAAGGCCCAATGGACAATATATATATAGGGAGTACAAAGGAATATATGTCATACATATATAAGGAAATACTAAGGAATTCCTATTCTGATATTCCCTCAAATGCAAGGCGTATGCAATAGCATTGCATTTGGAAAGAGTTGACAGTTGACACTAAAATAGGGAAAATCCAAAGTCCGAGTCTTGATAATGTCGTCGTAGCGTGCAGCTCTTGGAAAATATGTCAAGTATCAAAATATCTCCCCCCAACCAAGGTCGTGTGACAGCCCATAAAGCATAAGGTGCAGGGGCTGAGAAAGCAGAGGCAAGCGGGAGTAAAGTCGACCGCGGCAACACGACGAAGAATATGATGAAACCGACAGGAATAGAGAGAGTTGTCAAATCAAACCGAAGAGAAATAGATAAAAGCATGGTAGCGCAGATCGAAGCCCAAGACGGCGGCGGCGCATTGCATAAGAAGCGCAGCGGAGGTGTAGTGTGGAAGAAGCGCGATGGCCTTAGAAGCTCGAGGCAGTGGCTTAGAGAGAAACGGCGACATCATAACGACTTCTACAATCTGCAACGGCTCAGAGAGGAGCGACGGCTGCTGCCATGCGAAAAGGAAGAAATGAGTCAGGAAGCAATCAGCTATCTGATAAGGACTTTGTGGACTTGCACGACGTAGACGAAACTCAAAGATAGAGTGTTATGGACTTGGATGGACTCAAAGGAGCAGCAGATACTAGCAACACCAGCCTTTTTTTATGGAAAGCCGAAACCCTATTTCTAAAAGAACCAGGTACAGTTTCTAAACAAAATAGCAATGGAGGCGAAGCGATCAAAGCGCCGACGGCAAGGCACGCTAACCAAGACAAGAGCCGGTGGCGGAGGGCCCAAGGCGGCCGAAGGCCTCGAATCCGAAAGCATCTTCTCCCCTAGTCTGCCGGATTTGTCTTCCTCCTCTACTCCAATGGATCAGCCGGTCAGTATGAGGTCGACCGCACACACGGAGCAGAGAAGACGCACGAACCTCAAAGCGGTGCGGATCCAGGTCAGAGCAGCTGGATCCGAGGCAGTCCGGCGCGGATCCAGGCGACATGGGCTCGAGGGCGGCGTCGGCGTCGGCTCGAGCTCCGTGAGTGGATCCAGGCTGGGGAGTGGTGGTGTAGCGGCGGAGGACGGCATCGACGGAGAAGGCGATGAGGGCGACGTGGGCGCCGTAGAGCATGGAGAGCTCGAAGGCCTTCTTGAAGAGACCGTTGCGGCGCTTGGAGAAGGTGACCTGCCAGCGCTCGCCGTTCTTGATGTGGCGGATCTCGATGCGTTGCCACCCCATGCTCGCCCTCCTGTGCAGCCGCACCATCCTCTCGACTGAGCGAGGAAACGCGGCGACTGCTCTTTCTTGCTTTTCTCGAGAACTCGATGCAAGGAGCAAGATCTCAATGGAAAAACTACGACTAATGTGGCCGCCCCGAGAGTGGAGATTGCTCCTCCCGGGAGCAGCGGGCAGCGGAAGAGGATGAAGGCTAGGTTAAAGGCTAGATAGGGTTTTAACCTTTACTCTGATACCATGTTATGAATATTATATATGTATTCACGAAGCCCAATAGACAATATATATAGGGAGTTCAAGGGGATATATGTCATACATATATAAGGAAATACAAAAGGCATATAAGGAAATACAAAGGAATTCCTATTCTAACACTTTTCAGGTTCATGAGCTGATTACGAGAGAAAACTTAGATATTGGTGTCATTACTCATTACCCATTCAGCAAGGGAGTGGCTATGTCCTAAATTTTCTAAAAGGTATTGATACTCAAATCACCTGGAGAACAGAACCATCCTTTGCAATGCGTTTGCCCTTTCCAAAGGAGGAAGCCCTTCAAATTCTAATGCGGTATAAGAATACCCTGTAAAGTCGTCCAAATGTTCAAAAGCACCAATTTGCCGACACAGAGATTCTGCAGTAGACTAAAGAAGCACATATTCATTCTCTCACCAGTAGCAAAAGATCTCAGTGCAAAAATAAACCAAGATTTTCACCAACCTTGTTATCCCCAGTAACAACTATAACACGAATACCCGCAGACATACAAGACTGGATAGCATCCCAAACTTCTTCTCTTGGTGGGTCAAGCATCCCAACCTAAACCAGTAGTGAAAGAAATTGTGCTCATCGATTACTAATGTCACTATCATATTGAATAACAGAAACTGGTACCTTACTACAAAGGCAAAGCGCATTAAAACGAGTGAAAAAAACGTAGAAGATTATTAAATAAGGACCAGCGGGAGAGTGACAAGCATACCAATCCTATAAATGTGAGATTTGCCTCATCGTCATAGCAAAGACTTTGTTGACCTTCTGGCATTCGTTTTAATGCTAATGCTAAGCACCTTAGGGTATCTTTTCCTGCAAAACTGGAGTTTGGAGAGCATTTAGCATATTCAAACTGAAGCGGAAAATTACATTACTAAAGCATTTGTTGCAAAAAAATGAAAATTACTATTGTATTCGAGCAAGAGCAACAAAATCACCCAACAGTGATGCTAACTCAATGGCATAGCTAGGTCAAAATTACCAAGGTCCCTTGGCATCAGAAACAATGTCAGATATATTGATAATTATGCTGATATGAATTGAATATTTCAGTAATGTAATCGCACTCATCAAGAATCATGCAAGCTGTATAACCTGAAAACAAAGTACACATGAAAAGGCTAACCTTTGAAATCTAGCTTCCAGCTCATTACGAATGTCCATAGTCAACGGTACAGAAGAACCATCATCGTTGCACAATATATGTGTGCATCTAGCCATTACACTTTCAGGGGCACCTTTTGAAAACATAATCTCCTGTTGTTTTCGACTGCAAAGGACGCTCATCATTTTGCGGTCTCGGGAGAACTCTAGAACGGATATCTAAGAATAAATCAGAAAATAAAAACATTTATGAGTTTTGACACTATTAATCTGAAGAAATAGAATTGAAAGATCAGTAAAATAATTCGCAACCAGTCTGGATATACACAAAATGATTCATCTCGCAAATAAGTGATATCGTTGACACATGAACAAATTAACAAATAGCATAGGATATTTCATCTACGTGTCAGCAGTAGCTTACCTAAATAGCGACTAAGGGTGCGTTTGGTTCGTTGAATCATTTGGTCCTGAACCATCCGGTACGGGAAATGAGCTCGTTCAGGTGTTTGGTTGGTTGAATGGAACCAAACCATTCGGGATGAGATGGTTCAAGAAATGAGAATATTCCATGTTTATGCTGTATCATCCCGTTCGGGGAAAAATCCCGAACCACGCCGTTCACTCAAATTTCAAGGCGCGCACGGAAAAAATAGTTTGATTTACGAGCTTCAAATGACCATATTTCCTAAACCGAGTATCCGATTTGCGATCCAATTGAACCGTTGTGTTCCTTGTCATTTAATCAACAAAACAAGACCACTCTTGGCATATTTTAGTGCAAAAAATATCATACGGGCCCCACATGTCATAACATCCCAAAGTTTAGTGCAATCCAAATACAACCTCATTCATCAAACCAAACACCATCTTGAACCAACCAAAACCATCCTATCCCACCAACCAAACAAAATCATGTATCATCCTATCCCACCAACCAAACACCATACTTGTATCATCTCATCCAGGACGATCCCATCCTACCTGTACCATTCCATCCCATTCAACCTCATCCCACCAACCAAACGCACCCTAAGATGAGTAGATCAACTTGACAGTTATGCAAATAGGTAATTAAACAGTTCAAATCTTCCAGTATATGGGAGGAACAATTGCCGAAACCGTAAGAACTTTTGAATCAGCCAGGTATTTTGATACTGTTAAACTATGGAGAGGAGGATTTTGCTATTCACAACTGTACATCTTATCTATTATTGAGAGATATATATAGACAAAATTAGTTGGGCCTCATGGGCTACATGGGCAAAGAGATAGACTAATATGTATAAGACTCTTAACAACCCCCTTCAAACTCAAGGTGGGTCGAGAGGATATGATGCACTAAGTTTGAGTAGATGAAACCGACGTTCTCGAGTCTAAGCCTTAGTGAAGAAATCTGCAACTTGAAGCTCTAAGGGCACATACTAGAGATCGATAGTCAACTGCTAACAACGAGCCTGTGTGAATGATGCATCAACAACAATGTGATTTGTCAACTCATGCT
Organism: Phyllostachys edulis; assembly: GCA_036346405.1. Taxonomy (NCBI): domain Eukaryota; kingdom Viridiplantae; phylum Streptophyta; class Magnoliopsida; order Poales; family Poaceae; genus Phyllostachys; species Phyllostachys edulis. Next base: position 18,148,955 of record CM070550.1, on the reverse strand, counting down.
TGACCGGATCACTAGCAATCTAAATAGCACTTGTATTGTCACAAAACAAAGGTGTATGATTATCACAAAGAACACCAAGATTAGCCAAAAGCCATCAGAGCCAAACAATCTCTGAGGTGGTAGTGGCAAGGGCTTGAAGCTCAGCCTCTGCACTAGCGTGACACCGCAGTCTGTTTATTGGACTTTCCAGGCAATGACCGAAGTACCAAGAGAGATGCAGTAGCCAGTGATAGATCGGCGATTAACGAGATCACTTGCCCAAGTGGAGTCAAAGTAAGGGTGGCGCTAGAACTGACTCGAACTGGCATAGAACAGACGTCTAGACATAGTCCCCCTCAAGTATCTCAATACAAAAAGAATATGACTATAGTGGACTAAGGTGGGAGCACTGACAAACTGGTTGAGCACATGAACAGCATGAGCAATGTCTGGCCTGGTGACGGTGAGGCAAACAAGGCTCTCAACGAGATAACGATAACAGGAATGATTTGTCGGTGGTACACCGTCTGTAGGACGAAGCTGCAGCATTGCAAGTATCAGTCATACCAAAGCGAGCGAGCAGATCCTAAACGTAGCGATGCTGAGAAAGGTAGTAGCCATCGCCATCAGAATGAACCTCAATCCCTATAAAATAACTCAATTGTTCCAAATCTGACATCATAAACTGTTCACTCAATTTCTTCTTGACAAAAGCCACATAGTCCATGTCATCTCTTGTGATCAGCATATCATCTACATATAACAGAAGCAAAGCACGACCCCGCTGAGAAGTGTGAACAAAACGTCTAAGATGACAAACGTAGCTTGTGGAGCCTCAACACCTCGGGTAGCTGCATATAGACCTCGTGTAGATCACCATGAAGAAAGGCATTCTTGACATCCAACTGAGATGTAATCCATGAGTGTACCGTTGCAACAGCAATGAGAGTACGGACTGTAGTCATATGAACAACTAGAGAAAAAGCCTCTATCATAATCTCGACCATAAGTCTGTTGAAAACCTCTTGCAACAAGGCGAGCCTTGTATCGCTCTACTAAACCATCTAACTTGGTCTTTACTTTGTACACCTACTTGCAAGTTATAGGAACAGCTCCAGATGATAGCGGAACAAGATCCGCAGTGTCATACACTCTAATGTTGTAAGCTCCTCAATCATAGCCAATTGTCACGCATGTAGATTGGCTCCCTCCTGATAGATACTGTGCTCAGACAATGCACATGCACGAGAAAAACCCCATCTCTCTGGTGCCTGAATAAAGGAACGATCACGTAGGGCAAGTCTGGTGAAGGAATAGGAGGTAGACACAAAAAGGAGGTGGGATCTATGGAAGGAGTGGGATGTGTAGAAAGATGATAAAAGAAGAGTGACCCTCATCAAAGGTCACATCACGAGAGATGCGAATGCCATGTTGAAGGATCATAGTAACGACAGTCCTTATGCTCGGGACTATAACCTAGGAAGACACTCAACCGATTGAGCGCTCAGCTTTGTGCGCTCACGAAGTACTAGAAGTACATAGCAGATACAACCAAAGACACGAAGATGAGCATAGCGAGCAGGTGCTATGTACAGGACCTCACAAGGACACTTGCCCTAAAGCTTAGAAGAGGGCTGACGGTTGATGAGATAGACTATTGTAGAGACCGCTTCCCCCCAAAAGTGAGGGAACAAAGGAGGAAATGAGAAGAGTATGAGCAGCCTCAATGATGTGACAGTGCTTACGCTCAGTAACACTATTCTGAGCATGAGCACCATGACGAGAGCTGAGAATGAGTACCCACAGAAGAAAGGAACTAACGAAAAGCTAATGAAAGATACTCCTCTAGAGTCAGAACGAAAATCACGAATAGCAGAAGAGAACTAAGTATGAACTATCTAAGCAAAATACCGATAGATAGAAATCAATTGGGAACGGTGTTTCATGAAGTAGATCCAAGTGTATCGAGTGTGGTCACCAATGAAGATGACATGGTAACTGTGATCACCCATCGAAGCAAATGGAGAAGGAACCCAAACATCCGAATGGACCAAATCAAAGGAACGATCAGATCTAGAAAAGCTGGAAGAATATAGAAGTTGTACTTGCTTGTCAAGTCTACAACCCTAACACCGAAAATTGATGTCAACAGAAATAGGACCAAGAACACCTTGATGAATCAAGATAGAGATACGTTAGCCACACAAGTGCCCCAAGAGATGATGCCATTGAGGAAAAGACTTGCAAACAGAAGTAGATGCAGAAGGGCAAAGAGTAGATGGACCAACAACAGGGGATAAAGGAATAGGAGCAAGAGTAGTACCAGAAATGGAGGATAAAGGGAGACTCAGACGATCAAGAACATAGAGCCCTGCATAACCCCTCTTACGATGGTCTGTACCGATGACAACTCCTATTCGACGATCTTGCACAAAGTAGGAGCTATCGTCAAACCCAACAAAGCAGTTCTATATGCGAGCTGCCCGACATAGATGAGATTCATGGAGAGCATAGGAACAAGTGAGACATCTAAAACCGCGAAGTGAGAGGTGGAAAGAGTCCCCTGATAAGTGATCATGCATGGCGTTCCATCAGCTGTCTGAATCTTGATACCTTTTGCAGTAGGACAACATGATATGAGCTAAGATGCATCAGATGTCACATGGAAAGAAGCCCCTGAATCCAACAACCATGGGAATGAAGCACCCGACACAGGACGTGATGGTGCAGTAAAGCCAGTGGATCCACCGGAAGATGCCTGCAACTGACACAACTAGACCTGAAGGTTGCTCATCTGAGCCTAAATCTGACCAAACTGAGTTGCACAAGACTCCAATGCATTGGCAAGGATATAAGAAGCAATAGCAGCATCACCTCGATGAGACGAAACACACGATGGTAACATCTTGATGGACCATAATCACACAGCAACAACACAACACCAGGAAGATGCAGCCGAAGACAGTGGTTGCTCCGATCAGATCAGGCACAAAACCGGAGAAGGAGCGGAGCACCCGAAGCAGAATCGAAGCAAAGCATCCGGTCAGAAGCAGAGCATTTGGCCAGTCAAAAGAAGAGCAAAGCGACGGCTCGACCAGAGCAAGCGGCGGCCACTATTCCAGAGGCAAGGGCGCACTCGGAGGCCGTCAGACCAACTCGGGGCGATGTGTAGCTAGGAGAGATTGCTTCGACTCTTATCGAGGATGGCGAAAGAAGGGCGGCAGTGGTTCGACTGGTGTTGGAGAAGATGTCGGCAGTGGTGATGCAGTGGTCGAAAGCCCGAATTGATTGAGGGCCTCGGCTATGCACTGGATGACGAGGCTGTCAGCGGAAGGAATTGGCTCCGGGAGGTGCAATAGTGGAGATCGGGCACGGCGTCGGCGGCGCCATACTTGGAGAAGATGATCGGACTCAGGGCGTAAGCAGGCGGCGGTCACTACTCCAGAGGACCAGAGGCAGGGGTGCACTTGGAGACAGAGCAACTCGGGGCGGCGACGGCGACGGAGGTGCCAATGCTGCGAGGCGATGGAGGGGCCGACCGATCCAGATGACCCGGCAAAGGAGGTGCAGACCGACGGAGCAACTCGGGGCAACGGCAGCCCCGATCCAGATGACCCATCGAAGGAGCTGCAGACCGACGACGATGGCCCTGGCGACAGAGGTGCAAAGGTGGCATGATGGAAGCTGACGACAAGCGAGGCGATAGAGGGCCGACATCGAAGCAGAGAGCAGTAACTGAGCAGAGGACCAGCACAGAGAGGAGAGGAAAGGATAGCACGCCGGTGACAGCGAGGATGGCGGCGGCCAGACCGGGTTAGTCCCTAACCCTAACCCTAGGCTCTGATACCATGTTAAACTATGGTGAGGAGGATTTTGCTATTCACAATTGTGCATCTTATTCATTATTGAGAGATATATGTAGACAACATTAGTTGAGCCTTATGGGCTACATGGGCCACATAGGCCAAGAGAGAGAGAGACTACTAATAATATGCACAAGACTCTTAACAGATACAAGTCAATTAAGACTAAACGGTTTGAAAAGTGGAAATAATGAATGATGGCAATAATGCTAATGGGCATCACAAATTCACAATCCACCAATTCCATCAGATCACGAGGCATGTGCCATGTGGGAAACCGTGCTTGCTCGGTAGGGAGTGAGGCCGCGAAGTGATTTACTTGGTGGTTAAAGATGCCAACATCTATTCATCAAACCAGGAATTTTCACACGGCAGTTGAACACCTTACAGTCATTTACTTTATCCAGTTAGACAAGGACAATGTTCCAAATGCCTACTTAACTAGACAGAACAAGTCCATAATCAAGTTAGTTACTTTACAAATGGAGTAATGGACATAAGGAAAAAATATCAGGCCGCATGGCACTCTTGAAGGGAATTGCAAATACAGCAATGTTGTAGCACAGAACAGAAAATCGTCATAACAATGCCAACAAGGAGAGGAATATAACCTTTCTGAACTGATTTTCCCAATAATGGTTGCAGTACGATGCACGCTCATGCTTAGTTAGCATGTTCAGGGCTGAAGGCATTGAATCAAAACCAGGAAGACCGACCTAACAGTGTTTAACGTACGAAATGAACATTAAATTGAGATTAATATTCGAATCAAAAGTGCATTGATAAGCTGATTCCATATCTAATAACTGACCTTCTCCACCAGCACACGCAGAGCAACTTCGGTGGACTCTCCAATTTTTTCATAACATTTTTTATCAGGATTGTACTGTAAAGTGGACTCATTGCAAAGAGCTGAACACATCGCTGTATGAAGGAGACATGGCGATTGAGGAGGAAACTCCAGCTGCAACAGATGAAAGTCCCCTCAAATTAGTGCCTAAAGCCAAATGACACCTGCAATAACAGTTGCATAGTAACCTAAGGGATGTCATGGACTCATGGGTCACTCGATAATAACCCAGAGGGTTCCACAGGTCACATAAAAGTACCCGAGAGTAATATACTCAAACGGCTGGTAGCAGAATTAATCTGTCTACAACGGCTTAACACTTGTCTTGCTGGGTAGAGGTGTCGCATACATACTGGTCAAAAGCTTTGTACAAAATTCAACCTCTAGAAGGCTGTCTTCTGTTCCTATGCAACACACCATCATACTCTGCTATTCTACTCTAATGCAAGACATTCCCTGGTACAACTGTACTTAGCTGAGAAATGTCTACAAGACTAGCATGTAGTGATAATCTTAATCGGATGTCATGGGTTGTAACAGTTGGTATCATTTAGAAAATGTGCTCTTATACCACAGTGAAGAAAGCAAAACTTCAGCTGTTAGACGCATGAAAATACAGGCTTCAGGTTGTTGCACTACAAACATACAAAAACTAACGACAGCTGGGAAATACATCATTGTACCTGCAATCCACCAGCATCATATATAAAACCATCAGGGGCAAATGTAGTTCCACTAATGGAGTACTCATCAGTTATTGGTCTCTGGTGCACAGACCGCACAACGCAGACCTGGGGTATTAAAAAAAATTCTTAGTTATGTGGTGAACACAATATATGGACCTAGTGTAACAGACTTTTTTTAAAAGGGCATATTGTATTTCAGTCAAGTCCCACTTGGCAATTATGCATGCAAAATGGAAAAAAATGAAAAGGCCACCGAAAAGATAAATAAAGCTGTAAAGTGAAGTAGTCACCTTTGACACGGACATCATGTTTGTCGTAAGAGTACCAGTTTTGTCACTGCAAATGACTGTTGTGCATCCTAATGTCTCTACAGAGGGCAAAGACCTAACAATGGCATTCAAGCGAGCCATTCTCTTGGTACCAAGAGCTAAGCACCTAGAAGCAAAATAGATCAATGCTATGTTAAGTTCACTTCAAGATGGAACAGAATAAACCACTACATTTCAATATAACATGATCAAGACTCCAGAGACTGAGAACATCTAGATGCTGGATAGGATCGGTAATGCAAATTGTCATGTCCCTAGGTTCTTATCCAGAGTCATGGCTGATGCACCTGTGTGACCACTGACCGATTTTGGCCCTCTCTTCACAAAAGGACAAAGTGACAACAAGTTCAAGTAAAAATGACTAATTTCGTGGCAAGCTATGGAAATTGTGTATGCCATTTACAAGGAAGCAAAGTTCGGTAACTGGCTAAAAGAGACCTGGAATCAACTCTTTGTGTTATAAACACAAGTGCTTAACTACTTCACGATTGTTTAAACATGATTTAGGAAACATATCGTATACTCTTTCAAACTTCCAAATGATCAAAGTTTCCAGTTTAATCTGACTTTATTTCCCTCTTTATTAATAACTAACTGATAAGGGAAAAAACACCATAATATCAAAAAAAAAAAAAACCATTGGTACATTTGGGAAATACCAAGGATCAGGGGAAAAATAACCGGCCGGTAACCACCAGTTACCTGCTGGTTACCGGTTACTGGCCGGGGTTCGGGATCCAAAAGCCCAGCCGGTTTTCCCGGGTTTTGCAAGTTCAAATTTCAAATTTCGAATTTCGGCTGGTTTTTAAGCAAATTCAAGCGAAATTCAACCGGGTTTTTCCCGGGAAAACCGGTAACCGGCCGGTTACCATTTCCGGCCAGCCACCGGGAAGCAGCCCGGTTCCGGTTCTTTGTTCCTTGCTAAGGATACTCTTGCATTAACAGGTTCAGATCGGATACTTTTTGTTAATATATTAAATGAATCACATAAACCATTTTATTTGACACCATTGGAAACCTGTAAATTGTTTGTAAGGAAACTCACGTTGTTACTACAGCTGGGAGACCTTCAGGAATGGCTGCAACAGCAAGGGCAACAGCTACCTATCAAAAGAAAGCAACAGTGTACATATTTTCCGAAAGCAAAGTTAGGTGCAAACCGTGCAATACATAAAAATGATTAAATACAAGCACTATAACTATTTACCAAGATATAATGAAGTAAAAAACCAATTACTCCCTGTGATTGTAAATACAAGTCATTCTAGCTATGGGGCACATGAATTAAGGAGTAGTATCAAATGACCTTGGTGCCCTTTATTTATTCCCAAACTTTACCAGCTTTCCACTTAGGGGCAGTTTGTGATTGTTGTGCTGCACTTATTTTTAAAGCAGCTGTGAAAAATCTAGTATCCTCTTTGGCAATTTTGATTATATAGTATAACAATTTCTGTTATCTGATAGTTAACCCTTCTATATTTCCTCTCACGTGATTTTTTTTCTTAGCTAACTACTCCAATATCTTTTGTTATTTAGAACGCAACAATATCTCCTTTTGCAACATGGTTTAGAAACAGCAACTAGCCGAACACAAAAATATGTGAAAGCAGCTCCACCAAACGGGATTATCATAATCCACTGCAATACCAAAAGGAGCCTTAATATGTTGGGAATGAGAGAGTTTGGGAAAGAGCCTCATTATTGATGAGGATACGAACATTTATTAAGCAAGGGTATAATTATAATAAATAAATGTGCCTTGAAGTTGTAGAACGACCTTTATTTAGAGCAAATTTCATAGGGCTACAACAACTTATACTTGCAATCAGAGGGAGTAGAAAATAAAAATGTCAACATCAAAGGTGGATTATTGGCAGCTCTGTTCCAAATTTGCAATAGATGCATGTTAGGTAGGTGCACTTAATGGGCACAATTAAATATGAATATATGAACAAGGATTTTATTTGGTCAGTCAACTTGATATGAAATGAAGCAAAAATGATAGCATTAATCATATCCAAACAATCTAGTTCTCAGGTATAAACCATACTGTGCAACATCATGCAATGGCCTGTGTAATAGAGGTGATACTACATTTTCTCTCTGGTATCCAACTCAACTATGTATCAAATTCAAGGCCTGTTGAAGAGTTGATACAAGTTACAAGAAAGACAATAAACAATGTCATTCTACACATGCATGCAACTATAGAATATAACAACAATAAACACACCTAATTTGTGTGAATGGTTGTCTTTCACAAAAGGTGAGGTTGTCAACTATAGTCTATAATCAAGTCAGACAATGTCACCAGCTAGGCAACTACTAGGTCATGCAGATGCAGTCTCCAAAAGAGACCAACAGTACCAAATTCTGCACTCTGGCTTAAAACTCAACAAACACATTTCTGCTGATTGTATTACAAAAATATTTGTCAACTCATGCACTGTAACAACTAAGATAATATGTGGCAGACTGGTGATCAACCTACAATGAACAAATGCTACAGAAATGTATATTCAAATAAAACAGGAACAGTGATATACCTTAAAATAATGAATGGCGCCCCTAAGAAAGCCACCATGAGAAGGATCTTGGAAATGCCCAATATTTACAAGCCAAACAAGAATACAGATCCCTGCTATCACCTGAAAAGTGAAACCATACTCTGATGAAGCTTTACAAAAATATTTGAACTTCAAAATATGTGATTCCTGGGGGTGGAAAACAGTGAGTCACGGTCAACAGAATTTATATTTCATTCATTTTTCGTGGCACTGTAATATTTTCCCTATTATTATATGTAATATTTTTCATAAAATATACTGAAGTCGCACTTATGTTGAAAGCTTGCGCTGATTTGCTTCAAATCTGAGTTGGAGTTTGCTTTAAACTAATATGCTATTCTTATACCTCTCTACTGCCCTCCTAAGTGGGCTGCCTGAATGCTTGTACCAGATTAATGCTGACAAATGACAATACATAAATGTGACTACAGTAAATTTTATGTATGTGCATCTTACAGCTTAGAAAAGCATATGAGCACAAATAAAGGGCATGGCGGCATGCTAATTAATAAATAAGTGGTGGATCAAACGGTCAAGTATATAAATGGAAAAGACACCTAAAATTTGGGAGCAAAATTACAATGCGGCTATTTTCAGATATTTGTATAAGAAAAATGCAAATGTACTAAGGCTCTTCAGCAAAGGAAACTAGATTCAGTTTTGGTCAGCTCTCATTGTGAATCATTAATCAGGCTCTCAATTCATTAAATGTTTCCACAATTCCAGTAATTCACTTCAGTTGTGATTTTTCAGGCAATAGTGCCCCTTGGTTTTGGAAGGAAAAAACTACTCACAACTTGTTGAAAGAACCATGATCAGCTACCTTTGCCAAAAAAGTACCAAATTCATCCAGTTTTTTCTTCAATGGAGTCGCTTCCTGAAAGTTTGTGAGAAAGTTATTATAAGTAGAATCATCACTATATATAGCATCAGGATATGGTCACCATTAATCAAAGTGCTAAAAGACAAACTAATACTAGCACAGCATAAAAACAATGTGAAAACATATACTTCGAATGAAGAGAAACACCATAGTTCAATTTTCTCACAAAAGAAATAAATGAGAGGAAAAATGAATACTTACATCCTCTGTTCTCAGCATTGCATCACGTATACTCCCCATTGCAGTATTAGAACCAACGCCAATAACAACAGCTCTTGCTCTACCAGCTACTACAACAGTACCCTGGGAAGCAAAGACAATACAGCATGCAAGTCTCAGACGAAACAATAACTGGGGGATGACTGCAATGAGGCAAATGTTTATAAGAAAATGTCTGTGTTCATAGATGTATTTTGAAAAACATTCCAGGAATCTGAAATAAAGCAGTTCAAGAAAATTTATCTACTGTTGTTGGTGTGTTAAAGGTTCTCAAGTCTCAACTGTTATTGTTTCAGTAAGGTTTTAGAAGATAATCATACAAAGATTAAAACAATAATTGACTTACGTACTTTTTTTCATGGTATTTGGATCTTTCTAGATTTGGCAAACAAAGATGCTCATAAATAATAAGAGAGATGCTAGTGTTAGACAGAGAGGGAGAGTGCAAGTGTGAATGATTAGTTGTATTGCAATAGCTCAATGGGCAGTATATAGTACAAGGACACACACAAGAGTAAACCCTAGACTAGGAGTAGAATACCACAAATACCCTTAACACCCCTCCTCAAATGCAAGACATATGCAATAGCATTACATTTGAAAGGGTTGACATTATAATAGGGAAAATCCAAAGTCCGAGTCTAATAATGTTGTCGTAGAGTGCAGCTCTTAGAAAATATGTCGAGTATCAAAAGATCTCCCATCCGGAGTCGTGCGATAGCCTATAGCACAAGGTGCAGGGGCTGAGAAAGCAGAGGCAAGCGGGAGCAAAGTCGGCCACGACAACACGACGAAGAGGATGAAACCCACAAGAATAGAGAGGGCTATCAAATCAAGTCGAAGAGGAATGGATAGAAGCATGACAGCGCAGATTGAAGCCCGAGACGGCGGCGTAAGAATGCACAAGAAGTCTGCGAGAGGTGCGATCTGAAGCGTATAGCAAGCAACCTTAGAAGCTCGGGGCGGCAGCTCATAAAGAAGTGGCGGCATCATAACGACTTCTACGATTTGCCACAGCTCAGAGAGAAGAGCGGCGGCTGCTGCCATGCGAAAGAGAAGGAGTAGGCCAGAAAGCAATTGGCTGCCTGACAAGAAAGTTGTGGATTCGCACGGCTTATACGAACTCAAAGATAAAGTGTCACGGACTTGGATAGACTCAAAGGAGCAGCAGATACTAGCAACAACACTCTCTAACAGCGGGGGAAGCTGCAAGAAGCCGGAGCGAGAATGCAAGTGTGAATGATTAGTTGTATTGCAATAGCCCAATAAGCAATATATAGTAAAAGGACACACACAAAAGTAAACCCTAAACTAGGAGTGGAATACACCCTTAACAGCTAGCACAGGTTTCAATTATTCTGAAGGAACAAGACATGTGCAGATATGAGCAGGATTTTCACAACGAAATACATGCAATGAGACATAACAATTAACAAGTGCAAACTCATCAGGTGCAATCACGCAAACTTTCTATGTTAATCATTGGATGAGGGATGGATGATTCGCATTTGGGGGTACTTGAGGGTCACATGATGGATAACTTCCTCAATAACCACTTCACATGCTGGAAAGTCATTTATGAGAGTTCCTGCCTTCTCAAAACCATCCAAATCAATCCCTCATCCAACAGTCCATGTGAGAGTTTACATGATTTCACTTAAAGATGCATTTTTACTTTATATGTCCCCTACATGGAATACATGGGACACTAAAAAATTTGGAAAATTCTATGTGACATAATCATATTACATGCATGACTGTATGATTCATCATGAAGCTTTATAGTGCCATGGAATCCATCTAACTTAATGGCTCGGATATTTTCAACATGGTGTATTAGGTATTTAATTAAATTTCTTTTTTTATTTCTGAGAAACTTCCTTGGTAATATAAAATTCTTAGTTTGGCTAGAAGCCTTTAATGAAAAGGTTTATGCAGAAATGCATTAAAAAAGAATGGATAGTAGATATATTCTCATATTAAGATATGCATATGGTTTCCATTCAGACAGGCAAGGAAAGGAATAATTAGGTTTGCTTTCAGTTGTACCATCATATACAGATACTGAATTGAGTGTCACAGTCAGCTTGATATACTTACCGAGAAAAGAATGTTTGTTTTGTCCTGGTAGACAGCATTCGTTGATGAAGTTGATTCAAGCTCTTTAGCCACTGAACAGCTTTCCCCTAGAATAATCCACAACATAAGCAGGTGTATTCAGAAACGCTGATGCTAGAGCAGTTGATAGATCATAGGGATTGCTTTTGCGATCATGTACAGTTTGGATTATAACTCATCAGGATAAGAAACAGCTATCCTCTCGTTAAGAGCTCTACAAGATCCGCTTTAGACACTAGGAATTTTAGCCGATTGGCCATTGTTTTTTCATGATAAAGTTATTGATAAACTAAAAATATGGAACGAAAATTATTCAATACAAGAAATTTTGAATTGTCATAATTGGGACCAACCAAATGAACAAATAATATCTGCCAGATTAACAAATATATTTCCTTTCCCTAATTCTTGCGAAAAGTTATCTTCCTACAAGAGCAAATGTTTGATTCCAACTGATTTTAGAAATCACACACATCATTTAACAATGTTATTTAGAACAGGGAAAAGTCCTATTTTGATCCTTCAACTTCATGCGCAGTCCATTTTAGGACAAATACATTTTGAATGTCTCATTTTGGTCCTTCAACATTCTATTCAGATCTCATTCTACTCCTTGCAATTCAAAAATCGTGTCGAATTGGCACCTGAGGTCAAACCTCAATGCCAAGGAGATCTTCTGAATCAGAGTCAAAAATTAAGAGGCCAAAATGGCTCTGAAAAGTTTTTTAGGTCAAAAAACAGATTAGAGTCCAAATTAGGACTGTAGGAGGATCAAAGGGGGGCTGTTTCCTTTAAAAATATGAAATTGTTTCAGAAAATTTCCAAAGTGGAGTTTCTTGCAAATAATCAAGCCTTGGATCCACCATAATTTTCATCAAATTGAAATATTAAAGGCATAGGTGGCCTAGCCAGCTAATAAGAAGACCTCTAAGACCAGTTTATGGAACTTTAGCTCCAGAATATCCGCAATTAGCTTTTTGAGGTATCTCCGAGGTGTAATCATGGATATTTTATAGCCAATATACTGCTTTCATACTTCATAGAACTATCAATTTTCTTTCTCTTTTCCCGTTGTTTTTTGAGTTTTTCTAGGTCTTTAGAATGGACATGGAACCTCCAATCTCACCTTTCACTAATATATACATACATAAATTAGATTATAGCATGCACATTATTGTCATAATTACCTAACATAATGTTTCTAGTGATAGCCACATTGCCAGATGAGTACATGAATGAAAACATGGCATAGAATTTCTCTTATTCTGTAAAACAAAATTACCACAACGAACTATTAAACTTCAGAATTCATATTAGGATGAATAAGAGGATGGGACAGGAAAAGGAAAATAGTACCTGTCAGAATTGCCTGGTCAACACGCAATTGATGACTTAGCATTTCAACCATTCTCATGTCAGCCGGAACTTTGCATCCAACTATTCCACAAGAAAACAAGCGGTGCCTAAGTTACACCATAAACATACTAGGCATGGTACCAAAAGGAAATCATCAGAGCATTGGACAGAACCTCCCACTTCTACAATATCTCCAGGGACAAGCTCCGTTGCTGGAAGTATAGAAAAGCAACCTACCAAATTGAACATTGACAAGTGTCTCAAACTCTCGATCATCTAGACATCTATGATTAAAAAAATCATTGATATTTAACAGTAAGGAGTTTATAAAGTGAAGATATATCAATCGCAAATATTTAGATAAACACTTTGTTTTCGCTAGTCATCAAAGACGAGGAACGTTGCCCAGGTGCAAAGTGCAAACTGATTAAAAAAAATACTTCTGAACCAAAGAAGTATTATGTAACTAAATATGTTGCTCTTAGTCAAAACGTTTTTGTTTTAACTTATCGTCTTCATAAAGTCTGATAGCAAAAACAAAGCTAGAATTGCAGCCGAATTCCCAGTGTATTGATAATTTGATATATATGTAGGGACAAGACATATGCCTTAAGAAATCAGGAATGCAAATAATAATGATAATAGCTGACAGGAACAAAGGTTTGCACAGCAGTCTGCTTCTTAACATGATGCTTCCTCAATATAAGTAATGCACCAAAGCTATCAATGTTTGAAGGGAAATTTTGGTTCATATCACAGCCCAAAGTGTAAATTTTAAAAAAAACACTTGTTGTGGGGGAATTCCCTACCAAAGGAAGCGTGGGCCTAGGGCGACAGCCAAGGACGATGGCCCTAGCTCAGCCGCAATCAATTAGTTAAGGAAAGAGATAATATCTCTAGTCGGTTTCTATCTTTAGTTGTAAACCCCTTATATAAGGGAAGGAGATTATGAATAAAGGGCAAGCAAAAGATTAGCAATTTTCTCTCCCTTCCCTCTCGGTTGGACCCTGTCATAGCCATTGCGCTTGAGTGAGTTACATCACGGCACCGTTCAAGCGCAAGGTTCCCAGGCCTCGACCTCCCGTATTTCATAGTTATCAGTTGCGCTCCCCCAATGGCATGTGGGCCCACGCCTCACATGTCACTGTCACAGCAAGTGGTATTTTGTTGAACTTGAAATTTTCAAGTGGTATGGTTCAAACTTCAAAAAAATTCCCATATTTGAAATTTCAAAACTCAAAGAGTATATGCAACTCATAAGTTAGCAAAAGTTTTAGTGAGCAACTAATTATGTGAACATTTGCTTACACACACATGATGACATGACTGAAGCACTATGCATCATGTGAGCAAAAGAAATACAATTGAAATGCAACAATCAATTTTCAAAAGTTTCTTACCATTGCGCAACACCGTTGCAACATCAGCTTGATAAGCCCGTAACTCCTACAGATTTGTTATAAACAAGTCATTAAGGATGGTCGACAAAAGTTGGCCATTGCAATGCAAATCAAGACAATTAACAAATTGCATTCAAACAGTAGCATATGGCAATTAATATAAACCATGCATACAAGCGATCTCTTATGCAACAATGGGCATTAGAAAATCAATCATTAGGACCAAAATCAGTGTTCTGACCATTACTCTCAATATCTCAATGAACTACAATGGAGTTGAAATAAACAACAAGAGAACATGGCCAGGATAAAGAGGGTGTATACGCATCCAAGTGATTAGAAAAACAGTAGGTTTTTTAAACACTCCAAGTTCCACCTCTCTAAATAATATAGCCACATAGGTATGTTTATAGAAAAATAAAGATACATACGGGCAGCAGAAGATTAAAGCCACATATATCATCTCACAACATTTGCAAAAAAAAAAAAAAACATATCACACAGCAGGAAACCAGATCTGCAGAACTAGACACAACATAGACTATTAGAGTCTTATTTAGAAGTAAGAAACCTCGAGAGCTTTTTCAGCATTTGTTTCAGTGATCACACCCACTGCTGCATTTGCTGCCAATATCATAAAGATAACCTACAATCAAAATAAAAGCCACCTAATTAGTTACTGCCTGCATGTAGCACTTCACAAATCATTTTCTACACATGGGATATATCCACCAAACTGGATCAACTTACAGATGGTTCCAAAAATGCTGCTAATCCGGTTTCACCATTCATTCGAGCCAAAAAGAAGGATATCACAGCGGCTGCTATCAATATTTTGACGAGTAAATCATCAAACTGCTTCAAAACTAACTTCCAAAAGGGAGTACCTGGGTCAGAAAAACCATCTTTAATAGATGAATAATAAAGGGTATACGAAAGTACATGTACAAACAACAAACAAAAACAAAAGTAAAACAAACAAAGGTAAAACAAACCCAAAATGTAAGGTGTATAAAAAATGGGTGACCTCCGAAGAAAAGTTAGTGTTAATCAAATCAAGCTCAGAAGACACATCAACCAACCAATTGACTGATGAGCGTATTGCACACATTGGCATGCACTCACAAACAATAGCAAATGACAGAGCAGGAAGGTACTTGTATGTTGTACATGGATGCAATAATGCAACCACCAAACAATGAAAAGGGACATTTTTCTAAATAAAGAGAGAAGAACATGGTGGCATTTCACACAATTTAGTTGGCCACATTAGTCAGTAACCGCATTTTATATAAAAATGTGGTAATGCAAATAGTGATTAAGATGACTATATCTCCTCTTCTACATTTCCTTTAATCTTTTTCCTTTCCTATGATTTTATACTTGCTGTAAAATCCTTATAAAGCAGGATCTTGTTAGTCGCTGTAAACTTCAATTAACTTATTGCTTCTGTACCTGGAGCCAAAGAGAAGGGCAACTATAGAATATCTTGTGAGCATCCAAAAAGGTTTTTTTTCTAACATACCAAATGCAAAAGCTGAATACAACAAGTTATCGTCTAAGGTGGGGGTGGGGGATTGAGGGAATCAAGGGTGTATTATTACCACATCTCCACTTTCTACCCGTTCTTTAATGCTATACTATAAAAGAGGTTGAGTGGTTGTACTATGCCAATTAATAGGGGTATGTATGGTCCAATATCATTAGCTATATCTTACATTTCATGCATCCTTGGTCCGTACGCATGGTGGGCTTAGACTTATATTGTAAAATGGGCGGAGTAGATGATAACCAAACAGCACCCAAGACTAACAGGAAGCAACTTATTCAAATTCTGACATTCTGTACAATTACGGTGTGTGTGGACTGCGTAACTGTGGATTGATAAATCAGAGCTAATGCCATGCTTACCAGATGATAAAATAATTACATACTTGGATTTTTATAGAGAAGCTCATTGACTGTTTAGCGTTCCTATGATAAAAAAAAAGTTTGGGATACCAACTTTTTCTTACAATAAACACGAAAATGGTATATACAGGTAATATGTAATGTGTTGTGAGACATAAAACAAAAGTGAGAAATTAGAGATGATAACTTACTTTCTTCTTGGGGCAGCACTGAAGGTAATTCATGCATGAAAACAATGTACACAAATCAGTGAAGGTCAACATAATGATAAGAATTTTAGAATAATCAAAATTGAAAATTGTGAACAATGCAATGCAAAAGTAAGTAACAAAACATAAATACACCAGCACTAAAAATTGTGCAGGGGCCTAAATTGAAGCTTTCAAGTTTCAAGTGATGAATACCAGGGGTCTCAACTACATTGAAAGCATGAAAACTGTATCAATTCAGTTCAATCAACACTACTGCCATTTCCCCATGGGCATAAAATTCTGATTCATTCCGGGTGTTGTCCCTTACAAGTTACAATGACTTTCCTATTTCATTCAGGCGTTAGAAAAGTTAACACATGTGAGTTGTGGCATTACTTCATAAATAAAATGTTTGCATAAACTTATCTAACAATTAATTAGGTATGCAATGGTAGAGAGGTTTCTAGTACAACGAGCTCACAGAAAAAATCCGTGCAAACCACTTTTTCTTATTTAGAAGTGCTCTGATTTTAGATGGTGCTAGTCGCTAGCAATTAACCACCAAACAGATTGGGCATACCAGATGCTACAAATATCAAGGATTACTATAATAGTTACTTTGCGTGAAGTAAAAAATATCTTCGTTTCGATGAATTTGGAGAGATTGCATTCCGAGATTAGTGCAAAGCAGTTCATAGAGAGAGAGAACCAAACATGTCCTCCTCTGAAAAACTTTCTCACTCAACATAACCTCGAATCCTTCTCTCTGTTTTCAGTTGCCGTCTCCTTTGCATAACAATTCACCTAAATTGTAAAACTATCAACATACTGAACTCAAATAGTTCTGCGTCCTATTAAAACCAATACAATTTTGTCTAAATGATCCAACCAGTCAATCCCTACCAACAGAAAAACGTAATCTAAACGCACAGGAAAGCCGAAGTGTCTCACCATTTTTGCCGTAAAGCCTCGCATGCTGCACCACCTGCCCACACAAACCAAAAACCAAATCAGTCCAGCCCAATCCACCGCATTTACCGTACCCAGGTCAAAATTCACAGAGCGAATCGCTTCGTATCAGCACCTGCGAGTCGGAGAGACCCTTGGTTCGATCCACGCCGAACGCTTCGAGCACCTGCGAGGACGGCGGCGACCCTATCCGTGAGAGGCGGCGGCGAAGGGATCGATTGGTGACGCGAGGGGGGTTAGAGGTCGGAACAGTGCCTTACCTCTGCGACGGATTTGGCATAGGCGTCCTCCATGGGCGCCGACGCCGATGCGCGATGCGGGAGCGAGGGAGGGAGGGGCTGGTGTGGCTAGGGAGAACTGGAGAAGTGACCGGATCTGTCTGTTTGCCTGCGGTGTTTAGCAACGGTGGGATTTTCTCAGCGGGGTACACGTGGCATCGGGATCTCCTGCAGCTGGTCCGGCTCGACCGCAGGAGCACGGGAGGTGAAGTACGAGACTAGGCCTGATAATGGACCGAGGCCTGACTCTAGACCCATCCTAGCCAATGATGTGTAACAGATAGTCCAACCCAGTTCGGCCGAATTAAATTTATTTTGAATCCTACCCAGCCCTGCACAACAAGAAAATGGCCCCAGCCCTGGCCTAGCCCATTTGAATTCTTAGGGCCAACTCGTAATATAGTAGTGCAATGAGGCCCATGGGGCCTTTTAATCTTACTGGCTGCTCTGTTGCTTTACGTGAAGTATGGAGAAGATAATACCCATTCCAATTGAGTTCAAACTTATTACAGATTCGATTCATCAGATTCTATTTGTTGACAACTAAGATCGATCACTTTATCCCCTGTGCTGCACTGAATCTACAGATTGAACACAGTAGGTAAAATTCCGTCTAACTAAAATGAATACATCGGTATCTCAACCAAAAATTTTGAACCATTGAAAGATGTCCTACTTACTTTAGCTCGTTGACTATCGATCAACCAGTGCCTTTGCTGCCTCTCGAGCGAAGAATTTTGCCTGTATGGAAGTAAAGTCACATAACTGAATAAGCAGTAAGCAACTAAATTAGTAACTCGAAGGAAATACGGGCTAGCAATATATATCCGGAATTGGAATTCTGACAAAGTCGTAATGCTTATATTGCGAGGCATGCCATCAGTAATCTACAAAGCTACCAAGCTTGCTAAAAACCTAGTCCTACATGGAACATATTCCTTCTATCCACGGCAGGAACAATTTTCAGCTGCCTGAATCAAGATAAGGAGACGTGCTATATGATATTTGTTTCTATTAATTGCTCCTCAATTAGAAAGCAACTTTCTGTCACTTAAATAAGAGTGTCTCAACCCTGTCACCTTCATTTCAGATTACTTTTACACTCAAAATGGTGTAAAAATGTATAGTTGGCGGATGGCTAGAGAGCAGCAAGACGGTAACCAAATGTGTAGATCCCTAATGCCCATGAACATCATAAATTTTTTTATTGTTCTGATCTTTAAGACTGCAAATCATTTTGAACCATGGTTAACAATTCGGTATGTCAGATCACAAATGAAAACATATCAAACTGGGATTCGATACTGAGGTAATATCAAACGCAAATCTTAGTAATAATGGAATTGTATAGCATGCTATTTGATTTAACACTCAAAGAGGCACAGATAACATGCACAACAAGCATGCTAGTTCACAGAATTCTGAATATGTTGAAATCAAACGATAGTATTGTACTGCTGCGAAAAACCAAACGATGGTATTGTACTACTGCGAAATAATGCACAATATCACGACAATTCACATATGAACACTATCGATCGCATCCTCAAAAACACAGAGCAACGCGATCCTCCTAAAATCGCTATTGTAAAAATAAAAATATCGGCGAGATCAAGCAATATCTCAAATTTGAAAAGGCTCTGAGCTAATCGGCTCACGATAAAATAAGCACAATTAGTATGCGAGATCACATCGAAGGAGCTCTAAAATGGGATCTCTACACGCAGATCGATCGAGGCGAGGCGAAGCGTGGGTCGCACCTTGGGGTTAGGCCAGGCATCGAGTCAGCTCCATCCACGGTAGAGGAGATGCCATGGGAGGCGCTCGGTCGAGGATCTTGGCGCGATCGTGACCAAGGATCTTGGCGAGTCGAAGCGAGGATCTTGCGCGCGGCGGTGGAGGAGGCCGACGAGGAGGAGATGGCGAAGTATGACCAGCCGGCTGGGAGGGAGTCGGGAGATATGCCACTGAGGACTCCTCGGCGAGGAGGCGATGAGCTGATGAGGCCAACCCTATTCCGTCCGTAGGCCACGAGAGAGGGTTGGGCCCTTACACGGCCCAAAATTTCTGATCCATTTTAGTCCTAACCCAATCCTATTTAAAGCTAGCCCAATCCTATCCTTACCCTTTTTTATTTCTACCCATTTGATATAACCCAAAATAAGCCCATTTACTGGCCCAACCCTTTCGGCCCGATAAATCATGGCCCATTACCAGGCCTATGAGACAGGTGATCAACGCTTCGCTTTGCTTTCTCGCCAACAAGCTGCAACTCGGTAAGTTAGACGTTTATTTGGTTTGTAGAAGATAAATGTGTGTTGACGGTTGGGTCACCGATCTTACGAAAATAAATAGAGAAAAATGACAAAAAGTTTTTGCGAGAGAATGGTACTACTCTTTATTGCTATGAACTGGATCCTTTACAGGGAGTGTCTTTGACAAGGCAATAGGCTAGTCCTAATTACACTGAGTGTAATGCTTGCTATACTATTGAATTAGACTTGAAACATGAATCTAATGTCGATTGTGATACTTCAATCCGATGCCTTCATTCCTCCGTGCTCCATCTTTAAATAATCATCGAAGGGGTGGCAGTTACTCTCGAAGAATACGTCTGTTGGAAGTGACGCGTCCGGTCTGAGGGTCAGTTACAGTTAATAAAATAGTGACTAATCGTCGGTTGGTGTATGTGAGACACTAAACCGTATAGTGGTCATTGCCGTTGTCTTAGGACCATGAAACGTTGCCTGGTATGGAGCAAATATGACATATGTTCCATTCATCATGCGGTAAAGAATATACTTGGAGTTAGATCCAGATGTCAATTCATCGCTTCTTCGAGTAGTTACCTGGTCGGAGTTAAGGCGCAGGAGCTCATCTGACCATGGTTCTCATAATGTAACTTTTGGAATCCTTACGACCCCGGTGTCGTTAGCCTTAGGGGTTATGACCATGAAGACTATGGTGTTTTACTATGTATTAAAGTAATACATAGAGATTTTAATCCCCGTCGGCTAGTCCCCGAACTTTAAATGAATTGGTCATGTGTACCATCCTCTGATGAAAAAATCATATCGGGCAGACCCTCATTTAATGCCGTGAGAAACAAGATGGTTTGTATTCACTTTAAAGTTGAAAAACTGCCTTGAGAACCAAAGAGTTTTTCTGTCCGTTGAAAAAAATGTCTGTGTCCGTTGAACTTTGGGTAACTCCCGATTGCAGTTAAGGAATTGCGGCTATAAAATCCTCAGTACGCACAGTTTTAGGGTTTTTATGCCCTCAGTTCTTCCTTGAACCCCCTTTCACCTTCTTGCCAAAAGCCTTCTCCGACCACCTTTTGCTTTCTCACTGAAAACTTCTCCAGCCTCTTTTCATTCTCTCGCCAAAATCGAACTATATCGGACTCGATCAACAAGTGGTTGATTTTTTATCTGAGCGGGAAGAAGCTCAAGGCTCTGGAGGAGATTGGGATGCTTCCTAATAAGAATCTGATCAAGTAGAGGTCAGCAGCCGAAGAACATTACCCGAGCAGAGAAGAAGGGGAAATCCCTGTATTTCTGGCCTACATCGAGTGCAGGCTCAGGTTTCTGGTACACAAGTTCCTCTTCCAAGTTCTTGAGTACTATGATGTCGAGCTGGTGAACTTAGCCCCCAACTCAATCGTCAACCTCAGCATCTTCGTCTACCTCTGTGAGGCGTACCTGGGGATCCGACCAAATCTGAATGTCTTTGGGTATTTCTACAAGATGGTGAGGTCAGGGAAGTCTGCGGCTGGACCTGAGGAGTGCTCGCAGCGCCTTCACGACGGGAAAGCCGACGAGTACATCCGAATGTACTCAAAATCACCATGGTCGTCATGGAAGAAAAGCTGGTTTTACATGACGGTTACAGAGAGAGGGCGGCCTCTACTTCACCGGCAAGTCAGCGAGCGATAATCTCAACTGGTGGTCCACCGTAAAGAAGGAAAGAAGGGTCGAAAGGTGGATCGAAGCCATCAAAGACCTCAATGCCCAAGGCTTGACCTCTTGGCACGTAGTGAGGGACTTTTTCATACGTCGAATAAGTCCCTTGAAGCTCTAAGACCGAACCATGCTCCGGTACATTGGTCGTGACAATGCGACCAAGGATTCCAAGGAAGGTAAGTCCTGAAGACTCCGACCAGCAAGGCTTATTTAGTTGATTATTTTGTAACCCTAAAATCTTTATATATTTTTGAAACCCTTTCCCCTGATGAGATCAGGGAACGGATCAAACTGATCTGCGCTGGGGAGCCTGATATCAAGGCTTCGTTCCCCAACATCTTGGTTGTTGTCTCTTTAAAAGAGAAAATGAAGAGACTCAAGGTAAATAGCTACTTTGTTCTTCATCGCTTATATATTCTCCGATCAGTATATAACTCAGCTCTAATACGTAGGCGATCAGGTTGAGGCTAAAAGAGTCTAATAAGGGCTCTTCATCATTAGTTGTTCCGACCGACTCCTTCTCGGCGATCAGTGAAGATGATGATCTCCCGAAGGTAAAAGAGCATTTGACAAGGAGTATATATTTTAGATGGAAAAAATTCATCACCTAATTAAAACTGGGTTTTTTATTAGGCGGGAGAGAAGAAGGATCCGCAGACTGGAACTGCAGAGGTCGTAGGCCCCAGAATGATCGTTCATGACCTGACAGTTGCTACCAAAGCAACCGTCTTGGAAACTGACCAAGAAACCGTCTCCGACCAGCTGGTCAAGGACCTCGATCACCCGATCGAGGATATCACTTCTGACCGGAGGTCGGAGGATGTGAAGGGTATAACCAACCCTACTAGCACAGAACCGGTAAAATTGGTAGAGAAGAAGAGGAAAGCAAGCGCTACGGATTTTGCTCTAGCGCGTTTCAAGATCAAAACCAAGAAGACGACCAAGTATGTATATGTGAAAAAGACTTATGAAAAATACATGCCTTTTGCGTCTCTGGAATTCTAAAATCTTGATTTTCCTTTCTTCTGTTTTTATAGATCCTCTGGTGCTCTGGTCGTCTCCGACCAGAGCACCCATCAGGAGAAAATTCCTGATGAAAAGGAGATCGAGCCAACACCCGAGCAGCTGGCAGTGCCAGCGTCTGCTCAGGAGCCTGTGGTGGCTCCAACCCCACCTATGGAGGTGGAGGTTCCTGAGGGGCCCCAATAGGTTCTGATCACTGCTGGGAAGTCTCCTCTCCCTGGCAGCTTCCCTTATAGCCCTCGGAGGTGGAGGTTCCTGAGGGGCCCCAGTAGGTTCTGATCACTACTGGGAAGCCTCCTCTCCCTGGCAACTTCCCTTATGGCCCTCGGTTCATCGATGACGAAGAACTCGATGAGGCTTGGGGAAGGATATCGGACCGTCAAGCAGAGACAAGCCCTGATAATATTTTCGTTCAATATAATAACGTAGCGATCCGGGTAAGCATCTACGACCACCTTTATAGCCTTTCCCTTAAAGTTTGTCAAAAATTTAAAGAAGTTTACTATTTTGTAGCACGTGGTGGAAAATTTTGCTGGGATCAGAGAACTCACATAGCAAATAAAGCTCTTGGAGAAAAAGAACTCCGAATTAGAAAGTAAGTATTTTCTTCTTGGCTTCCTCTCTCCTTCTTTGCCTATCCTGCTCTTGTTCTGTTAATTAACTTATCTTTTTATCATATTTGATAGATTCAGAGAAAAATAAAGAAGAGGTTATGGCCAAAGAAGCCATAATAAACAAGCTTGAAGGTGAATGCCAAGCCAAGGACCGGTCGATCGAATATCTGACGACCAGGCACAAGGAAGTCATTAAGACTTTCGAGAAGAAGAATCAACGTAACCAGTCGTATACTTGACTAGTGTACTATCTTTTTCCAATTATATGTATTTATCCTTTAGTCTACTCGTGCAAAACAAACTCAAGCATCGGAGAGAGTAGAAAAAACTCTTGAGTTTGAGCAAGGCAAGGAGGCTACTCTTTGGATAGAATCTTGAGGAGAAGGTCAAGACTCTCAATAGGATGCTCTTCGATATAGGATCGGGAGCGCAACTGCCTCTCTTAAAATATCCTGCAGAGAAGATAAACTTCATTGACCAACAACTCGAAGATCTCCGAAGTCTGCTAAAAACTACTCGGGAGAACCATGCGCAGATCATGAAGGAAGCTATGGCTAACGGAGTCAGTCTTGCTTTGGCAAAGCTGAAAGCTTCCGACCCCTCCATTCACCTCCAAGCCATTGAAGAAGACTTCAATTGTTCGGGTGAAGAAATGACCAAGTTGTTCGAGGAAGTAATGCCTCTCGAAAACAAGGTCGCAGAGGAAATGGAGGTCGAATCTCTGTCCCACAGCGACCAGTCTGATGGCCCTAATGAGTAGATAGTTGTAATATAAGAATTATGGATGTAAAAACTCTATCATCAATAAAGTCTTTGTTTATCCTTTCACTCTGCTAAATACTCATATATTTTCTAGCCCCGACTCCTTGTATTAGTATAAGAACTTACTAAAGAAGTAGTAGACTAAGAAAAGAGCAAAAGCCACGACCATGATACAAAGTATGTGCTGATTATATTATAAAAATGATGCAAGTAGCACTAGGAAAACAATTTAGTCGGAACCAGTGTACGACTTCGACCAGTGTTAGATCTTTTTCATAATCGAAATACTGTATAGTACACTACATGATCGGAAGATGTTACTAGACTTAGTCTCAATGATAAGAAATCGTGCAAAAATGTATGCAAAAAGCTACAAGTGGTCTTATTTATATATATTATTCAAAACTGGTCGTAAAGGTTGCTAAGAACTGAAGACATAAAAAACACTTCACAAAACATGCTCGTGCTCAAGTTCGACTAGCAGCGAAAATTGTAAGAAAAGAACCATCGCTAGGAAACTCCTTTCGGTGGGTAGGACCACATGCAGAAAAGAGAGATTTCGACTAGGAGACTTTTCGTGTCTCGACCAGTAGCCAAACGAGAGTAGAACAGAATGTTGAAATGAGGAAAGTTAGTCTTCGAAGTCTTAAGCATGTAATTAACTATATTAGTTGTTTGTGTTATGCTCATTTATTTATTTGCTTCTTCAGCAAAAGAGTATATGGTCGCACGTGAGAACCATAGCTATGATGGTCACTACTAGGGCCTTTTTGGCTTGTGACAATTAAGTCAAGGCCAGAAAAGTAAAAGAGATCCGTTTGGAAGGATATCGGAGAGAATTGGGTCTTCTCCGACTAGTTAAACAATAATAGTATATGACCAGATAATGGATAACAGACATATAAACAATATCACTCATTGAAGAAAGAAAGAAAAGAATGGGTCTTTATTGAAATTGACAAAATATAAAATACATGTATACAAAGAACTTACACAATTGGTCAATGTTCCAAGAATTTGACAAAACACGTCCGTCTGACATGGCTAGTCGTACCGAACCAGGTCCGGTGACTTCGACCACAGTGTATGGACCTTACTATTTGGGAGAAAGTTTATTGTGATTAGTCTGGCCCTGAATTTTTTAGAGAACCAGATCACCTACAGCTAGGCTACGAGGTTGCACCTTACAACTGTGATACCTTCGCATGTCTTGTTGGTAAACCGTCGATCGTATTAGGGCTTGGTTTCGTTGTTCCTCAAGGAAATTGATATTGTCGAGTCTTCGTTCTACCTGATCGTTCTCATTGAAACAATCAGTTCGAGCAGAGCAAATTTTCAGTTCCGGAGGAAGCATGGCTTCGGCACCATAAACCAGAAAAAATGGTGTTTCACCGGTCGCATGACTGGTCGTGGTTCGAATGGCTTATAATACAGAAGGAAATTCTTGAACCCAAGCTCCTGACCGTTTCGTCAACTGGTTGTACACTCGGCGTTTCACTCCTTACATTATGATACTATTAGTTCGCTCGACTACTCCGTTGCTCTACAGATGAGCGACAGAAGCGAAATGTATCTTGATACCTAGATCCTCGCAGAATTCCTGAAATTTTTTGCTAGAGAACTGGGTACCATTATC
This sequence comes from Phyllostachys edulis, assembly GCA_036346405.1. Taxonomy (NCBI): domain Eukaryota; kingdom Viridiplantae; phylum Streptophyta; class Magnoliopsida; order Poales; family Poaceae; genus Phyllostachys; species Phyllostachys edulis. The sequence goes on along the minus strand of CM070550.1, from coordinate 18,123,359 downwards.
TGTGATTATACGACTAGGTATACCGAATCATGTGATCATATTTTTGGTGTGGAACCTCTTAGCGGCCTCAGTTGTTGTTTTAACAACTGGCTCAGCTTCTATGTATTTTGTGAACATGTCAATCATGACGAAAAGGAACTCGAAACCCCCGGGTGCTCTTGGGAAAGGTCACAGAATGTTTAGTCCCCAGGTTGCAAAAGGCCAAAAAGAGGTATTGTCTGCAAAATTTGTGCCGACTGATGTACTTGTCGACTATGAAATTCACATTGTACGCACTTCGTCACGAGCTTTTTTGCATCATGAAGGGCAATTGGCCAGTAGTATCTTTGCCTGAAGGCTTTACCGACCAGTACTCTGTAGGAATGATGTGCTCCACATACTCCTCCATGAATATCGGATAGCAACTTAATGCCATCCGTTTGAGATATGCATATCATCAACACACCGTGAGGCCCTTGTTTATAAAGGGCACTTTCGATCTGAGTGTATGATTTAGCTTTTCGAGCTATACGATCAGCCTCTACATCATCTTCAGGGATAATGTCATGCTGAAGTAATTGTAGATCGATGTCATCCAATTACTACTGGTTGATTTGTACGACCTTCAGAGGAGCATCTAAGTCCTCGGAAGGCTCGAACACCGAGGGTGAATCGAGTTGCTCGAGGAAAACTCTGAGAGGGACGGGTGACCTTGTTGAGGCCATTCGTGCCAACTGATCTACCAGGAAGCTTTTTTCTAGGAATATGTTGGAACTGGAAACCGAAGAAGTGCTTTTCGAGTTTCCGTACTTCCACCAAGTAAGATGGCATTTTGGTACTTGTGCATTGATACTCTTTCCCGACTTGATTTGCTACTAGTTGAGAATCGTCTTTCACTAGTAATATGCAAATCCCAAGCGCTCTGGCTGCTCGGAGTCCTGCCAGTAAATTTTCGTATTCTGCCACATTGTTTGTAGCAGAAAAGTTTAATTGAATGGCAAATTTGATGTGTTCTCCAGTAGAAGATATCAAGACAACTCCAGCCCCCGAGCCTTTGAGCATCAAGGAATCGTCAAAGTACATTGTCCACTCGTCGTGGTATGCATACTCAGGCCCTTGGGTGGGTTTAGGGTTCGTCCATTCGACAATGAATTCTGCTAAAGCCTGTGGGTATCGTTCTTTTGGTTCATGTAAGACTTAAACCACGTTATATCCTACCATTGGATGTTGTCACGCTCAGCGACCCGATCTTGATTGATAAACGTGGCGTTGCGACCACGATATATCAACAAGGTTTCTCCCGACCTTAGAGATACTAAGATCGAGGTACTCATAAGGTACTTCTTAAGCTCTTCAAAGGCATCATTTGCCTCTTTAGTCCACTCGAAACTTCCATGTTTTCGAATAAGTTTGAAGAAAGGTAGTCCTTTTTTCACTTAATCGTGCTATGAAACGACTTAGCGCTGCCGTACAACCGGTTAGTTTTTGGACTTCCTTCTTTGTGGTTGAAGGGCGCATCTGGTCGATGGCTGATATATTTGCTGGGTTTGCTTCAATTCATCTAGCCGAAACTAGAAACCCAAGAAACTTTATAGAAGAAACTCCCAACACACACTTATCTAGATTTAACTTAAGGTTATGCCTTCTTAAGTTATTGAAAGTCTCGTGTAGGTCGAAAATATAATCGCCAGCGTTGATGTTCTTCACAACCAAGTCATCAACATAAGCTTCTAGATTTCGACCTATCTGAGATTAAAGGTTTTTTTTTCATTAACCTCTGAAAAATCACACCAGCATTCTTGAGTCCAAATGGTATCTTAACATAGCAGTAAGTGCCATACGGAGTGACGAAGGAAGTTTTCTCTTCATCATCTTTACTCATGTTGATCTAGTGGTACCCTAAATACGCATCTAAAAAACATAACAACTCACACCCGGAAGTATAGTCTACAAGTTGATCAATGCGTGGAAGGGGAAAGTCATCCTTCGGACAAGCTTTATTAAGATATATGAAGTCAATACACATTCGTCATTTCTCATTGCTTTTTCTAACCATTACAGGATCAGTGAGCCAATCTGGGTGGTCGACTTCACGAATAAATTCATCCTTAAGAAGCTTGTCGATCTCCGACTGGATTGCCTCCTTCTGATCAGGTGCGAAGCACCTTAGCTTCTGCTTGACCTGTTTTGTCAGGCTAGAGAGCTAGCATGTGCTCGATCACCTCCCTGGGGACTCCGGGCATGTCGGACGCCTGCTAGGCAAATACTTCCAGGTTTGCTCGCAGGAAGGAGACGAGTGACTCTTCCTATTTAGGGTCGAGTCACGCCCCGACCAATACCGTTTGGGTAGATGTGTTAGTATTTCCTAACCAGACGACATTTTGACTCTTTCTAGAGAAGCGTCTTTCCCGAGTGGAACCTCCTTGGTCTGGTCGGAAGGCTTTGGAGCCACCTTTGGTCTCGAGTGCTTGACCTGCACGGAAGGCGGATTAGTTTCCCTGGTCAGAAGTTCATCGACTAGTTCTAGGGATTTCCGATCGCATGCATAAGCCATTTTTCGATCTCCTCAAACCGTGATAACTCCTTTCGGTCCTGGCATTTTTAAACTCTAATAACCGTAAAGTGTGGCTATTAGGAATTTTGCCAATACCGGACGACCGAGGATTCCATTGTATGCTGTTTCGAAATCCACCACATCAAATGGAATCTTTTCCGTTCGGAAGTTGTCAGGCTTTCCGAACTAACCGGTAGGGATAGTTGCCCTATCGGTTTAGCGGTAGAATCAGGAACTATGCCATGGAAGGCATATTTCACATGTTTTACCTTCGACCTGGGAATTTGCATTTCTTCCAATGCCGCCATAAATAACATGGTTAAAGAGCTACCTCCGTCTATCAAGACACGATTAACTTTGCAATTATTAATTATAGGTTCAACAACAATAGGGAATATACCTGGTCGAGTCGATGGGATGGGGTAGTCTTCTTTGCTCAAGGAGATAACCATTTCCAACCACCTGGATGGCTTGACGGTGACCGAAGACTCGGCAAGGTTCACCTCCCGCTCCACCGCCTTCAGTTAACGTCTTGACTCGTACGAGGAGGATCCACCAAAAATCATATCGACTGTGTGTTGAGGCTCTTGGTACTTCATCTCTTCGTCGCCGTCTTTATCCTTTTAGAGCTTGGTTCTCCAAGTTCCATTACGGAGGGGAAGAGATCTTTACCTAAGTAGTAATCCTCTAGTTTCTTTTGCCACGCTCGGCAGGTGTGCAGATCATGCCCTGCTGCCTGATGAAGTGGGCACCACTTCTTGTTCTTCTTGTAGGCGTCGGTCGGAGCCTTAGCCTTGTTCCAACTGGAAAAGTCTTTCTTGCCCTTGGTAAAAAATTTCTGGAATCGCAAGGACTTCTTTGTTGTCGAGTTTGCGATTCTTCTAACCCTTGAGAGACTTCTTACTTCTCTTCTCTTTTTTCTCCAAGTCAGGTTGAGAGATTTTATCTTTTCGATCAATAGCTTCACACCATTCAACAACTTCGCTTGCGACTGCATATTTGTCAGCCATGTCGAAAAGTTCGACGGTCGTTCATGGAAGATTCATTGCAATATCCTTTGTAAACCACCGATTCCTCAACCCTGCTTTAAAAGCCTGGATAATAGAAGATTATGTGACTTCTGGAATAGAGTTTCAAACCTGGCTAAACCTCTTAATATATTGTCGAAGAGTTTCATTGGTCTTTTGCCTGATTCGATGAAGATCGTCTTCTTTTAAAGGCGTTCGTGCGTGCCACGGAAGTTTCGATCGACAAATCCGAGTTGCTACTAAGTGTAGATAGATCCGACCGGTAGGTTTAGCAACCACGACCGGGCAGACACTTCAAGGACCGTGGGCTAGTAGTTTGTCATCATGTTGTCTTTACCAACAGTAGCTTTAATGGCGGTAGTATAGTTTTGAAGAAATTCTAACGGGTTATGAGTCCCATTGAACTTCTCTATGTTGACTGGTCGGAACCTGTCCGGCCAACGAACAGCTTGGAGCCCTGCCGAGAATGCTTGATAGCTCGTAGTGGAGTTGTGGTGCCTTCTTTAAAAAGGAACCAAATTATAGTCGGTTGGGGACCGGTTTCTTAGGTTTGCATACCTAGTATCCAGTGTCCTGATCAGGTCGTAGACATTAGTGTTACGTCTTTGACCACCTGCTTGGTTTAGATGATACTGAAGGTCATCGGAACCAAGTGGTCTTTCCTCTTGACGAGGAGGAGAGGCTACTAGGAAGAGGCGTCTTCCCTCATGATTTCCTGGTCGGAATCTACGAGGGGGTCTTGGTATCGATCGGTCCTTCATCCGACCATGTTGTTCCCTGTTGAGGGAGGAGCGTTGGGATGAAGTCATCATTTGACTTTACGAGTGCCTTTTCTCCCGGTACATTTCTGTACGCTGCATGATTTGTTGGCGGATCTCCGACACCTGCCCTGCAAGTTGAACATAACCTCGAGTCCCTTCTAGAGTAGGATCTGGGTTATTAAGAATGTTTCAAACTTGTTGCAAGTTTTGTATTGTTACCGAAGGTCTCGGAGGACTCTGACTAGCAGCGGGTGTTTGATGAATCGAATGTCCTTTCGACCTTCCGTCTTGCCCTGTCCGACCTGTTACGCGTTGTGAGGCAGGCATAGGTGAATTAAATGATCGACGTTCATCAGTTAGTTCACCTCCGGCAGGTGATGCTTGAGCGCCCGTACCATTTCCATCAGTATGTGGTGGTGGGTTAAGCCGTGGAGGACTGTGCATGACATCTTGATCGGTATCTCCGGTTGTGTTAACCTCGTGGCGCCAGTAGCAATCCTCCGATAAGCTCCCGTCGTAACTAAGGGAGATCCTTCCATTGCTTCCGCAAGGAGCCTCCACGATGGAGAGCGGCAGAGATTGCCACCTCCGGTGGGCTTTGTGGTGGAATCAGCCCGATCCGCTGAATTACCGATCGTATGCTGAGTTTGATCTTGCTCACTTGGCCTACGATTGGTAATAACTTCATTGATACCCTCACAAGATGTCGGTTGGCCCTGGAATATGTAGGAGCCGTTGGCGAATACTGGTCGCCCATGACAATATTGAGAGTACATAGATTCTCTGATTGCAGCATCGGGCTTCCGTTGCCGGTATTGCCGGTCGGATGGACCGAGCTTGTAGACGCATTCGGACGTTCCGAATTGGTCGGAACGAGCGGTTCCTCTGGGTTTGCCACTGATGGTGGTGGTGAATCCTCATCGATTCGGTCGATTTCGCTAATCTCAGTAAATGGCGAGCCGGTCGAGGATGATGATGACGACATCCCATTTTCTTCCTTGGCGTGGATGCATGCGTCCATATCGAGGTTGGAATAGTTCGCCAAATCGAACCAGTTTTCCTCATCGCAAGTCCCCGCCATGTTCGCATGAGCGACAATGGAGCGAAGGAAAGCGAATGAGGAATGCTGAGCGAAGTAATCTTCAGGAACTCAATGCCTTAGCCCCACGGACGGCGCTTGCTGTCGACGATCGAGTTGCCGATCTTACAAAAATAAATATAGGAAAATGACAAATAATTCTTGGGAGAGAATGAGATTGCTCTTTATTGCTATGAATTGGATCCTTTATAGGGGGTGTCTTTGACAAGGCAGTGGGCTAATCCTAATTATACTGAGCGTAATACTTACTATGCCACTGAATCAGACTTGAAACACGAATCTAATGCCAATTGTGATGCTTCAATCCGATGCCTTCATTCCTCTGTGCTCCATCTTTAAATAACCATCGAAGGGGTGGCAATTACTCCTGGAGAAGACGTTTGTTGGAAGTGACGTGTCCGGTCGGAGGGTCAGTTATAGTTAATGAAACAGTAACTTGTCGTCGGTTGGTGTCTGTGAGACACTAAACCGTATAGTGGTTATTGTTAGTGTCTTAGGACCATAAAACGTTGTGTGGTATGGAGTAAATATGACATATGTTCTATTCATCTTATGGTAAATAATATACTTGGAGTTAAATCCAGTTGCCAGTTCATCGCTTCTTCGAGCAGTCACCTGGTCGGAGTTAAGGCGCAGGAGCTCATCCAACCAGGGTTCTCATTATGTAACCTCTGGAATCCTTACGACCATGGGGGTCGTTAGCCTTAGGGGTTACAACCATGAAGACATATGATGTTTTATTATGTATTAAAGTAATACATAGAGATTTTAATCCTCGTCAATATGTGGCAAGATTTTTTTCTCCGCCATCTAGGTCCTACACGTTAGTGACTCAAAAAAGTGTGCCAATATTTCTTTTTGCTAGCCAAACCATGGCGCCGATTTTTATGACCTAACCTTATGTAAGTTTGGCAAAAAAAGTTATGGCAAACTTTGACAACCTTAGTATATAAACCAAATAGACCCAGGTTTTAACTAATCATACAGGAGTAAAACTATGCAAGGCAAGTACCTGAAATTCCTAGGAAGTTTTGAATTTAAAATATGTTTATTGTACATATAGAAATTGTTGTATATCGGTCCATTTTGAGAGCCCGATAGGTGTGGACCATTTCGAGGCCCGATAAGTGTGGACATTTTATCTAAATGGGCTCATTATGGGTAGCCAGACCATGAGGCCCATTAATGTAGTTTAGTCTTGTATTGCTTTTTTCTATTGTCATGTTCCCCTACCTCCTTGTATAAGGAGGGGTAGGGGCGGCATATTGTACACACCACATTTACGTGCAAAAGATTAACAAAGCTAAGAAAAAGCTCAAGATCTTGTGTCTCTTATTGTACTTTTATATTCTTGTGAGTTCAGAACTCAATCGTCGGTAACTCGACCCCAAATATACAACATAAACAAGTTAATGTGCATAGTTTTATCATCTCAGCTCCTACTTAATGACTTCGTTCACAACTCAAGAATCGATATTTATGTTGATTAGATCTTATATGTAGCTATGTAGGTATGATTGGCCACCACATCTCTCCCCTACACCAAGGCACCTCCCCCTTGAGAAAAGAAAACCCTTCTTCACGTGGGAGCGTGAAGAGGAGCTGAAAGTCGAGTTCCCTAGCCTTTTCTCTAGCTAGCCTGAATCTCGGGGTCGAGATTCCTTTAAGGGGCGAGGTTTGTAACATCCCAATTTTTTGAGCTTTAAAAATCTTTTCATAGTTAGTAGGGAGAAAATTCACCATTTGGATTTATTTGAATTTAATTCAAAAGCTTAAACTTAGACTTTGGATATCAAAACAATTTAATATGATTAAAGTCAACATGAACAATGGTCAAAACTATTTTATTTGGATTTCTATGTGCTTGGATATATTTTCTAGATTTTTCTAGAATGTTTCCAAGTTCGTTTGCTATTTTCTATTGCCATTTGGAATTTCTGCTATTTTCTAAAATAGAAAACCTATTTAAAATCTCAGAATAGTGTTTGGTTCAAATTCCTTCGGCCCAGTTGCCTTTTCCACGCGCATTGACTAGCTGGGCCCCACGTCGTCGTCTACGCCGCGCGTTCGTCTTCGCGAGTCCGACACCGAGTCCGCCATGGCTCGAGCTCGAGCTTCGTCCGACAACATGTGATTCCATCTAAACCCCTTCTAGAAAATGCGTAGAATCCTATCTCTAACTCTCCCACACCAGTTTCGGTTAGAATCAGATCCCGTATTGTATCTAAACACCGAAATCGTTCATGACCGAAACGAACTCAATTTTGGGGATTCCTTATCCCGTGCCACCCCAGCCCAATAAATAGGCCCTCGAGGTTCGCCCTTGTCCCCTGAACCTAAAGCCCTAAGCCGCCGCCCTCCAAGAACTCGGGAGCTGTCGCAATTGAAGCTTTTTGGGTTTTTGCTGCCTTCGGCTAAAACTCGAATTGCAGTGCCATCGTCATCGCCCTGCCCTCGTGGTTTGCGCCACCAGATCCCACATCATCGGAGCCACCTTTAGCGCTCTTCCTCGACGTCAATACCCTACCGAAGCCCTCATCTGACAATAGCCAAAAGACTCCGCCGCCAAAAGCTCGCCGCCGGCCAACTCCGACGACCTCTTGTGCTCAAACCGGTACCATTGTGTGCGCAATACCCCCCTCTACCTGATACGACCACTCACTCTCGCCGGTGAGCCGCCGTTCACCGTTGTCGGACGAATCCGAAGGCTCGCTGTCGATGTTGACGTGGCGGTCCGCGTGTGCGTCCATCTCAGCCAACCACATCAGCTTTTGCGTCATGTGTCGTCCGCATGCGTGCCAACCAAGCCCGAAGCCTGAGATCCAATCGGGTGTGGACTCAGTTCACATGAACCCTCTCGCTGACATGTGGGTCCCACATGTCAGATTTCTTTTTAATTCTTTTAATCCCAAAAATTCCTTCACTGACATCATCATTGCACAATAATCCGATTTTTCTATTAAGAAATAATTCAGAAATTCGGAATAAATCCTATTTAGGGTTTTTCTTTAGATTCAAACTTCCAAAGCACATATCTTTTGCATCCGAACTCCGATTGAGCCCATTCAAATTTCTAAACTCATCTAAATTCAAGATCTATTTATCTGAGTTTTTTATTTAATTTTTTAGAGTTCGTTTTGCCTCTGTTATTTATTTATTTTATTTATTTGTTTCATTTGCGAGTAGACGTCGATACTTGGGGGAACTTTGAAGAAGAAGGAGTGCCTCAAGAGCAAGATCAATACCTAGACCTATTTCAAAGCAAGTTATACCTTCGATCATATTGAACCCAGTTTTCAAAATACTTTGATTCAAATTACTGCATTTAATTTAAGTATTTATTTAAATGCTTTTGGGTTTAGTTATTAATCCAATTTGTTATATCCACATTGTCTATTGTTATCTCATAATCTTTTGTCACCCTAGATTGGTTTACTATTTAGTTGGTATTATCGTAGCACCAACGTGGGTTGGTTAGATACAATTAGATTGCTTAGCCATGCTACGAGTCATCGTTTCATGTAAATAACTGGTTTAGGCTATGTGTCTTCGTGAAATCAAACTGTTAAAATTAATATTGTTTATTTGTTTTACTTTTTTTCAGTCTATTATTAATATTTAAATTACAAATGTTGTATTTCTGCAAAAGAACCACAGATGCCATTCCTTTGGAATAAGTCATCTTGTATAATTGCATTATGTGGTATGACTTGTGAGTACGGTTGTGTACTCGTGCTTGCTATAATCAATCAACAGAAGAGGAGGAGTCTTCGCCTGCTTTCGAGGAGGAGTTCTACGAAGGTGTCTGATCGTTAGGGTCTTGATCCCAGTCGGTTGTCTGTGGCAAATTGATAGGATTCTGTTGTAGTTATTTGTACTGCTGCTTATTTCTTCATTGCTAGCCCTGCGTGGCTTAACAAGTGTAAACTCGACGATAAGGTCAAAATGATTATTTGATTATCAAATTACTCGTTTATGCTATTAATCGCCTTGTGTGGATCAATATTCATCTATGTTGATACTGTGTGCACTAGCATGGTCCTGGACTAGTGCATTATACACAGACGGTCCATAATTGCATTTTTGGGTCCCGACAAGCACACTAATTGAAAACTTTTCCTTTTGAAGAATTACAAGGTCACCGTTCGAGTAGTTTGATAATACTTGAAGACTTCTTTCGTGCTACAGGTAAAACCATCAGGGTGGACGAAATCTTTTGATTGTGTTTATAGCCAAATTGCACTATAACCCATTAGGGTGCTATATAAGCGATATGTGCAAAACTACTTCCGATTTAAAATAAAAATTATTAGAAAGAAAACATTCACCTCCGCCCCTACTTCGTCTTAAATCTTACCCACATCTTTTCTCTTCTCACCCTTACTCCTCTGTCTATGTGAACCCAAAGTATCAAATCCTAGTTGCAAGAAATAAATTAATTAATACCCTTGGAGTTGAAAGTGGCGGAAGTAGATAACCTATAAAAGATTGGTGTAAGATGTAAAAAGTAAAGGTAAATGGATGGATCTATGGTGATTATTAGAAATGATTAATGGTATTAGACTTGGAAGGATCAATTAGTGAATTTTATTGGAAGAAATTGACTAGAATAAATGAATTGATTGAAATTTTAGAAGATGTTTGGAGTGATCAGGACTTCGGATTATAGAGTGTGATTTTATCGTTGGTGGATGTTTACATCCATGCATGAATAAATTTAGAGATGATTAATGAATAGTATAGTTAATAGCTAGATTAGTTAATCATGATTACGGTTCAATAATGGAAGTGATTGGATTATTAGATCATAGACATAGTTAATATTTAAAGATTTAATTATTGGTAGATGTATTAAAAATGAGAATATTGGATTATCACTAGGATATGTGATAATATATCTAGCAGATATCAATTCTAAGATTGAATTTACCTAATAAATTCTTGGTGGAGAATAAAATTTTGATAACCATGATTCAATTGATGAAACCCTAAATGATGTAACAGAAAGTATATGTTGGATGGATTGGATGAATGATGATGCAACATTACTTGGAATTTTAGATGACAATGATATTCTGATGAGATAATAATGGGATATGACATGTATAGATGATGAGAAGTAGCAAATATATTGGATGATAAGGCCATTGAATTCTAAGCCTACTCATGGAAGTAGTATAACTGTGGATATCGTGGGGATATGCTCATGATCTTAGGATGATGTTACAATTGGCAATGTCGTTTTCGGTTTATCGAAACACGCGTTTTCGTCAAAGGTTAAAATGCTGTCAGGGCTTGTGCGGTCAAACCGGCGTTGGTCACGCGGTCAAACCGGCCTGTAAATGGTGGTCAGACCGGGCTGTGGTCAGACCAGCCATTCAATGGCGGTCTGACCGATTTCTTGCTGATCATCGGCTAATCGGTGGCGATGAGTGTTGGGTTAGGTCAAGTTCATGGGTTTCATGGCAAATGTCTTGCATGATGCATGTTTTGACTAACGTGGGTCAAGCTGTGAAGAACTTGTTCCTGGAATCGATTTCTTTGTCTATTGTTGTGCAGGTTGCTTGGAGGTCAATGACGGTCAACGGTAAGGATGATCGGGACTAAGCTTGGAGAGCTGAGGTCCAGAATGATCGGGGATGCTGGGTGAGGTCAATGGAGTCAAGCATGGTGCAAGAGGGATAAAGGTGACCAAACGGGCAGTTCGGTGCGACGGGTTGGATCAAGCGGCGCGGGGGTCGGAGCAAGTGCCATGATGGTTTCAGTGGGAGCTGAATGGGAGAGACTTGCCGACATGATGGCAGCCGTTGGATCAACCTACACGTGACGAAGCATGGAAGTGCTTCACGAAGATGGGACTCGGTCTTTGCAAAAAGAACGAGAAGGGGTATTTTGGTAATTTTACCAAATACCGCCTTGGTGACCTTTTGCCAACCCGCGGCGCAAGATGGCGCATGATGAAGCAGATTACGTCAAAAGGAGATGAAGACGGCGCTTTAAAATACGTGCGTGTGTGACCCGTTTGTGTTGGGCCTTAACGGGAGCCCATTAGGGTTAATGCTTCTAGAAGATCTAAGCCTTCACTATAAATAGAGGAGAGAGGTGGCTGCACCCCCTTCAACAATTTCATTGTTTTGAAACCCTAGTTTGCTTAGGGAGAGGATTAGTGGAGGTTAGGGTTCTAGAGAGTTGGATTTGATTTCGTGCTCATGTATTGAGTCTTTGTCCTCCTTGATGGAATGGCTGTAAACCAATATCATATCAAAATCAATCCAAGGAAAGATTCCTCAAGATGAGTCTATTTGTTTTCCTTCTCTCTATTTGGTGATTTTGAGTCTTTCTTTGATCCACGAGTTTTTGCTTGGTTTCTTGCCGTGATCTAACTTGCTGTGACATGTGGGAACCCATCTAGGATCATCTTGATTATCAATCACCCACGAGCAAGTCTTTAGATCATATTTTGTATTTGGCTCGGTTTTGGAGCACACTTCGTTTAATCTGAAAAAGATAGGAACTTTGGCATGGATCTATGCGATCCTTGATTAGAATAGGTTCCTAATATCTTTTAGAAGGTGTGTCTCAAGTTTCGTGGAGTTTGGCTGCATAGATCAAAAGTTAAACCGATTTGAGTTTGATTTTTCGTGCTAATTCCACTGTTCCGTATCAAGTCCGGTCAAACCGATTTTACAACGCTGGTCAGACCGCACATCGGTCATACCGTGACTTTGCCGCCAGTCAGACCGCCCATCGGTTTGACCGCGCAATACACGCCGGTCTGACCGCCCTTAGGTTTTGAGCCTTCCGGTTCGTGGTCTTTTGCTTTGGGATTTAGGTTGGATTCAGCACAAGTCTTCTGCTGTACTTGCTTATCGATCTTCATAGCTTCCATATCTACTGGAGTGAAATTGGTATTTGTAACGGCCCAAAATCCCTAAATTGGATTAGTTAAGCATCTACTGTGCATTTGTGATATTTTGGACCTTTTTAAAACTTTTGTTGCAAAGCAAATATGTTACAACCAGGTTTTTCCAAAACCTAGAAACGAAAATTTTCAAACAAAATAAAAGTTTGTCAAGAGTTTGAAAACTCAGTTCAGAGTAGGGTATAAAACCCTATGTAGAAAATCCTTTGATTCTGAATACTAGATTTGAAACCTATTAATCCAATACTTTCTTATCCAATTCAAAAGTCCAATTTGAATCTGAGACAAAACTGAAAAGGTTAAAGTGAGGGAATGTATTATGGTTTTCAACTTAAAAATAGTAAAACCTCACATGCTCCTAGAATGTTTGAGGTACTTTCAAAAGATTCCTCAAAAATTCAATTTGCAAGTATACTTTCTTTATCTTAGAATTATGAACTATCTTTTAGTTTGAAAATACGCCAATACCCTTAGCTGGGAATATTTTGAGATGGATTCAAACTTATTTGATTTGCTTGTTTGTAATTTTTCTGGAAATTTTGGATGTTGTTTGGTGCCTTATTTTATTTGCGTGTTCTATGTGAATTTGAATTTAAAATGCAAGCAAATCTTGTGAACAGTGCCTGGAAATAATTTTCCTAGGTTATGGAACACTTTAACAACTCAGTTTCAAAATTTCACAATTTTTAGATTTTAATTATTTTTTAAGCAACCAGTCAACTAAAGAAAAATCAAAAGTCAAACACCACAAGAGCAACTTAAAATAATTTTAGAGAACATTTTAGAAAGTGTAAAATCCTAGAAAAATTAATTAATGGACCAACTAGTGTCAGATACCTTCCCTAAAATTTTCATCAATTTTGGAGCTAAGAATCTATCTTTAAAAATTCCTCAAACTCTCAGCCTTTTCTACATAAATCAGAGTCAGCACTGTTCATCCGACTGAGCCCAAATGTTCGAACCGACCAAGACCGAATCCTTTTGGCTCAGCCGAACCCGACCGAGATGGAATCCTTTTGGCTCAGCTGAACCCGCTTGCGTTCCTTCTTCCTCTGACCCGTCGCCCGGCCTTCGATCTTCTTCCTCCACCTTGGCCGTCGCGTTAAATCCGCTTCGCCATATGTGGCAACACCGCCGCACTAACGAATTAGTTCTCATACGGTCTCGGCCGGCGCCCCTAGTTTTCTCGCCCTTCCTCTCTGGTGATCGCGGCCCCATTCGTCAGTTCCTCTCCCTCAGCGTGGCAGCAAAGAAGCTCTGTTGCGGCTTCGACGCTTTGCATGGCCGCCACGGCTTCCCGTCGCCCATGCCGCCTCCACCTTGCGTACTCCGCCCCATCACCATAAGGACAGCCTGCTCCCTTTCCCTCCTTTCCATTCCCCTTCTCCTCCTTCTTCTGCTGCACAGCAAGGAGCTCAAGCCAAGCCGCCGCTCGGCTCCGATGATCTCCGGCCGCCCCAACCGTGTCACACGGCGCCTCTCACCACGAGGATGCCAACCCCTCCATCAATTCGGGGTTCATGCCACCGAGGAGCCGTGCGCTCCATCTTCTCCTGTTCCGGCCAAATCCACCGCCACCGCCACCGCATCTCCTCCAGCGAGCCTGAGCTCGATTCTCTCCGCCATGAGCATTCTTGTACATCTCTTTACCTCCCTCCATCACTCACCCCGCTCTCTTTTCCTCCCTAGGTTGCCGCCGCCGTTGGGCCTTCCCATGCCGCCGCCGGCTGGTGCCGCCAGCTCACCTTGGTGCCTCTCCGTCTTCTCCGACCCCTCCGACATGCTCCAGGTACCCAGCCAATGCTCATGCTCCCCTTAATCGATCTCTATTGCATCTGAGCGTTATCGCGACGTTTCACCTCTTCGGCCGGCCGCCGCTCGCCTTGGCCACGCCGCCACCGTGTCGCCTGAGCCCCAACTCCACCACCCTCATGGTCGCCTCCCCTTCTCGGATCCATTTCAGCCCTCTCCGCCGCCTCGCCGCCGCCCAATCGCCGGCGCCGATCCATGACCCAAGCCACGGCAGAGCCGCCCTGGCTGTCCTGTAGCACTTAAGTTTTGATGGATGTTGTGTTGTAGGTATGGGAAAAGTAATCTGAATAATCTTAGGATTGTCAGAAGGTTAATAACATGATTGATACCATAGATAGAGTTTCTCTTAAATTCAATTAGTTTGACAATTATCTAACAACAAGATCTAAATCTGAAAATCCTTTTGAATGTGCAATTTCCAGAAAGCTAATAGAGAGCAACAAACTCAGTTTATTGTAGAGTTAAGCATAAGAGGGAAAGAAATTAGGGTGCAACTGAAAATAACAGTAAGTTGTGTCAATCCTAATACTTGTGCGTAGGAAGCTGGTTGCATTTAGCTTTTAAGTTAACTGAAGCAACCCATTTTGGCAAAAACAGTTATTTCCATTTCTTAAAAATGAGCAGAAAAGGTTCCTAGGTGAAAACTTGATTTTGACAGTGGGATGATAACCCTTCTTGCTTTCTTTTCCTTAGAAGGTTATTGTTCCATTTGAGCTTAGACCTTTAGCTAACACTTAAACTAACAGTGGCAAGCATTTGAAAATAAGCATTAGTATGCTAACCAAAACAGCCAGTGAATTCTTTGATTAGGCGAATGATTAATGGGGAAAGCAAATTTGAAGAGAACAGTAAATAGGAGTAATAACTTATGGAGATTTCAGGTTTACAAACCACATGATGATAGTAAGTCCTGTAACTAAAATATATTTGACAATACTTAGTAGTAGCCTTTCTCAGCCTAATGAACATAGAAACATAAAAGAATTGTCATCTTCATCGGAATCACAGTATTCAACTTACAACAACTAATCCTGAAAGGGCAAGAATTAAAGTAGGAGGCAAGATAGGAAAACAGTACACTAGTAGCAGTGAGTTAGAACCTTGTCATATGCTAAAGTACATGGATTAGAAAATATAATTGTTAGCCATTAGCATCTACTCTATAAGGTTAAGAGTAAAAATGAATCAAGAGTCAATAATTGATTTAGTGGTTAGTAAGCAATAGTAGGCCTTATGCCCTTGTCTCAATTTCAAAAGTTCATAACTAAGTCAAATCAACTCCAAATTGAGTGAAACCAACCTTGTTGGTTTTCTTTCATAATGTGCTTTCTTTTGGTATAAGTTTGGAACCTTTTGCTGTCCCCCCCCCCAAAATATATCGGAATTAGGATTTTTCTGGAAGGAATCATTTTTACACTAGAACTTGAATTAACTTCAAAAATTCATAAGAAATTCATTTGAACTCCAAATGGGATAAATCCAATTGGGTTGTTCATATAATTTTATCCTATATCCATTTTGTAATCCTTATATCCACCACTATCCTACAAAATTTCACTAAATAATTAAAATCGGTGAACATTAACAGAAGGGAATTTTCAGCATTTTTTTTCAAATGCTGATTTTCAAATGGCTATAACTCTCACATACAAACTTGAAATCAAATAATTTTTGTTTATAAATTCATATTAAATCATAATATAGCTACTGTATTAATTTCATAATTTTTTAAGACTGTTGGAATTTGGTGTTTATTCGGTGTTTTCGCTTTGTCGGTTCTTATCGCTAGATGACGATGATTCGGGAGTGCAACCACAATGGTCTTGAGAATGTCCAGAGTACCAGCAAGTAAAGGCAAGCAATTTGATCATAATAATCCCATTACTTTCAAAGTCTAATACTTTTTTTACAAAGTGTATGTATGCATGCTTTTGTG
Source organism: Phyllostachys edulis (assembly GCA_036346405.1). Classification (NCBI taxonomy): domain Eukaryota; kingdom Viridiplantae; phylum Streptophyta; class Magnoliopsida; order Poales; family Poaceae; genus Phyllostachys; species Phyllostachys edulis. The sequence continues at coordinate 18,107,268 of CM070550.1, read as the reverse complement.
TCAAAGTTTATTTTCCCGATTAGAGGTAGTTATTCCTATTGCATGGCTGCCCTTAAATTATTATCCCCTGCCACTAAACATAAGGTATTAATCTCGCCGGTGAATTAGAGCCCGGTGGTTGAATTATGCTCTTTTATTGTCTTTACGGTGTCATGCTTAGAAATGCTTAGCTACCGGTAAAATTGGGCAGCTATCGACTTAGTCGATAACTTTGATCACACAAAATTATTATTATCATTATGCTCAGCACTTTGTGCTTTGTTACATTGTAAAGTGTAAAACTAAAAATAAATTGTTTTAGACTTGGGCATATGGTTGATGGTGTGATTATCTGGTGTGTGGTGGTATGCCCAAGTCAACAAGGACCGAGTTACTTGCGCCACCGTACCGAGCATTTTGCGTACTAATCACATGAGAGGGATATGGGATCTCTCTTGACTTAGTACTTTGGCGTGTGTTAGCTCCGGGTCGCAGGAGGTTGAGTGTGTTGTGTTGAAAAATGATTTATTCCATGTGTGTGTTGGGTGTGACGGGATGGGTTTTGGTATTAAGTCCAAGTTCCCTACCCTGAGGAGCATCGGTAAGTTCTCTCTCTGCCGATGACTCCGTCACAACGTATGGGGGTTTTCATTCCCATACGGGTGACTCGTATTTAATACACAATATTGGAAAACGTCTCGTAGGACTTAGCCGTGCCGGCATACCAAAGGAAGTGTGCTAAATAGCTTGGCGAAAAGGCGATCGACATGTGGGTACATTGGTACACCCTGCGCAGGTATAAACTATTGAATAGCCTCGCCCTAGGTTATGGATCGCCCGTGAGAACTAGACTATAACATTTAATTAAAACTTGATGTGGGTGGTATGAATGGAATTCATGCTATTGTTGTGGTGGCTATTGGGTTAGCCACTTCCAGGATGTCTTGTTATTATTGTTACTTGTATCTCGCTGTTTTTGTCAAATAAAAACAGATTGTAAAACTGCTTTAAATCTATTATATTATTGCAAATGAAAACTTGCTTTATGCTGAAAATGAGTCTAGAGCCTCGTCCACTTAAATAAGCTTGCATGTAGCTATGGATAGGCTGTTACACTACACGTAAGTCTTGCGAGTATATTTTTGTACTGATTTTCTTTGCTTAATTAATTGTACAGAGGAGGTTGATCCCCAAGGGATCGACTATTGTGAGACCGACTTCGTACAGGACGACTAGCTTGGCAGCCCGGTCGGTTGCCTTGTGGGTAATGGCAAACCGTTTGGTTTTTGTTTATCGCCATCTTATAGTTTATGTTTCCGCTGCTACTTTGGTTATTTACCTTGTTATTTGGCCGGTCGGCCCTACTTTTGTAATATGAACTTGTATTTGCTTTATGTTGTAAGCTTGTAGACTTGGTAATGTAATGACTTGTGTATAGAATGAATGCTAAATTTTTGTATGGGGTATGTGTACTGCAATTCTGGGAAGTACATATACGCTAAGAATCGGGATATTCTATTTGTAATGCTAGGACCAATTTGATGGTTAAGTATTACAAGTTTAATACCCCGGATTCTCACAATATTGAATCCGACCAAAGTGAAAAAGTGAGCGTGCTCCTATTCACCCCGCTAGTTGCCTTTTCGGTCCAACAATAATAATAAACTCATCTATTAAAATAAAATAAATATTGGAGAAATTTGGAATACTCTTGTAAGCTCATTGGATTTTCAAGAATGATTATTTTGGAAGTATCAAGGACATAGGATTAATTATGGAGAATAATTAATGTTGATGAGCCTTTGTCAGTGGAATTTATGATCTATTAAGAAATAGGATTGGTAAAAATTAGGACAACAACCTCACTTCTTTCTAACTCTCTTCTACATCTTTTGTGCTCTTGCTCTGAAGCCAAACTAGTTTTCCTTTCCAAAACCTGGAAAGTACTACAGATCTGATTCCCAATTTCCGGCCACCATTGAAAGTGGATAGCAATAGATAGAATAGACATCTTATGGCATTACAGATGAAGGGGAAGTGATCGTGAAAGACAACTCAGTATGAAGGAAATTCTAGCTGTCATTGAGAGAAATCAGGTTAAATTTTAGCAAAGACAAGTCAAGATACTGAGCAGTAAGCAGATTTACTGGAATAGTTTGTTACAGAAATATCACCAGAAGGATCAACATCAACATCAAGTACGACTAAGTCAAAGTTTGTAGCTCTTCTGAAGACTCAATCTCTGGAATTCTCGTCAACAATAGAATCACTGAGTACAGATATTTGAATGTATGATATTGAGATCAAGAATTGACATCACTCAATGCATGAATATGGAGGGATTCTTTCTACTACTTATCAACTATCAAGATTGACAGTTACTCAGAAGAATATCAGTCGGCAGATGCATCCAAATAAAGAAGATATTACAAAGGAAGATTTTGTGAAGCCATTTCGTACATCAACTTTTTCTCATATGTTACCACTTCAAGGGAAAATCTAATCAAGACAAATCAAGGACGTACAAGAAATACTAGAAGAAATTCTTAAGATAACAACATTATACAAGGTCAGTATCGGCAGAAGTTCAGCAAGCAGGATTGGAAAATCTTACAAGATATTTATGAAACGCAAAGTACCATATGACAAACACAAGAAGATGAAGACAACTTGAGAGCTAACAAAACTACTACAGCTATTGTCAGATTTAGAAAGAAAAGTAGTAGGAACCCAATAATCAAAGCTCAAGGACAAGTTAACTGTTGAACCCGGGAACGAAGAATCCCGAATTCTCTATGTTCATACACTAGTCTAGGATAGCTAGTGTACACAGTCGTACAAAAGTAACATCACAATCATATCACGCATTTATTCGATATAAATCAGAGTTTATTACAAAATGGGCCTGAGGCCAAATGAAATAACACAACAAAAAAATAAAGTAGTAGGTGAGCTACACGATGCACCATAGGCAATCGTCTGGGGGCGTAGGCCTAAACGCCTGGATCCTCACCGTCTTGGTAGAAGTCTTCTCCTGAATAAATATTATTTAGCAAGAGTGTGCATAACTTCCGTGCTCGCAAGTTACACCCAATAAAAGAGTATGATGCATGCATAAGTAAACAAGTGAGGTTAATAGGGTCTATTTTGCATAAAGCAGCATTTTTAGTTTAAATATTTATAATAATTTCCAAGGCCATTTTTATTCTATTACTAAATTCAGATTTTAAATTGACAGTTTTATAGTGGATAACCTCCATGAATGAATGGTGAAAGAAACCCTCCTATCACATGGCAAACCGCCCAATTTTACCATAAGGATTATCCTCAAATCATTTGTTAAAATTATTTTAAAAACCAAAAACAAAATCTAACTTAGAGTGGCTTTGCTCAGCATATCCATGACTGTGGACATGGCTATTCGAATAGTTTTATACTCCACAGAGGTGGTACAACTTTACCCACAAGAGATAATTAGCTTTTAATGTTGGCCAAAGCACACATCCGAAGGCGTGCGACTAAGCAATTATCACAAGACTTTTACAATGTTATACCCTAAAGTATTTATGCCCGCTAAGATTTCACTTCCATTGGATTAACCATCGTCTGGAAGCCCCCTCTTGCGCCCAATGGGACTATTGTCTAACCGACACCCATACAACAACATACACAAATAACAGTAAGGTATTACAAATTATTAAGCCTAGTTCTACCCACACATAGCATGTGGTAGTACGGTGGAGCTCAGCAAGATGCAACTCGAAGACTGGTCCTTAACTGACTTAGGTGACATCCAAGAATAATCCCTGGGCCTCAACACTACCCGGATTGAGCCCGTGCATAAACATGCACCCACCAACTATCCATTTCTCTCCCAAGTCCAAACCTATTTTGATTTTATTTAAGTAAAATCATTTTATAAGCTTTCTATGGTAAAACAATACCAAAGACTCAATTTAAATTAAGTTTGAATAATTTGGCTAAAATCTCCCAAATCCAAAATTCTGATCTAAGCATTGACTAAGCATATAATTTTTAATTTTAATTTTCACTATGGTGACAAAGAAAAGATAATTCAATACTCAAAATTGGCTATACAAAGGAATTGGAATAACTAAGGATTTAAAATAGCTGAATAAAATTATGCATGCAATAATAATTTAAAAACAGAATTAAATAAATTTAAAATAGTGGGATCAACATGATCAATGGTATAACTTGCCTTGCTCGAATTGTTGATACTCTAAATCCTCATAGGGGTCAAGCTCTAGAATTAAATTAAAATATATCTGCGAAAATAAGACAATTTCAAATAAATTCAAATGAACATTCAAATTAACTCCAAATCAAATAATTTTAGTTTAGTTAGCTAGATCTTAAATTTATATAAATTTAGAAATTTGAATCACCTAAATCGGAGTTCGTATGAAGAAATACGAGCCCCTAGAAGTTTTAATTCTAAAGAAACCCTAATTCCGATTTTATGAATTTCCCTAATTATTTTCTAAAGGAAAATCCGAATTACCGCGCAAGATGACGTTAGCAGAGGAAAATCCTATTTTCGGCTGATTTACTTTTCTATTGGAAATTCATTTGAGTCTATGGCAGGTGGGCCCAATGTCAATAGACTGAATCCACGCTCGGTCAAAGGTCCACGACGGACCTAGTTCACAAAACAGTGCACAGGGGGGTGCTGGCATAGCGGCTAACGTGGCGGCCACGTGGGTAGCCACATGGGCTCTAAAGCTGGCGTGGTGTCGAAGTGGCGCCGACATGGCCATGCCACGCAAGCTCGACGGTGGTGATGCCCCGGCGACAAGCTCGCCGGCGCTACGTGCCACGACGAGCTACGCGGATAGGCGCAAAAGAGAGAGGGGGTGATAAGGAGTTCAGTGCACTACCTTGTGGCGGTGGAGTGCGACCAGATGGCCAGCGGCGAGGTGTTTAGTGGCGGCGGTTTTAGGGCTCCGACGAAGAAGATGCTCCGGTGGATTTCGAGGCGAATGACGGTGATGCCGATGGGGTGGTCGTGGCAGTCGTAACGATGTCAGCGGCAGAAGGAGCTTCAGGCTTCACGGTTCAACTCCAAAATCCGGCAAGCTCGAGGGGGTAGGGGTGAGGTGAGTAGTGGTGCTGGGTTCAGGGCGTAGAGGCGGTGCCAAGGCGCTCTTAAATAGGGTGAGGGCGGCACGGGGTCGAGTAGCGTGCAAGAAGGCCGAGCGGGTTGCCAGCGGTGATTCAGGGATTCAAGGCGAGAGGAAGGAAAGTCATGGCGAACACAGGCGCGGAGAAGATCAAGGAATTAAATGCGCGCGAAAAATCGGTGATGCGATGAGGATTTCGCCGAATATGGAAGCTTTCAAATCGTGTCCATGGCGGACTGTTCGGGTGAGAAAGGAATGTGTCGTGGGGAAGAAGGAAAGGAGAACGAAGGGGTGACGTGGATGCAGGCCCCATTGTCGGTGAAAGAAAGGAAAGGAATGAGCGGAAGTGTGTCAGCCATCCGATTTAGATCGAACAATGCACATGACTTGGGGAGTGTGTGGGAGAAGCGGGTCGCGTGCATGCGATGAATGGGCCGGTCTGAGGAGATTTCGGCCCGGATGATAATGGATTCTAAGGTCGTAATTCTTTATCAGTTCCAACCATCTCCTCTGCCGGAGATTATGCTCTGACTGAGTGAATATGTACTTCAGACTCTTATGATCTGTGAAAATCTCACAGCGGTTACCAATGAGGTAATACCGCTAGATTTTCAAAGCATGCACAATTGCTGCTAACTCTAGGTCATGAGTCGGATAATTTCTATCATGTGGCCTCAGCTGACGAGATGCATAAGCTACGACTTTTCCTTCCTGCATCAGCACACATCCGAGACCTTGACGGGATGCGTCGCAGAAAATCTCGAAGTCCTTATGGATGTGTGGCAAGACTAGCACATGTGCAGAAACAAGCCTCTTTTTCAACTCTTGAAAACTTTTTTGACAGGCATCTGTCCATTCGAATTTCTTCTCCTTCTTCAAAAGCTGAGTCATTGGTCATGCGGTCTTGGAGAATCCTTCAATGAATCTGCGGTAATAACCAGCCAGACCGAGAAAACTGCTCACTTCCGTGACAGATTTGGGTTGCTTCCAATCCATTACGGCTTTGACCTTGGCGGGGTCTACTGCAACTCCTCCTGCTGACACAATATGCCCGATGAAGGCCACTTGTCTTAGCCAAAATTCGCTCTTGCTGAATTTGGCATAAAGCTGATGCCCTCTAAGCTTTTCCAAAATTATTCTGAGGTGTTTCTCATGCTCTTCTTCATCTTTTGAGTAGATGAGAATGTCATCGATGAAAACCACCACTTTCCAGGAATTCCATGAACACTTTGTTCATCATATTCATGAAATAAGTAGGGGTTTTTGTCAAACCGAAAGACATTACTGTAAACTCATACAGTCCATATCTGGTGGTGAAAGCAGTCTTGGGATATCTTCTGGTCTGATCTTCAGTTGGTGACAGCCAGATCTTAGGTCAATCTTCGAGAAGACGCTAGCTCCTTTCAGCAGATCAAACAGATCATCAATCCTGGGTAACAGGTACTTGTTCTTGATTGTCACCTCATTGAGTGATCTGTAGTCCGCACACATTCTTGTGTTGTTGTCTTTCTTCTTGACAAATAACACTGGAGCTCCCCAAGGCGATGAACTTGATTGGATATATCCTTTGCTCTGCAGTTCTTCAATTTGCTTCTTTAGTTCTGCTAACTAATTGGCCGGCATTCTGTAGGGTCGCTTTGAAATTGGAGTGGTTCCTGAGACTAAGTCAATTAAGAACATTATGTACATATCCGGTGGTATGTCGGGTAATTCCTCAGGAAAGACATCTGGGTACTCTTGCACCACTGGTATATCTTCAAGTCTTACTTCCTTCAAGCTGGTCAGGTTGCAACTTCCTCCTATAGAGATCTTAGGTCTGAATTCTACTGTAATCCCTTCCTCGTTGGTGAGAGTGATAGACCTATTGGCACAATCTATCCGTCCTTGATTCTTGGCTAGCAGTCCATTCCAACAATCACATCCAAACCTTGAGAGTGCAAGACTATCAAGTCTGCTAGGAAAGATACTCCAGATATTTCCAGGGTAAGGTTTGGGCATAGGGAACTGGTCCTCATTTCCGAGCCCGAAGAATGAATTATCATAAGGTTAACTTAGGGAGAGATAGGTAACCCATATTTTCCCACAAACTTATTCAAAATGAAAGAATGTGAAGCTCCGGAATCAAATAAGGCTGAAGCTGGTATCGAATTAACAAAGAACGTACCAAGAACGACATCTGGGGCTGCCTAGGCTTCCTATACGGTGACGTGATTGACACGTCCCTTCATGTACTGGACCGTCGGCTTTAGGGTGCTGCCGGAGGCTGGAACTCCTGGAGTTATCTTGGCTAGAGTCACGGCCTGTTGCTTCTTCGGATATTTGTTGGCATAATGCCCTGTCTCATTACAGTGAAAACAGGTTACTCCTGCTGCTGTGAAAGTCAGGTTCTTCTGTTGGAATTGGCCTCCGGATGAACTGCTGCGAAAGCCTGAAGTGTTGGGGCGATGTGCTAGTGCTGGGGCCCTGGATCTGGATGTAGAGGACTGGAACCTTCAATGCTGAGGTGGCGGAGGCTGAGTGAAGCGGGGCTTGGGAAGACCTCTAGAGTTGAAATTCTAAGCTGCCATCCTTCGCTTGTGGTTCTCTATCTCTTGATGCTTGCCTTCCTGGAAAATAGCTTTGTTCACTAACTACTAAAAGTCAGTGAAGTCTTGCAAGATTAGACGAACGGAGAGTTCATCGTTCAAGCCCTCCAAGAATCATTCCTGCCTGTCCTCAACCTTGGCCACGTCTTCCAGTGCGTAGCGAGCAAGCTGATTAAACTTGTGTAGATACTCGCTTACTGATCAGTTGCCTTGGAGAAGCGAGCGCAATTCCTCCTTCTTCAAAGTTATCGTCCCTACGGGGATGTGTGCGTAGCGAAAGGCCCGCACAAACTCATTCCAGGTGATTTCTTGGGCATTGGCATGCGAGACACTGAAGTTGTCCCACCACTCAGAAGCGGGTCCATTCAGCTGGTGAGAGGCGAACAGAACCCTCTCACAATCTATGCACTGAGCAATATCCAGCTTCTTTCAAATGGCCCAGAGCCAATCATCTGCGTCCATCGGTTCTGTGTTGCTAGAGAATGTTGGTGGACGCATCCTCATGAACTCAGACATGGCTGCTCTTGGTTGAGGTGGAGGTGGGGCATGAGTCGCTGCGGCCTACGCATTCTGGTTGCTATTGAGGGATTGTGCCAGTATGTTGATCAGATGAATTTGGTTGGCCATCATCTGACGCCAGTCAAGTCCTTCTGTCGGTGGTGGTGGTGGTTGTTGTTGTTGAACTGGGTTCTCCTGATAATCAGCATTCTCATTCCCTTGTCCTCTGGCGCTGCCACTTCCAGTGCGGGTAGTCACCATCTGTTGGATTCTCCCAAAGACTTAGAAGAGAGAAAGAAAGAAAGCACTAAGGGGGGTAAATCAAAATAGCCCAAGATTCAAGCAAACACAAGGCAAAGAACCAATTTTTAAAATAGCTCTTTTATTAATTTACTTTATTAATTGATTATGGCTACCACAAAGGATATTGGTAGCTCATAATTCTTGTTCTAATGATCGAGCTAAGGATGACCTCTAAGGGGTAACTTGGGTATAGTCTGGCTCGCTAGAACTAGCATCGCCTGCCTTGTAGCGAGCTAACTCCTCTTCTGCAGCTTCTAGATTCTGCTGGGTGGCGCGTAGCTCATCCAACGTGTGCCAGTAGGCATGGTCCATAGCCTTAGTCAGATCTACCTGATGAGTCAGTTCTGGAAAGTCTTTATCTCTGGCCTAGCGAAAGGTACTCCCGAGCTGGGTGGGGACGTGCATCGGGTAGTAATGAAATCGGTACCATCGAAGCGATGCTTGTAGATGTAGGGAAGCCGACGAACGGCCTCCCTGGCTGCGTCTTGGATGCCTTCTGGAAAGGTGGCACGTTGCATCGGAGCATCGAAGATGTGGAACTCCGTGTTCAGTTGCAAGTTGGAGTAGAGTATCACCTCTACCCTCCAACGATCCTGATCGCCCACCACGTACTTGTACCCTTGGTACGTGGGTCTCTCCCGAAAATGCAGATATTGCATCATCTTCCATAGAGTTGCAGCCCAGTGTCCAGTGAAGATCCCGTGGGAAATGGCATTCGGTGCTTCGGCCATCTACAATTTTTGAGAGAGGTGAGTTAGTAACCATTTTTAAAGAGAAGGGTTGAGAAAGGACACCAGAAAGACCAAAATATTTTTAGTTTTCAAAATTAAGCCCTTATTGGTTTTATCCATTCTAAGCCATGACCTATAGTCGATATGGCTCAGATACCACTTTTGTCGAACCTGGGAACGAAGGATCCTGAATTCTCTGTGTTTATACACTAGTTCAGGATAGCTAGTTGAAAGCATCTAGGCCACTAAAAATTGTTTTGGTAATTAATGACAAGTGTGAATATGGGATTAACGTGTTTATTGAGTATTTACAAGGTTAAGTCCCATTGGTGATTTTGATGACATAAAGATGCATGCTAAAGGGCTCAATGAAGATCTACTTGGCTCAAGACAAGGTACAAGTAGTCTAGGATCATTTTTATATTTTACCGGTCTTAGGAGAAATGGTTGGAAGACCATATTATAGGTTAAATGTCGTACTATTAAGAGAGATCGTGACCAGTAGCTTGATAGCATGGTCTTGTGCAATATGGATCAATTTAGGATAATGCATGCATTTGATTTCGAATTTAATATACTCTAAGTGTTTTTGTCAGAAATCGGTAGTACCAGAGTTATAATGGCGGTTGTACCTCTTGAAGCGGTATGACCGCACTTTACTTGGCGGTATTACCGGGTTTTGATCGTTTATGCCAACTGAGCGCTAATGCGGTACGACCGGCTCTTGGAGCGGTACTACCACATTGCGGTCGTTCCGATTTCTAGTTGGCGGTTCAATAAAAACAGGAGATGTGTTTTCGGTTCAGTCCCTCTCGTTGACAATCAGTAGTACCACGCCTTAGAAACGGTAGTACCGCTCAGTGGTCGTACCAATTCTTATGTGACGGTACAATTTTTCCAGAGGACACTTCTTTTCAGCGAAGTTGAAAACCCTACGATCAGTTGTACCGCCCCTCTATGCGGTATGACCGCATCAAGCGGTAGTACCACAATTTAGTTGGCGGTCGTCTTGCTTGGGATTTTCAGCTTGCGTTAGAGTAATTAATGCCCTTTGTTCTAGCCGATTCTTGTGCTCGACATGGGTGCGGTCGTCATCTTAACAACTTAGGCGGTCACATGCATTTATTTTTGAAAGTTGGGGATTGCCTCCCCAACGGTCATATTTGTTGGTGGGGGTTATAAATACCCCCCACCTGCTCAAGGACATGGTTCTATTGTTCATTTATCATCCTTAGAGCCTAGAGTGCCTTGAGCATTCACTCAACACCAAAATTCACTTGTGCATTCATTGTGAGGTGGTTGAGTTCATTCAAGTGCATCCATTCATCCTAGTTGATCCTATTGCACTTGAGCGCCGTCAAGCAAATGTCATTGATTTGTTACTCTTGGAGTTTTGCTAAACTCCTAGACGGCCTTGGCGGTGAAGTACGGTGATCTCTTCAAGAAGAATGTGAAGAGGCCTGGTGCAAGTTTGTGAGTGGTTTGGAGTTCGTCATCTCCGGACCGGAGGAAGAACTACCCATAGTGATCGAGGGAAGGCTTAATTCGTGAAGCCGACTTGAGTTGTCAAGCTTCCTCAACGTGGACTAGTGAAGACCGGCAAAGTTTTCGATACCACGGGAAAAAGACCTTTGACATTGTGGTTATTTCTTGTCCAATCTTATTCCGCATTTACAATTCTAGCTTTTATTTTGTGTTGAATTGCTTAGATAGAATTGTGGCTTGTTAGACATAGTTCTTAATTAGCTTAAATTGTTAAATTGTCAAAAAGTTTAAAAACCTCCTATTCACCCCCTCTAGTCGGTTATCATTGATCCTACACTAGTGTACACAGTCGTACAAAAGTGACATCACAATCATATCACACATTTATTCAATATAAATAAGAGTTTATTATAAAATGGGCCTGAGGCCAAATGAAATAACACAGCGAAAAAATAAAGTAGTAGGTGAGCCACACGATGTGCCACAGGCAATCATCTGGGGCGTAGGCCTAAATATCTGGATCCTCACCGTCTTGGTAGAAGTCTTCTCTTGAATAAATATTATTCAGCAAGAGTGAACACAACTTCCGTGCTCGCAAGTTACACCCAATAAAAGAGTATTACAAATTATTAAGCCTAGTTGAAACATCCCAAAATTTCCCTTTTGGCAAAATAAAACTTAAATTATTTTCCTTGAAATTTCTATACTTTTTAAAAGCTTTTCTTTAATTATTTTAAAGCCAAAACAAATTTATTTGCAAAAACTATTACCAAGATTAAGTTGGAAATATTTTATTTAAGTCCAGAATGTCTTTGAGAATTTCTGTGAATTTTCTCATAATTTTTTGATTTTATTTGCTATTTTCTAAAGCCTATTTGAATTTCTGGAATTAAATCATTTGTTAAATCAATTAGAAACTCTCAAACAGTCCTTGGGCCAAATCTTACCCAGCCCACTCCTTTACCTCATGCGCACGCGGCCCAGTTGGCCCGCTCGCCCGCGTGTTTCACCTCTAAACCATTTCAACTGTTGGATCTAAAATAAACGGCCCGATCTAGTGGCTGTCGGAGCGGTCCGAACGTCCCAAACGACGTGGACCGTCCGATCTAAATTGAACGGTCAGATCTGTGAGAGGTTCGGACGGTTCGAACATCACAATCCTTATGGGCCGTCCGATTGTAAATGAATGGCCAGATCTTGATGAATCTTCGGACGGTCCGAACATCCGAATCGATTTAGATCGTCCAATCTAAATCCAACGGCCATATCACCACTAGTTACTTTTCCTATTCTATTTCTTTCGCTGATGGGTGGGGCCGCTATCTACAGTGCATCGTCCCCGCTCCTTTCTTCCTCCTCGCGACGCCGCCATTGTTGATCTCTATCAAAGCTCATAACTTCACCCGTTACTCCCTCATTTCACGCGCATTTGATGCCATTCAAACCAACGTTCTTTGATGAACTCAAGCCACCCGTTTCTTCCTCATTAAACCCTTTTTAACACTCTTAAATCTCGCCGCCGCGCCAGCAAGTAACGGCCGCGCACGTTCTCGTCGATTCAACCTCGCCCTCACCCTATAAAAGGGAGCATCACCTTCACGTTCACGCCCGCAACTCTTCCCCCCCCAAGTCCTAGACCTCCTACACGTCTCTAGCCGCCGGAATCGAAGCTTGAAGCCACCGGAGCCCTAGACGCTCCGCCGCCAAATTCGCCGCCATCATCGACGCTCCGCCGCCCCCCGACCACACCATCGTGTTCACCGTCAAGTGGACTACCATGTGCGCGCATCAATTTCGCTGGAGCAGCCCCGAAACGACTTCGTCGCCTTAGACCGAACTTCGCCGCCACCTTTCACCTCGCCGTCGTCAACCCCGCCACGCCTCGACGTCGAAACCCTGCGCATAAGGTTTCCCATCTTCCCCTCTCGCCTTTGGTGCCATCCATTCGCGTCGCCGTGGCGCAAAGCGCCGGCGACCATTGGGGTCCAAGCTCCGCCGTCGCCGGTCCAACGTGGCAAGGCCACGTGGTGCCAAGTCAGAGCCAGGTGGCTGCCACGTAAGCCATTTTCGTCCAGTTAGCGCACACGTCAGTGATCGCGTGGACACACAGTCAGCTCACACGGGCCCACATGTCATAGACCGAATCTCATCCTCTGTGCACTGCTGACATCATAATTAGAATATTCTTTAGAAAAATAATTGAGGAAATTCTAGAAAATCTGGTTTTAGGGTTTTATTTAGTTTGAGAACTTCCAAGAGCTCGTATTTCTTCATACGAACTTCGCTTTAGGTGATTAAATTTTCTAAATTTATATAAAATCATAAAATAGCTATCTAAACTAAAATTATTTCATCTGGAGTTCATTTGAAGTTCATTTTGAATTTTATTTGAATTTGACTTATTTTCACGAATAGATTTCGACGAGTCCGAAGAACCAAAATTAATCAACGACCAGATTTTTGAGCAAAGCAAGTTACATTCTTTGATCATATTTGAATCCCAGTATTTAAAATTATTTAAATTCTATTTTTAAATTATGTATTGCATGCTTATTTAAATTCAGTTATTTAAAAACCTGTTTTAAATTCATAATTATACCTAAAATTCTGTGTATGGCCAATTTTGATATTGAACTAAATATCTTGTCACCATAGATAAAACCTAGTTGATACTTTAGTATGAACTAGGATCATTTAAAAATGTTATGCCAAGTCATGCTTAGACCAAAATGTTTCATTTGGGGAATTTAGCCAATAATTCGATTCTTGTTTAAAAATAAGCCATGGTATTGTTTTACCATGGACTCTTTTGTAAATGTTTTCGAAAACAGAAATAAAATCAAAGGTGGTTTAAACTTGGGCAAAATGGATGTCAGGATGGTGCAGGTTTATGCACAGGATTGAATCTTTTCATTGATCAAGTCCAGGGTTTTGGTATGCTGCCCAAGTTGTTTAAGGACCGACCTGAGAGCCGCTTTTGCTAAACTCTACCGTACTGCCACATGTCATGTGTGGGTAGGACTAGGCTTAATAATTTGTAATACTCTACTGTTATTTGTGATATGTGTTGTGTGGGTGTTGGTTAGATAGTATTCCCACCTGGCGTAAGAGGGGGCTTCCGGAGGATGAACAGTCTAATGGAAGTGAAACCTTAGCGGGCATAAATACTTTAGGGTAGAGCATTGTAACGGCATCGTAACGGAAGCGTGTATTGGCTGACATCAAAAGCAAATTATCTCTTATGGGTAAAGTTGTACCACCTCTGTAGAGTGTAAAACTATTCGAATAACCGTGTCCACGGTCATGGACATGTTAGCATTTGCCACTCAAAATTAAACTTTGGTTTTGATTTCAAAATGGATTTGACACAAATAGTTTATCAATTTGAAAAGTTGGGTGGTTAGCCATGAGATAGGAGGGTATCCTTCTCCACATCTTTGTATGAAGGTTATCCAACTATAAAACTTGAGTTTCATAAAATGAATTTTAATTATAAAATAACTGCATTGGAACTTAGTATAAATATTTGAAAGAAATATGGCTTTATGCAAAATCAATCCTATAAGCCTTCCTTTGTAATCCTTGCATGCATTAAATTATGTTATTTGGGTGTAACTTGCGAGCACGGAAGTTATGCTCATCCTTGCTTATTGCAAATAATCTCAGAGGAGGAGTACTTCGTGGACGAGGAGGACTTGGACGGCTAGGCTGCGCCCCCAGACGATTGCCTGTGGCGTATCGTTTGGTCTACTACTATCTTCTACTTCTCGCTGTAATTTTCTTTAGGCCAAGTGCCTTTTTGTAATAAATACTTTGATATTATGAATAAAGTACGTGATGTGGACTTGTTACCATATTTGTAAACTGTGTACACTAGCTGTTCCTGGAGTAGTGTTGTAAACACAGAGAATCTGGTATTCTTCTATCCCGGGTTTGACACTAGTTCTGCCCACACAGAATATGTGGTAGTACGGTGGATCTTAGCAAGATACGGCTCGAAGAACGGTCCTTAATTGACTTGAGCGCTTCCAAGAATAATCCCTGGGCCTCAACTCTACCCGGATTGAGCCCGTGCATAAACCTGCACCCACCAACTATCCATTTCGCCCAAGTCCAAACCAATTTTGATTTTATTTAAGTAAAATTATTTTATAAGCTTACTATGGTAAAACAATACGATAGACTCAATTTAAATCAAGTTTGAATAATTTGGCTAAAATCTCCCAAATCCAAAACTCTGATCTAAGCATTGACTAAGCATATAATTTTTCAATTTTTATTTTGACTATGGTGACAAGGAAATGATAATTCAATAATCAAAATTGGCTATGCAAATGAATTGGAATAACTAAGGATTTAAACAGGGATTTAAAATAGCCGCATAAAATTATGCATGCAATAATAATTTAAAAATAGAATTAAATAAATTTAAAATAGTGGGATCAACAAGATCAAAGGTATAACTTGCCTTGCTTGAAGTCCTGATACTCTAAATCCTCAGAGGGGTCAAGCTCTCCGGAGTCGTCGAAATCTATATGCGAAAATAATACAATTTCAAATAAAACACAAATAAATTCAAATGAACATTCAAATTAACTCCAAATCAAATAATTTTAGTTTAGTTAGCTAGATCTTGAATTTATATAAATTTATAAATTTGAATCACCTAAATCAAATTTCGTATGAAGAAATATGAGCTCCTCGAAGTTTTAATTCTAAAGAAACCCTAATTCTGATTTTATGAATTTCCTGAATTATTTTCTAAAGGAAAATCCAAATTACTGCGTAGGATGACGTCGGCGGAGGAAAATCCTATTTTTAGCTGATTTATTTTTCTATTGGAAATTCATTTGAGTCTATGGCGGGTGGGCCCAAGGTCAATAGACTGAGTCCACGCTCGGTCAAAGGTCCACGACGGACCCAGTACACAAAACAGTGCACGACGGGGGAGGGGGCTTGTGCTGGCATAGCAGCTAATGTGGCGGCCACGTGGGTAGCCACGTGGGCTCTGGCGCTGATGTGGCCATGCCACGCAAGCTCGACGGTGGTGATGCTCCGACGACGAGCTCGTCGGCCCTCTGCGTCATGGCGAGCTACACTAATAGGCGGAAAAGATAGAGGGGGTGATAAGGAGTTCAGTGCACTACCTTGTGGCGGTGGAGTGCGACCAGATGGCCAGCGGCGAGGTGTTTAGCGGCGGCGGTTTTAGGGCTCCGATGAAGAAGATGCTCTGGTGGTTTTCGGGGCGAATGATTGCGCGCATGGGGTGGCACGAGTGACGGTGAAGCCAATGGGGTGGTCGGGGTGTTCGTAACGGCGTCGATGGCGAGGAATTCGGTGATAGAAGGAGCTTCGGGCTTCCCGGTTCAACTCCAAAATCCGACGAGCTCGAGGGGGTAGGGGTGAGGTGAGTGGTGGTGCTGGGTTCAAGGCGAAGAGGCGGTGCTGGGGCGCTCTTAAATAGGGTGAGGGCGACACGGGATCGACGTAGCGTGCAAGAAGGCCGAGCGGGTTGCCGTCGGTGATTCGAGGATTCAAGGCAAGAGGAAGGAAAGTGATTGCCGACACGGGCACAGAGAAGATCAAGGAATTAAATGCACGTGAAAAACCGGTGATGCGATGAGGATTTCACCGAATATGGAAGCTTTCAAATTGTGTCCATGGCGGACTATGTGGACGAGAAAGGAATGTGTCGCGGGGAAGAAGGAAAGGAGAACGAAGGGGTGACATGGATGTGGGCCCCATTGTCGGTGAAAAAAAGGAAAGGAAAGAGCGAAATTGTGTCGGTCATTCGATTTAGATCGAACGATCCACACAGCTTGGGATGTTCAGATCGTCCAATCGCAATCCAACGACTGGAATGGGGAGTGCGTGGGAGAAGCGGGCCGTGTGCACGTGATGAATGGGCCGGTCTGAGGAGATTTTGGCCCAAGCACTGTTGGGGGATTTTCTTTTGATTTTCCAATTAAAACAAATCTGGTAAATCAAAAAGGCTTTAGAATATAATAAATAAAATCCAATAATTATGAGAAAATTCATAGAAATTCTCAAATGCATTTTGGACTTAAATAAAATATTCCCAACTTATATTTGGTATTTAATTTTGCAAATAAAATTTGTTTTGGCTTTGAAATAAATAGAGAAAAGCTTTTTAAAATTTCAGAAATTCCACAAAAATAATTAAGTTTTAATTTTCAACTGAAATTTGAAATTTGGGCTATTACATTAACTATGACACTACGATCGTAGTTATGGAACAATATTAAGAATGAAACACTTTGGTTAGTGAGTCACAAATTCTAGAGAAGGAAGATTTGCAAAGCTTCACCAAACCAAGATAATGGAGCAGTGCACCACCTTTAGAGAAATAACCTTCAAAGGAAAGTCAGAACTTACATTCCAGTGTTGAAAGCCCCAATTGAACTACAAAAGCATGATCAACATCCGTTCAAACATTGTACTCTTTAAGAAAAATCAAGCGGGCTGAACCACCAACTTTAAGAAGACAACAAAATTCATGGTATCTCCACAAGGAACAGCAAGGGATACTTGTTTATTGTTTATATAGGCTTTACCTGACAGCCATTACTGAAGAAATCTAGAAGCAACATTAATGGCACTATTGGAATCAATAAGCACATCCACGTTACTCAAGGTATATATGTGTGCGTGATCAAGTAAAAAAATTTCAGAAGTACTTGAAGGTAATGCCAAGACATCAACCAATCAATGAGTAGACTAGGACAGTACCCATCGCAAGTCGCCTTGGTATAAATTTTGATACAATGGACATAGTTTATAAATTATCTTCGATAAAGAAAAGATCAAAACAAGATCAAGAAAAGTGGAAACATCGTTCAGGCAAGAACAACTTTGACTGGGATAGTAAACAGAAACTCTTCAAGTGGGCAGTTTTTGCGAATTCATCAAAAAGATTCGGAAGAAAGTTCAACTTCACATCCAACCATGATAGAAGAATAGTTTGTTCCAAGATACTAGCTGAAACAAAAGAAAGGCACAGTTCTCGAGGCATCATAAACTAGTTGAGGAAACCAGGACAGTCAGGCAAAAATTGATAAAAAAAAACAGAAACCTGAACAATCAATAGAAACATCCAGCCTCAGCCATTTGATAGAAAATGTTAAGAGAAAAGATAACAAGGATGATATATAGGTACATGCAAGAAAGGCAAAGAACATTGTAGGAACTGAAAGATGGCATAAAAATACAAACACCGAAAGATTTATCAGATATTAACAAACACCAATGAAGTTCACTTAGAATGGAAGAAAAGACATACGGGAATCAGAACTAAAACAAATTTTGTCTTCATGTTCCCCATTTTCAGTGAATCTCGGGAACGAGATTCCTTTTAAGGAGGTAGGTTTGAAAAGACCCCAAAAATTCAAAATTTTAAAAACTTTTTTTGAGTTTTCGTTTCAATTTGAGTTTATTGCCAAATTCGGAAAGTCCCTTCGCTTTTTCATTTTACATCCTTCTGTTTTCTCTAGCCCGCCCCTCGCCAATCTGTGTCCTTCCGTTCTCTCTAGCCTGAAGACGCCCCTCGCCAATCCGTCTTCTCCCCTATTTTCTTTTCCTCACGTCACACCACTGTTCATCCACGCCTCACCGCCATTGGCTTCGTCCTCGCCAGCACCCGCCATCCCTCCTCGGGAATTAATGCTGCCCACGCCAACGCCACACCGCCTCAGTAGTTCTCTCGCACTACGCCCCGCTCCACCGCCGCTAGGTGTTCAACGCGCCATGGACGCCACTGTCGCCCTCACTAGCGCAAGCACCCGTGCTAGTGAGATGCCACCATTCCCGCGTCGCCAAACTGCCGCCACCTTGCCCTTCCTTAGTGCGGAAACCGCCTCGCCGTCCACGCCGCCAAGCTCGCCGTCGCCACCTCTCTATTGCCACTACCTCTGCGTGTATAAAGCCAGAGCTAGTAGCTAGCATCACCTCCATCTCCTTCCCTTCGCGTAGTCCCACACTGAGGCCATCTTCTTCTTCTCTGGCCACGACGTCACCAACGCCATTCCCCCTTTTCCTCTTGCTAGCAAGCCGCCACCCAATTCCCCATCTCCTTCTTCTCAATTGAACCCACCCCTAGCATCCCCTTACCACCACAAACTCGTCCCCGACCATCAGCTCACCACCACCGCACGCCACAGCTCAACCGCCCACGACTCACATCGCCACACCGCCACATGCCACCCCGAGACTTGCCACCGCCACCGTCGGACTTCCCTCGGTCCACCGAAGCTCAAGCCCCAGCCAATTTGGCTAGAGCGAGCCTGTAATGCCGCCGCTACTTTACCCTATTCCGGCCTTGCGCCACCGCCACTGCCATGCCATTCTCGAGCTGCCTCATCTCGTTTGAGTGCCCAAAATGGGTTGCACACGTTTCAAGGGTGCTTGCCGCACCATCTGGCGCCACCGCCCACCATCACCGTCGACGAAATCGCCGTCGCCACCATTTTTCTACTCGGCTGCCGTGGGGAGCAAGCTCCAGCTCGCTTAACACGAGTTGGACCGCACGCATTGCTGGGCCACCAAAGAAGGCTGGCAAAGCCAACCCAAAAGGCTTTCGAGCCTGACAAGTCAAGTGGGCCGGCCCAATGCAATCTCCCACTGTGTAAGCCCGACACTATTCGAAGCCCAACCCAACCGACCTGTTATTGTGCAGCCCAATAGCAACTAGCCCAAACCCATTACTATTCATCAAACCCAACCCACTCTAAATAGCGTTAACTTGACACTATTCATCAAACCCTTTGTTATTCCCACTCGAACCGTTAGTGAATAGTACCAGACCTGGTACTATTCACCTAACCTAGCACTGTTCATGCCAGACCCAATAAAACAGAATATGTCCATTTCGACAATTTTGAGCCCGTGAAACCCCATTTTCGACTCTGATTGACCTAACCAAGCACCAAATAAATCCCAACCACCCCACCACCTCTCTTTCCAATTCTTTCTGAATTTCTTTATTTCATTTTGTTCCCGGCTCGCTTCTTGTTGAGCCCGGACTTATTTATTTGATTTTATTCCACGTTAGAACCCTAATTTGTTGATCAAGCTACAAAAGGAGTTGATCAAGGCACAAGGAAGATAAATCCAACGAAGGACCACAAATGTGGAGGCAAGCTGCATTCTTTTATCATTTTGAGCCTATATTTTTCTTATGTATTTTTATTATTACTGTCATTATCATATTTATGCCAACTACTTCTTTATTAAAATAATACTTTTGAATGTCATGATGATTAGATATATCCTATCACCCCACATACAAGCCCACCTGCTCATTTGTAGGCCATATTTATCTTGACAAGTTTAAGATACATAAAATATTAATAAATGTTCGACATTGTCACACAATATGTTTACAAATACTAAAAAAGAGTATTGGCTAACCGCCAATGGTTTTGGTGGAGAGTTGAGGGTTGAGACCAGGAGGATGGACAACCTAATAGACTTGACAAAAGTGAGTCGACGGTGAGACCAAGCAGGTGGACAACCACGAGTTGGTGTTGGTCCATTTCCTTACTGGAGATAGGTAAAGACTAGAACCTTGTGCCAAATAACAAACTCATAATTTGCTTAACCACGGATTTGGTATATCCAACTTGGCTTAGTACACTACTCTTATTGTCTACAGGATGTCACATGCTCTTATTGTATAGAGCAGCCACTGATTGGGGGTGGGATAGGAGTGGGCCTGAAGGGACACTCGCTGGTCTACACAATGGTAGGTACAGTCAACATCGGACCACACATTCCACTGTTTGCCTATGGTTTTCCGATGGCTGTATTATCCAAGAACCTGCCGGGTAGATGCTAGAAAGGTTGAGCAGTGGAGATGCCTTGTTATCTCAACTCAGTAGCACGCTATCAGGTTACAAGTATATTGCATGACAGTATGAGTTTGAGGTGTCTTGTGGGTAAAGTTGGGCAACTGAAGAATCTAGACCCGTCATTACGAGTTAATGGAGTATTTTGGTAATTAATGACAATCGTCATGTGGACTAATATTTTCCATGAGTTGGTGAAACGGGTCGAGTTCCATGATGATGAAGACTTTGGGTGGCATCGCGAGCTGATTGTCATCAAGTTAAGATTCGGGATGAGGGATGGCATCGTGTGTTGATGAGCATCAAGACAAGATTTCAAAGTGAAGAAGATTATCATGTGTCGATGATGTTCAAGTCAAGATCTTGGAGTAAAAGAAGATCATCATGTGTTGATGATATTCAAGACAAGATCCCAAAGTGAAGAAGAGCACCATATGTTGATGATATTCAAGTCAAGATCTTGGAGTAAAAGAAGATCATCTTGTGTTGATGATATTCAAGTCAAGATCCCGAAGTAAAGAAAATCATCATATGTTGATGATATTTAAGACAAGATCCCAAAGTAAAGAAGATCATCATGTGTTGATGATATTCAAGACAAGATCTCGAAGTGAAGAAGATCATCATGTGTTGATGATGGCGACGCAAGACCGGTGTCTTGCAGGGCGTCTTGTACGGCTTCATCCGGCGCTTGTGGAACCGCCTCACTACCATCTCCTTCGACTTGACCCATCCATGGACGAAGCACCTGCTGGTCCACTGGTGATCGCAACCGCGCAAGCAAAAACGAAGGAATGAGCACTGGAGCAGCAGCCATGAAGAAGAAAAGCACCGAAGAAGCTTTGTACAAGAAGGAACTTTGGGCCGTTTCACGTTTGGGCCATATTCTTTCCACAAACAAGAGATCAAGAAAGCTAATAGGGTCCATTTTCGCACTCCGCCACCCCCAAATCCCTAATTCCCCACTCCCCAAATCCCCATTCCCCACCCCAAATCCCTAATTCTATCCCCCATTCGGACTCACGGCAAACTCACCTAGCGGCTGGCGCGACCGACAAAGCGAGCAGGCGGGCTAGGACAAGCGACGGGGCGGCGGGGTGGCGACAGTGTGAGGGTGAGCGACTACACGAGCTGCGCCAGACCCTCGAAGGCTGCGATTGGTGAAGGCTCAAGCGCGGCCTGGTTGGGAGCTAGGGCGCGCGCAGCTGCTAGAGGCGCGGACGCGTGCGTGACTGCATCTGCCGATCTCCATGAGGAAGTCACTGCGAGGACAGAGGAGTGAGGTGAGGACTCAGGAGCTTTGAGCCTTTTGACTGATTGACTCTGAGGACTGGCCGATTGGGATTTAGGCGATTGGCATTTGGCAAGAGTATGTAGCCTAAAGGTCACAAGGAGCAGCCAACTAAGCTGAGCAAAGGTAAATAGGTAATTACTAAATACTAAATACTAAATACTATTACTACTTACTAATTAGGTAAAGTTGGCATTTACAGTAGCTCACTAATTTAAATTGGAATGTTGAATTATTGTTGTGAATCAAGTGATGTTGTCTACTTGTCTAGTCTATTTCCATGTACTTAGTACTCAAGTACTCATGGATTATATATAATTTATTGTAGATTTATATATAAAAGATGGACAAACAAACTTTGCATAGTTATTTCTCCAACAATCCAAATACAAGTATTACTCCTCGAACCAATGAGAGCACAACTCAACAAAAGAAGCCTCGGATTGATTTTAATCCTGATGACACCGTGAGCAATTGAGCACCCTCTCTATTTTTGTCCTACGTACGCCACCGTGTGTTGATGATATTCAAGTCAAGAACTTGGAATAAAGGAAATCATCATGTGTTGATGATTATCAAATCAAGAACCCGAACTTGGAGTAAAGATGTTCGTCATCAAGTGGTCACTCCAAGATGGATGCTCAAGGCAAAGGTATGACTAGCATAGACTAAGGATATGTTCCTTGTCTTTTACCGGTTTTGGAGTTTGGTTGGAAGACCAGGTTGCTAGTATAAGTTGTCATACTATAAAGAAAGATCATAGCTAGTAGCTTGAGGATTTATTTTGTGTCATCTTGATCAACTAAGACATGCATGCACCTTGAACTTCATAAACAAAATAGTTGTCAGTAAAACCGGTATGACCACAAGTATAACTGCGGTACTACCACCATATGGTATAACAACACATGAAGTGCAGTACTACCGCAGTGTGGTAGGTCTGATTTTTAGTTGGCGGCACGTTATTTCCAAATAGCATGTTTTTGAGAGTTTTTCCTCCTCTGGAAATAAGTAGTACCGGTAGAGCCGAGCGGTACTACCGCCTTGCGGTAGTACTAGACCCTGTGTGTGCGGTAGTATCGTACTGAACCGTAATGACTAGTTCAGAAGCATTTAATGCACCCCTTATGACCGTTGAACAGTGTGTGTGATAGTACCGACTAATTAATGGCGGTAGTACCGCACCTACTGAATTTTTTAAGGAGTTGCTTCAAACGGTCGAATTTTTGGTTGGGGATATAAATACCCCCTCACCAGCACCGAACTCACAGGATCTGTCGCTCTGGCTTCATTGAATACATTAGAGCCATTAGTGCACTCTCTACTACTCATTTGCTCATATTTCATATTTTGAGATAGTTGAGAGCATTGAAGTGCATTTGCATCGTTAGTTGATCTGTTTGGCACTTGATAACCTTCAAGCAAGGACTATGGTTTATTACTCTTAGTGTTTGTTGACACCTAGACAACGTGGAGGTGTCGTGGTCTGGTGATCTTCTCAAGAAGCTTGTGAGAAGGCCCAGCGTGTTGTGAGTGCTTTGGTGCTCGCCATCTCCGGAGTGGAGGAAGAGCAACCCCGAGTAGATCGAGGTGTTGGTTCAAGTTGTGAGCCAATCCAATTTGTTTGGACTTACCTCGGAGGTGTTGGCATAATTCATGGAGCCGGTCCAATTTGTTTGGGCTTACCTCAACGTGGATTAGGGGAGACTGGCAAGTCTTTAAACACCATGGTAAAACAGCATTGTATCATTTGTTGGAAATATGCCCTAGAGACAATCATAGAGATGATTATATTTCGTTATGTTCATAATATTGGATAATATGTTATCTTTTTCCTAGAATAATATCGTTAATATTTATTATCAAGTACGTGACTTGATTGTGAAACTATGTATTTCTACGATGATTATTCTTAAACGTTCCCTAGTCGGAAACATACGAGAACATATATGAATAGACTAGCATATGTATTGGTTAATGACTATGTTTCACAGGTCATAGATATGGAGATATCAAACCAATAATATGGACACATGTTAGAGAACATAGTGTCGGATAAGACCCATCTTGAGACATTGTTGAGATTGTTATGATTCTATGTGTCATTAGTTGGTCTCAAGCAATGATGATGTATAATCCTTAGACCTGAGATCAGCATGGTTTCCTACATGTGTAATAGCACTCTTAGGGGTTGCCAAACGCTACTCGTAACTGGGTAGTTATAAAGGTAACTTTTGGGTATGCTATGAAACATGCGGAGGAATGTGACTGGTTGGATATGAGATTTGTCCCTCCTAACATAGCAGGAGAAATGTCTCTGGGCCCCTCGTTGTGGTCGGATAAAGAAAGTGCATGGCCATGCCACTAGTGGTCGAAGTGTCGGCCACATGAAGTTATTTGACACTTGATCAAGAAAGTATTGCACAATCCATAGATGACAAATTATCTCACCTTGAGTTCAACAAGATGTCGTAAGGCAAAGGGAGAATACATAGGCAAGTCGTTCAGTTCGACCAGATACAAACTGGTCGTATGGAGATACGAGCTGGTCGTAGACTGGTCGAACATAATCACTAACTGGTCGTAAGGAGTTACGAACTGGTCGTACTTAAGTATGAGTTGGTCGTAAGGAGTTACGAATTGGTCGTAACTGTATGGACTGGTCATGACTAGGTACGAGCTGGTCATAAGTGATAAGGACCCGGTCGTAGATCATATTGCATTAAGGTTTTTCCGATATATTCTATGTGTGTTTGGGAATCGTTATGTGCTGCTAGGTACTGCTGACGACTTACGGTCGGGAAAGAGTTTCCCAGTCACAACTGATTACATATGAACCTATATGGTCACACACTTAAAGAGCTAGGATTTGATTTGGATGGTGATCCGAATTCTTGTAGGCCATGAGTTCCTAATGGGCCTCAAGTTCGAGACCCATTATGGATACCTATAAATAGAGGGGCGGTGGCATGGGGTGCGATAATCGATTATTGAATAATTCCTAAAACCCTAATATCTACACCTTACTCAACCACACCGCCGGCGCTAGCACTCCAGCGCGTGGTGTCCCAGCCCCTTATGTGTGGATACCATGGAGGTGTTATTGCGAAAGCATCAGCACTAGGACGATCCGCAACTCGTGACGATCATCGGAGCAGGAGGAGAAGACACGTGGCGAGTATGACTACGACTGCATCAACTCGCTACATCGACTCTACTTCCGCTACGAGTCGACGCATCTAGTGGTAATCTCGTGATCTATTACTAGCGGAGGTTCCTTGGTTGCGCGGTAGAATTT
Organism: Phyllostachys edulis; assembly: GCA_036346405.1. Taxonomy (NCBI): domain Eukaryota; kingdom Viridiplantae; phylum Streptophyta; class Magnoliopsida; order Poales; family Poaceae; genus Phyllostachys; species Phyllostachys edulis. The sequence goes on along the minus strand of CM070550.1, from coordinate 18,082,091 downwards.
TTGTTTTGTGCTATCGTAGCCTACTCGTAACCCAACATCATTGTTGTTTGCTCTTTTGTGATTTACTTTGTGCAATTTACATTCCTAGAATTAAATTGATTGCATGACAAACTAGGATTGCAAACCTTACTTATACTAAGGGTGTTGGTGCACTTAAGGGAAACTATAATATTTAGGTTTTAATTGTGCTAAATTGAATTGTCTTCTGCTTCCGTATTAGAAATCGGTTTTAGCCTTAGAGTTTTTAGAAAGGACTATTCACCCCCCTCTAGTTAGCCTCCTCGATATTACAGCAACTCTCCAGAGTATAATCAATGGTATTCGGTTATGTCGTGCTTCCAGTTAATGAACATGTGTTCATGGGTGATTCCAATATATGAGGCATAAGTAGAGATTTTGAGATGTTAAGATGGTAATTATAATTATTGAGTAAATCTCTGATGTTATATTAGTACGATTTTACTGTTTTAAAGGCAAACTACTTTAACTCAAACGATGCATCCACATATACCTGATACGGTAAACCTTCAACAAGCAATCGAACTCTTGGCATTTAGTTAAATAGCTTGCCCAAGTGGCTTGTTGAGTACGTTGTGTACTCAATCTTGCTTAATTTTTATTAGAAGGTGTATCAGAGGAGAGGATTGAAGGACACTTTGGAGAACATGCTAGGGTTGTGACCGCACTCAAGCTTTCCTGTGGAAGCTCTTTGGTTCTTCTAAATGTAAGTATAAGCTTTGGGCTTGAGATGCCCATTTTATTGTTGCAAAATAGCCGTTAGGCCATAATTTAATCAAATTAATATTTTTAATTGTTCGTAATAAGGTTTGGTGCCATTCCGGTCTACAATTGAAATCCTGGGCAATTGCACAAACTGGGTATACCCTATTTGGAAAATGGGGTCGTTTCAGTCACTTCCGATTAATAATTGCCAAATTTAACTCTACCACTTACTCAATTGTCGTCCCATTCTCATTTCGTTCTCTTCACTCTTCACGATGGACAACCATCTCAACTTATTGATATCAGGGTTGTCGTTGCCTTATTGTTCATCTTCACACATCGTTAGTGGTCTTGTTGTTTGGAATTCATTGTAAAAAAGCTTATATCAACATCTGATGAGAAAAAAAGGCAATATCAACCTTTATCATGCCCTGTAGTCACTCTTTTCAATGGCATTCAACTAATTGGCGAAAAATATGATGATTGTGTCAGCTTGGTATTGAAGTAGGAGTGAATTTTTTATAGAAAAAAATTATTCCACACAAAAGTGGGACACTACTCACCAGTCTGGAGAAAAATACAACTCTATGGGGCTAGGCCTGCAACCCTACCTTTTAGAGACCCCTTGTTGATTTTGCCACGTGACACGACCAACCTCAAATGTTGCCTCCATCCCTCTTCGCCTTCCCAAGGGTCGCTCGTGTAGTTGTACTCTTTGTTAAAAGCAAAGTGACGATTTCATACGCCGCTAAAATTAATTTTGTGTTCTCTTAATTAGTCTACTTCCTATCTGTGTTGTTATCCAATCAAAGCAATCTCTCTTCTTCGATGTCACTATGTTACTGGTCTCATTCAATCAAAGGCGAAGCTACCCCTGGTGCTTGGGGGTGCTGGAGCACCGGTTCATCCTGCCGCACCAAGGGTACCCTTCACTATTACCTCTGCTGAAATTTGGGGGGAAAGGAGGAAGAACACCGACTGTTCTCCATGGAAAAAGATGGTCCAGGAGCTAGAGGTTGAAAACAAGCGAATTTGGGCCAAATTCATCCATTCTCGGTAGCAAGGCAGACCCACATTCCATCAACCCAATGCCTCAATTCAAGTTCAGCACCAATTGGTCCAGTCAGACCAAGTCCAAGACGACAAGAATTACTCAGGCTTGGCTCACCAGTCACCTCCATCCCTATTCCCCAATTTCAGTCGCAAGAACGTGAGCAGTGAGCGCAGCGAGCTGAACCTAGGCCGCTAGGTGGTGCCGACGTGTGTGGCGCAGCGAGGCAGGGCGTGGCTCGGTAGCAAGGTAGGGGCGTAGGCCCCAGGATAGGGGTCAGGGCAAGCCACGATTAGGGTGCACCATGCGAGTGTGGGGCAAGCTGTGGGTGTGTCGTGAGCGCGAGGCAGGCCGCGCGTTGTTGGCTCGACGGCAACGCTGAGAGCAGTCGAGGCCCGAGGCTGCTGAGCCAGAGCCCTAAGTAGTAGGTTGTTAACTCTCTGTCTCTCTCCTTAGTCCTAAGTTGTTAACTTGTGATTTATGGATGCAAAGGATTAGAAGACTAGAGGTAGAAGTATTTATGAATTCTTATTCATCATGTATCTTTCTGGATTTGTAAAAGATGGAGAAGAATAAACACATTTTGAATAGTTATTTCTTAACCAATCCAAGTACAAGTACCCCCATATAAATGAGAGCACAACTCAATCAAAGAATCCTTGTCTTGATTTTAATGCGGATGGAATCATTGCTGATCCAGCATGTCGCATACCAATTGAACAATATCCTAATAAAATTAGAGATCAAGTGAGAATGGTGTACTTGTTGAAGGGTCCTACTCAACCAAAAGGTCTTAATTTTCCAAAGAAAATGATGGGTGATGAAGAAAGATGTTTTCAAGAATCGTGTGAAGTGGATCGAATGCCCAAGAGGGGGGTTGAATTGGGAATCTTTTTTTTTGAACAATTTAAAACACCAAACAGATTTAACAAAAACTATGTGTCTATGGATTCTAGTGAGGACAAACAACTCCTAAACAATTATAGAGAAGTTTAGAAAGTGTAAGAAAGTAAATGCGTAAATGTAAAAGAGACAAGAGACACAACCAATTTTTTACCGAGGTCTCGGAGATTCGGCAATCTCCCCTACTCCTCGTTGGAGCACTCTCGCAAGAGTATTGCTCCGACTTGAAACCTAGAAAGGTATCAAGCCATTCACTTGTGGTAGTCCTTTTCCTCTCCGGATGGGTGGACTCCAAACCTTCACAACCTTCCCGGTGCCTTCCACAAGCTCCTCCTTAGAAGGTCACCGAGAACCACGCCTCCAAGCCGTCTAGGAGACGCTGATCTCCAAAGGTAACAAGTCTAGACCATCACTTGAACTTAGAAAGATCAAACAACTAGAGTGATGCACACTAAGCCTATGCTACCTATCAAATTTCTCAAAATATGCTCTTAAATTATCTTGGGTGCCCTTGATATTCCCTTTGTATTAGATGATACTGTAGAGTGGCCAAGAGAGGTTACAATCACGTCCATGAACAGTATTTATAGTCTCCTTGAAGAAACTAGCCGTTACACCTACTATCCACGAAAAAAAGACATTAGGATCATCCGAACCCTTCCGGATCATCCCAAGCTCGAAATCCAACGGTCACAAAACTAGCCGTTGCAGGCTTAAAGTATCATCCGATAGCTTCCGGATCATCCTTACATCCGGATGATCCTTTCCATCCGGATCATTCGTAATGTACTACAGATTTCAGCCCATCCGAACATATCTCTCTGGATCAATGATCCACTTGATAGGCCGATAGCATCCGGATCATCCGGAAGGACTTAGTTTCCAACAGGACTGAAAATATCGGTTCTGGTCCAATGATCCGTTTCATGCTCCCTTAGCTTCTGGATCATCCGGAAGGCATTGTCAAATTTCAAATCAGTACTGGTCCAATGATCCGCTTGATGCTCCGTTAACTTGCAGATCATCCGGAAGACATTGCCAAAAATTAAATCGGTACTGGTCCAATGATCCGTAAGCTTCCGAATCATCCGCAAGGTTTCAGTCATTTTTCAACCTAGAAAAATAGCCTTCTGTTCCAATGATCCGTTAGCTTCCGAATCATCCTTAATGTACTGACTACTTTTCAACCTTCTCAAATAAAGATCCAAATTGATTTCATTTCAACTCCAACTCTTCCAAGAGCTTCATTTGACAAGAGATGAGCTAAATAAACCTAGTGTGCATCACAACTAGCTACTCAACCAAACTAAGCTCAAGCTACTAGCCTAGACCCCCTTTAATAGTACGGCTAAAACAAAAACAAAGGACCTATCACTACAATGATCCATCCTCGACTCCTTGGATCATTTCTAAAGAACAAAATCCTTAATCTTCAACAATAATTCAAACTTTGCCTTCAATGTCCGTTTAAGGTCAACAAATAGCCCACATAACCAAACCATCATCGTGACCTAACTCGTCCCCCGAGGCGGTCCCCCAAAAATCCACCACCACCACACCACCGCCCCACCACCGCACCAGCCGCGTCGCAGTTCGCACCAGCCCAACCACCGCCCATCTCCCAGATCTGCCCTACGTGCTGGCCCTCGATTCGGCGCCTTCCTGATCCGGCCTCGTGACGAAGAGATGCCGCATTCGGCCTCAAATCTGGGAGATTTCATCGACTCCTAGCGAGAAGGTTTGTTCGTGTCGAATTGCGCCGCCACGATGCAGGCGCGGATGGCGTCCATGGAGGACGTGAAGGAGGCGAGGCAGTCTGCGGCGGCGGCGGGGGTGGCGGCGCAGGGGCAGGCCAGGGTGTTCCCGACGGGGATGCTCAAGGTGTTCCTGGGGTTCCTGCTGCTCGGCGTGGGCCTGTCCGCCTTCGGCATGTACATGGCGCGGCACACGCTGGCGGCGTCCGCGCCCGCGCTGTTTCGGCCGTGCCTGGGGGCCTCCGCCGCCGTGGAGGAGGAGCTGGAAAGCCTGGAGCGGTGGACGCGCCCCCCGGCGCGCGCGCGGCACTCTATGACGGACGAGGAGTTGCTGTGGCGCGCGTCCTTCGCGCCGCGGGTGCGCGGGTACCCGTTCCGGCGGGTCCCCAAGGTGGCGTTCATGTTCCTCACGCGCGGACCGCTGCCGCTGGCGCCGCTCTGGGAGTGCTTCTTCCGGGGGCACGAGGGCCGCTACTCCATCTACGTCCACACGCTGCCGTCCTACCAAGCCAACTTCACCTCCAACTCCATCTTCTACCGCCGCCAAATCCCCAGTAAGGTTAGCTCGCTTCTTGCTTACTCTACTTACCACATAGTCATGTCGTAGTAGTGTGGCTGTGGCAGGTAACCAGCCTACTTATGCTGATCTAGATGGATTTATAGCAAAACATTCTCCATTTTAGTGCCAGGATTATACATTGAGCTGTGCTGTACTATTCCTCGGCGATTTCGCGCGTGATCTGACAAGTTGGTTACTGAATCCCAACGTTTCAGTCCTTTCAATGAATTCCCTAGGAGCATTTTTATAATGAAAAAGGAGTGTTAATATACCAAACATGGCGGTACTTACTACAGTAAGCAAGCTATAAGTAATGCACCTGTGAATCCCACGGAAAGTTGTCATTTCATCCTTATGTGTTTACCAAGCTCAACTGCTCAAGCACTGCAAATGTCGGGTGCTGGCTTGGATGGTTCAGCTGAAAGAATTGGATCTAATCTGCGCAATTATCTTGAGAATGAAAGTTCCTGAACCTGTTATTTTCATAGGTTTGAATTGTGGTGCTGTGTATATGTACCGTTAGGAGTTACCATCCATGCTCTCATGATGTGAAGCTGATTCGCATCGCTTTATTGCCGACTTACTGTCAGGAGACAAACATTTCCAGCTTAGCGTGCAGTTCAAACCTCGAAAGGTCCAAAAGTTGGATTGCTCTTTTCTGTTATCGCAAGACATTCATTTTGGGTTTTAAATTGTTCATAGTAAGATGGACAAGCAACTCATGCTGAAATATCGATAATATTTACCATAATTTTAGAAGTGACAGAAACTGGTACTTAATGTTGGGAAGGTTGTGATTTTGATTTTCGAAAAGACTTGTCATGATTGTAACATCAGCATTGGATCATGGTGGATTGGTGATGGTGTCATGTTTTGCAGGCTTTTCAGATTAAAAGCTGGGAGCAAAATAGCTGCCCATACCTGGATTAACTTGTGAAAATCACCTTGTCTTTATATTCTTATTAAATACCTCATAGCTACTGCTGTTATACTATGATGGCAGATTAACCATATGGGCCAACATAGAGCAACATGTTTGCACGTAGTATTGTTGATCAACTGGAAGAGTAATTTATGTAGCTTTTCTCTTGTGTTGAGATGCACCGACATATTTGTTTGATTTGTGTGCTGATCACAGATTGCAGAATGGGGTGAGATGACCATGTGTGATGCTGAGAGACGCTTACTGGCAAACGCCCTACTGGATATATCCAACGAGTGGTTTGTGCTTGTGTCTGAGTCATGTATTCCTATATTTGATTTCAACACTACATACCAATACTTACAGAATTCAAGCCAAAGTTTTGTCATGGCATTTGATGATCCTGGACCATATGGACGGGGCCGGTACAATTGGAACATGACCCCCGAGGTTGAATTCACACAATGGCGCAAAGGCTCACAATGGTTTGAAGTAGACCGGGAACTTGCCATTGAAATCGTGAAAGACACGGTCTATTATCCAAAATTCAAGGAGTTCTGCAGGCCTCATTGTTATGTTGATGAGCACTATTTCCCTACGATGCTCACGATTGAAGCTCCACACAGCCTAGCTAACAGAAGTGTTACTTGGGTAGATTGGTCGAGAGGGGGTGCACATCCAGCCACGTTTGGTAGGGGCGATATCACGGAGGAATTCTTGAGAAGAGTTCAAGAGGGACGGACTTGTTTATACAATAATCAGAACTCGACAATGTGCTTCCTGTTTGCTCGGAAGTTTGCTCCAAGTGCGTTGGAGCCATTGTTGGAGTTAGCACCCACTGTGCTCGGTTTTGGTTGATGTATGTTTTAACGGTGCCCCCCTGTAATTTTTTTTATATTAGATCACTGTAGGATTACGTGTTTGGAGAAATGGGCTTATTTTGATGGATGAAAACCTGCACGCCGCCCACCTCAACCAGATCATTATACACAAACTTGTATTGTTTTGTACAGTAACCTGAAATGGATAACAAGAGAACTTTTCTATTGGATTATTCCTGTATTCCTTCTGTTTATGGGAAGGTATTGCTGTGATATTTTTAAGAGAAATGATGTGCCAAAGACAGAAGTTCGCATCATACAAGGTCTGGGCAAAAAATAAAAGAAAAAAGTTCATTTTTTAACCTTCAACTATCCGTTCAAATTCTAACTCTTAATTTTAAAACCGTCTAAAACACAACCTTTAATTATCAATACCAGACCAAATGATCCTCTTGACCTAATCCACTCTGGTTTTAATCCAACGTGGCAGCGGTTTTGTAGTCCGTGTTAGCGAAGAAGACATGCAAGCACTGAGTCAGCTAGTCCCCCTAATCCCTTCACCCTCCCTTCCACCTCCCTCTCTGCCCTCTCTCAGCGTAGTGGCCATGAGCGATGGATGGAGGCGTGTATGCCAGGAGGTAATGTGGTGGTTGAAACAAGCATCAATGACGGTGGCAGTGGTTTGTGTTCTGCGTCGATTCGGCTAGCATCGAGGGCGATGGGACTGACGAAGGCACAACTAGAGGAGGCGGTAGAACTGACATGGAGGAGAAGTGGATGGTGGCACCTGTGACCCGTCTGACTTGGGGAAGAATGGTGCATAGCTCTAACTTCTCTCCATTTCTCTGGCCAGCTGCCACCCACAGCCTCTTCAAGACCCTCTTCTTGTTGGCTTGTTGCTCCTCTTCTCTCCCTCCCTCCTCCAAATCCCATCGGCTGCCAACAGATCCGTCACCGGCCAACGGCAGCGCGACTCCAAAGCAGGGGAGGTCACCGGCCGCAACTCTCGTGACCTCTAGCCATACGTCGGGCACGCGCAACCCCACGAAGGTGATGGGCCTGAGCAGGCGGATGGCGGTGTTGGAATGAACCATAATCTATTCTAGTTGGTCAAAAGTCATTGGCTAAAAATATACGAGTTACATGTGTAGGTAAATATGCAAAGTGCACCTTATACAAGTTACATATATAACATCTAACACTTCCTCAAACTTATGGTGAATCAACAACATTGAATTTGGAAAGGTAGAAACTATGCTGAGCTTGAGTATGTGTCTTGGTGAAAAAATCGGCTAATTGAAGCTTCGAATGCACATACTGAAGATCAATAACTTAGTCCTAAACCTGCGATATAATATACGAAACATCTACTCAATGTGCTTAGTGATCTCATGCTTTACTGGATCTCGAGCAACGTTGATCACGTCAGTACTGTCTGATAAGGGAGGAGTCGGTGGAGAAGCTGAAACATCAAAATTTTCAAGTAGCCACCGAAACCAAGTGATCTCAGTTGTCAATGCCGCTACAGCTCGCAACTCAACATCAACACTTGAATGGAAAACAACCGTCTACTTCTTGGCCTTTCAGGCAATCAAAGAGGAACCAGGGAAAACACAATAGGCTTAGGTCGCATCAGAGTACGCTTGAAGCTGCAAAGAGCTAGAGTGAGGAAAGAAAAGGCGACGACCAATGTGTAACAGCCCAAAATCCTTAAGTTGGATTAGTTAAGCATCTAATGTACATTTGTAAAATTTTGGACTTTTAAAACTTATTGTTGTAGAGCAAATGTGTTAAAACGTGGCTTTCCAAACCCTAGAAATGAATTTTCTAAAACAAAATAAATTTTTGTCAAGATCTTGAAACCTAATTCGGAGTGGAATGTAAACCTTATGTTGAAAATCCTTTGATTTTTGAAGATTAGGATTTAAACCTAGTAATCTATTACTCCTTCTCGTATTCAAAAGCTCAAATTAAAGTTGGGGCAAAACTAAAAAGGTTTCAGGTGTAGAAATATTTTAGCTGGATTCTATCTTCTTCGATTTGCTTGTTTAAAATTTTTCTGGAATTTTTGGAGGTTATTTGGTTCCTATTTAATTTGCATGTTCAATTTTGAACTTGAATTTAAAACACAAACCTAATAGATAAATAAAACAAATGTAAATGAAAGTTACTAATTAAAAATCTAAACTCAGCATAATTATTCTAAATATAAATTGAGGAATTAATTAAAGCATGTTTCGCAATTCTTCTCTCATCAAGTAATAATAATCAATATTAAATCGAATGGTTTGAAATACTGCATTTAAATTTAATTATTTTGGTTTCTTATTTTCCCATGTATCACAAAAATCATGTCGTCTTGCATGCATTAGTATCGTCATTTTATTTTCCGGTTTGACTCACCATAGTTTAAATGCCTGTGCTGGACCGCCCTTTTCATCATCACTTTCTCCATCTTTGCATACGTACCATTCTCCTCGCTGCTATTTTTTTTCTCCTCTTCCCACTCACCATTTCTTTATTTCCCAGCCAAACTGTGTTCACTCCATTGCCAACCCATTTCCCAATGCAGCACCACTCTTTGCCATTCCATCTCCCAACCAAACCATCCCCTACCCACTGTTCTTTCTTTCTCAAAGAAGAACATCATCTCCACTTCTCACCTCCCAATACCCCACTGCCAATTTCCATTCGTCACTCCCCACACCACATCCATTTTTCTTCCCAGCCGAACCACTCAGCTCCATGCCACTTCATTTCCCCAACTACCCCCACCAAGTCATCTTCCATGTTGCTCCTCCTTCCCCCAATAGAGCCCTTCTATTTCTTTCTCCAACACAAAAGCTCAAGCTAACACCTTCTCTCCTTCTAATCTCGATCATAAACCGAAAATCTCTCTATGCATGCTTTACCAACGCATTACCCATCACCTAAGCATCCCATTTCTGCAATTAGTTTTTGCATGCAAAGTCTTTTGAGCGATTTGAAGAGAGGAGGAGGAGCAATGGTGCTGGAGGCGCTGCATGCATGGCAGCAGTGAGCATCTAGCGATGTGGCTGGCGTGGCGCTGGCCAGCGCCTCAGCGAGGCGAAGCATGCGAGAGGTAGCGACAGCTTGCGGCTCGGCATGGAGGAGCGGCGTCTTGCGTGACGCCGGGGCGCCGAGGCGGCAATGGCCAAAGACATGGCAAAGAAGCGCCTATGGCACGATGCCGGCAAGGAGGTGGCCGAGGGCGCGACGGCGACGCGGTCCAGCGGCCCGGCAGCAACGGTGGCTTGGCGTGGGCATTCGTGGCAAGGCGACGCGGCACATGCATGTGGAGGCAGCAGCTCGGTGGGCATGCATGCGTGTAGGACAGAAAAGGCGACTAGAGGGGGGTGAATAGAAGCACGATCACTTTTTCTCCTAGTTCGGATTCAACATGTTTTCACTCCAATAGCTATGGAAGCTATGTAGATCAAAGTACAAGCACAGTGGAAGACTTGTAATGAATCCAATCAAAACCCCAAAGTAAATAGACCAAAATCTCAAAAATTAGAACTCAAATGAGTTGGGTGGTCTGACCTCCATGTAATTGGCGGTCTGACCTCTCAATGGGTGGTTTGACCTCCAAATACATGGAGGTCTGACCTCTAAGCCAATGAACAGTGAAATCAGCCCGAAGTTCCAAAACACAAAAAGGTCTAACTTTTGATTCGTGACTCCAAACTTCACGAAACTTGAAACATATCTTCCTTAGGATGTCAGGAACCTATTCTAATCAACGATCGTGAAGATCGTTGCCAAAGTTCCGACCTTTATCCGTTTTAGTGAAGGTTGCTTCAAAACCGAGCCAAATACGAAAACGGTGATTGAGATGATTTCGTGGGAGGAAACAATCCAAGATGGCTAAGGATGGTTTCCTATACGTCCTAGCATCCTCAATCACAGGAAGAATCAAGCCAAATGCCCTCAAGAGCAAAATCCCCTAAAATCACCCTTTCTTTCACAAAAACGGGGCAAAAACAAAACTTAGATCCAAAAGCTTGCTCGTGGTTGATTGATGATCTAGATGATCCTAGATAGGTTCCCACATGTCACAGCAAGCAAGATCAAGAGAAGAAACCAATAGAAAACTCGCGGATCAAAGAAAGACCCAAAATCACCAAATAGAAAGCAAGAACAAATAGAGACTCATCTTTGATGAATCTTGTATAGATTGATTTGTGACTGATGTTGGTTTACAGCCACTCTACCATGGAGGACAAAGCTCAACACATGAGCACTCAAATCAATCCAAACTCTAGAACCCTAACTCTCCACCTTTCTCCCCAAAACCCTAAAACACAAAATAGGTCTATCAAAATGAATGGGTTCAAGAGGTGTTGGCTAGCACCCTCCTCTATTTATAGTGGAGGCTAGATTCTAGGGAATATTCCATTAGGGCACCCATTAGACCTAACACACAAATGGGTTAACACACGCACGCATCTTAAAGTGTCGTCTTCGTTTTCGATTGACCTAAACCGCTTCTCCATGCGTCGACCCGCGCCGCGGTTTAGCCAAAAGGTCACTAAGGTGGTATTTGGTGAAATTACCAAAATACCCCTTCTCGATCCTTCTCCAAAAGACCGAGTCCACAGATCGTGAAGCAATCCCATGCTTCGCCACGTGTAGGTTGATCAACGGCTCCATGTCGGCAAGTCTCTCCCATCCGGATCCCACCGGCACCATAGCACTTGCACCGACTCCCGCACCGCTTGATCCAACCAACAGACCGAACCACTTTGTTCGGTCATCCTTGTCCATTCTCAGACCCCACTTGAGTCCTCGACCACCCAAGATCCTTGATCGTTCGGACCTCGGCTCTCCAAGCTTAGTCCCGATCCTCCTCGCCGCTGACCATCATAGACCAAGACAAAGCAATAGACCAAGAAACTATTTTCGGAAATAAGTTCTTCATAACTTGACCCATATTAGTCAAAACATGCATCATGCAACACATATGCAATGAAATTCATGAACTTGACCTAACGAAAACACATCGCCGCCGTGAAAGACGATGAAACAAGCCAAAACCGGTCAGACCGCCACCCTTGGTCGGTCTGACCGCCCACTGGATGGTCTGACCACCAACCAAAGGCCGGTCTGACCGCCCAGCTGGGACTTAGCCAATTTTCCATTCTGGAAACCCGAACCTTCTCTGGAAATTTAAAATGAATAGAACTTTTCACTAGAAGCTCCAAAAATTATGAGACCAAGTGCAGAAAAACCCTCGCACTTGCCTACACACTCTAATTTTTGGCCCAGCTCTAAAATCCAAAGATCATAAGGTGGCCGGTTTGACCGCTCAGCAGTAGCCGGTCAGACCGCCTCACCGGTCTGACCGCCACCCTGGCCGGTCTGACCGCCAGCAACCAAAACAGCCAACCAAACCAAGTCATGGCTGGTCTGACCGCTCCCATGGCCGGTCAGACCGCCAGAGGCCTGACAGCAGCTAAACCTCGCCAAAAACGGGTGATTCCGCAAACCCTCAACACCATTGTCAATTGTCTCATCATCCTAAGATCGTGGGCATATCCCCATGATATCCACAATGCGGCCGCGCGACATCGAGGGTGCGGCAGCCGAGCGCGGCGGTGGCGTGTCGTGTATGTCGTCGGTACATGCATGCATGCGAGCGGCAACACCGTGCGGCGAGACCGAGCTAAGGGCACAGCGGAGGGACTCGGCATGATGAAGCGAAGCCAAAGGCGCATGCATGTAGCGCTGAGACTCGGTAGCGGCTCAGGGACGCGGCGTCGTGGGAGGAGCCGAAAGGGAGAGCAGAGACAGAGGATGGCGTGGTGGATGTGGCGGCACCGGGATGGCGGACGTGGACGCGGACGAGTTCGGCGACGACTATGGCAGACACGGAAGAAAGGACGAGCGGACGCAGGATCGGCGACTACTATGGCGGACGCAGACGCGGAGCCGAGAAGACGACGCCGGTGGCGATTTGCACGCCTAGTACCGCGATAAAAGCTTTAGTGATTAATTGCGTTACCACGTTTATAATAATTAGTGGTCTATGTTGCATAATCATTTTTAGCATGCCATTTTTCTATTCATGCATGTTAAGTGCAAACATTAGTTTAGTAAACCTCATATTAACTAGCCTTTGGTATTTAATCTAATAGAGTAAAGTTATTTAGAAGGCAAGAGTTGGGTTATATGAATGTCAAATGACAATAACCTTATGCCATGGATATGACAGTAGCAAGAGTAGCATTAAGTCAATGGGATGGTTGGTAAAAATTGGTAAAGCAATTAGAAATTAAGAATCGTTAGTACATACTCCCTCCGTTTTTAATTACTTGACGCTAGCTACAGTGTCGTCTGCTACAGTAACGTCAAGTAATTAAAAACATAGGGAGTACTTAGAATAAAATTCGTAACTAATTCATTTTAGCTCCAAATTGAGTAAAACTAATTTTGTTGGTTTTCACTTTTAATGTACTTTTGCATGGAATAGGTTTTAAACATGTTATTATCCCATGAAATTTCGGAAGTCAAATTAATCTATGAAATGAGTAATTTTTACACTAAAATTTGAATTAACTTCGAAAATCCATAAGAAATTCATATGAACTCCAATTGGGGTGATTCGAAATTTTATGTTCATAACATTTTATTATATTCCAAGCCATGTAAAATCCATCTCCACCAAAACTCCAGAAATTTTCACGAAAAGATTTAATTTCAAACAGAAGCTACAGCAAACCATTTTCTTGATTTTTCTTTCCAGCAGAAATCGTTTAGGGCATAACTCTCACATATAAACTTCAAATCAATTAATTTTTATTTATAAATTCATATAAATTCATAATCTATTTTATGTATTAATTTCATAATTTTTTGAGACATTTGGAATTTTGGTGTTTATTCGATGCTTTCGCTTTGTCGATCCTTTTCGTTAGATGACAGTGATTCAGGAGTGCAATTGAGATGTTCATGAGAATGTCCAGAGTCCTAGCAAGCAATGGCAAGCACCCATCCTTTGATGCATATTGATCCTATTATATTCCAAACTATTATCTTGTTTGCAACTATATGCATACATGCTTTATTTGTCAAGTTATTTTGTCGATTAGAGGTGGCTAATCCTATTGCATGGATTCCCTAAAATTGTTCATCCTCTACCACTGGCCCAAGTTAATATTTCCTCTAGTGAATTAGAGTCTGGTGGATGTTATATGGTCTATTTATGCTGATTCGATGTGATGCTTAGCAATGCTTAGCTTCCGATAGATTAGGCGGTTGTCGACTTTGTCGATAATCTTGATCACATAAATTATTTTTATTATGCTACGTCCTGTACCCTGTGATGTTATAATTTGAAAACTAAATTTGCAAATAAAAATGATTTGAACTAGGGCACATGGTTGAATAGTGTGTTTGTCGGGTGTGTGGTTGTGTGCCCAAGTCAACAAGGACCGAACATCTTGTTACACTGATCCAAGCATTATTTCGTGCATCCACATGAGGGGATTATGTGACCCCTCTTAACTTAGTACTTTGTTGTGCATTGACTCTGAGTTGCGGGTGGTAGTGGTTAGGGATAAAAATATTCTGTTGTTGTTGGGAATGTGCGGGGTGGGATCCGGGTAGGTTCCCTCACATGAGGAGCATCGGCAGTTGCCGAGACTGGGCTGATGACTCCGACACATCGTATGGGTCCTCCGTGGGAGCCCCGTTTGGACGGTTCACGGATGGTTAACCCCCATATGGGTGGTTACTAGTTGATTCATTGCATTGGAAAACGTCTCGTTAGACTTAGCTCTGCTAGTATACCTTCGGAAGTGTGCTTCATGGCCTGGAAAAGGAGCGGTCTAGCGTGTGGGTAAAGTTGTACACCCCTGCAGGGTATAATATATTCGAATAGCCAAGTCCTTGATTTTGGACACGCTTGGGGAGGTTTTTCGAGAGTTAGACTCAACATTTTGGAATTTAAACTTAAAACTTGATCGGGTGGCATTGGGAGTGGGTTCTCATGCTATGTTTGGTTGCTGCAGGGGCAGCCACCTGTTGATGTTTGGTTGGTGTCTAATGTTAATTACTCGTTGTTATTTGAAATATTAAAAATGTTTGTTCACTTGTGATTTAAATCTACTACTTGTATTTCAATTGAAATATTGTTTTGTGCTGAAAACAAACCCTATAGCCTTCTCCATTGAGTAGAGTTTTCATGTAGTTATGTATAGGCTTGGTAAAGTCTTGCGGAGTATATTCATGTACTCGTTGTTTGCTTTTATTTACTAATTTGGATAGCAGGTGTTGAGATCGAATCGGCAAGGAAAGATGTGCAATAAACATCGATTTGCTATGGTTTAACCCCAGTCGGTTGCCCTGCGGGTTATGGTAAGCCATTGGGACTCTAATACTGGTTAATTCATGGTTTTATTTTGGAATAATTCATAATTTGCCACAGTGAATAGATAGATTTAAGGATTTACCCATGTGGGTCCTGGACCCACATGTCATAGACACATGGGGGGCAAATTCTGTAATCCATCTATCTCATAGTGGCAAATTATGAAGTCCCCCTTTTATTTCAATTTATTCAATGTTTTCCGCTGCGTACTTGATATTTATCATGTCGTTTGGCCGGTCGGCTCTATGTATGAAAACTGGACCTTGTATGTTCATTATGTTGTAAATTATGAAGATTGTGGTATTGGTACGACTTTGTGTATGTGATGAGGACATCCCGACTGAACCTGCCCCTTCATCTCCTCTCATTGAACCAACAGGGCCGATTACAAGAGCACGAGCAAAGAAACTACAACAGCAGGTGAATTTGTTCTTTAAAGAATTTATCTTTGATGAGAAATTGCTACTACCTAATTCTAGTGTTTTGTGTATAATTAGGTATGAGGAGAGGACCAAGGTCAAAGCCATATAACAGTACTAGATGGAGCTACTACTTCAACCAACAATTAAGGAAGGTGTGGCTAAGAAAAGAAAGGAAGAAGCACCACAAATAATTTGTTACGGTCATGAATGAGATTAGCTAGCCACATTATCTATTCATGGTCAAGTCATGGTCAAGTGACCTGTTAGTTGGCTCACGTGACCTACAAGCCAAGGTTCTGGCCGAGTCCTCAAGGTCACGTTTTTCTTTATTTGTTGAGTCCTTTCGGTATGCCCTGTGAGGCAGTTTGTTTTATTTGTTTAGTCGGTTGGAGGCCGGCTGAATCGGAATCGGTTTCCATGTGTTGGCGAGCGTGTGCGAAATAATAGGACGCCATAAATACTATGCCTCTCGGTTGTATCAGGGACCAGGTATTTTGAGATTAATAGATTGCTTTGAGAGTTCTTCCATGGTGACCAATTCATCATGAGGGAAATTGAGAGTTCATCTAAATCAAGATCGCTCAACCTTTCATTTGGGAATTGGGAGCGATAGGGTTTCGCTTGGTGGTCGTGAAGTCCGGCGCGTGTGTTCTTGCGAATTAAAGAGTGTTCGTTCTTGCATTGGCAACGGAGGATCACTACGATTCGAGAGGCCACACGTGAGTATCTTGATCCTACGTCGAGAAGATCGGGCGACCCCGTATCAGTATGACTTGATATTGTTTGTGAAGGTGTATGTGTACTGCTCTTGAGAGGTACATAATACACCGAGAGCGGGATATTTCTCTTGTGATGCTAGGACCAATTGGAAGGTTAAGCATTACAAGTTAAATCTCCTGGGGCTCTCACACAATGGTCCTGCAAAGATATCGTAGAACACGAACAAAGCAACTGTAGTGGAGCTGAGTGGGAGCATAAATGAATTGACTTAGAATGTGAACTGGGTGAGAAATATCAAGTCGAGTGATCCCAAGGTAGACGAGGCTCCCGATAACATGGCGGTAGCGAGTGAGATTCTCAATAGACTCTCCATCAGTGGGCCAAAGGTAAACACTAAGCTCCATAGGAGTGTACACCATGCGTTGATCAGTGAGACAAGTATGAGTAAAGATATCATGAATGTACTTCTCTTAGGAGAGGTAGTAGCCCTCAAGCATAGAAAAGACCTCAATCCCAAGGAAGTAACAAAGAGGACCCAAACCAGACATCAAAAATTGCTCCCTGAGACGCTCCTTCATAAAATCAATGTACCGAGAGTCATCCCCAGTAATGATCATATCATCCATATAGAGAAGGAGGAGTATCCGACCCCGAGGAGAGGTATGTACAAAAAGGACAGGGTCGTGATCACTAGTGGAGAAGCCGACAATAGTGACAACAGAGGATAAGTGGTCAAACCAAGTACGAGGGGCTTGCTTGAGCCCATAGAGAGAGCGGCAAAGGCGACAAACCATACCATCAGGGACAGAATGCCTGGTGGTGGCTGTATGTTGACCTCCTCATGCAGCTCACCATTGAGAAAGACATCCTTGACGTCCAGCTGAGAGATGGACCACTGTCAAATAGAGACCACAACAAGGAGAGTGCGAATAGTGGTCATATGGGCAACAGAAGCAAAGGTCTCATTGTAGTCACGACCATGCTCCAGAGCCATCCGAGCGGGTCTTGACCTTTGTTGGACCGGAAAGGCGACTAGAGGGGGGGTGAATAGGAGCACGATCACTTTTTCTCCTAGATCAGATTCAACACGTTTTCACTCCAATAACTATGGAAGCTATGAAGATCAAAGTACAAGCACATTGAAAGACTTGTATTAAATACAATCGAAACCCCGAAGCAAAACAACCAAAATTACCAAAAACTCAATTAACAATGAGTTGGGCGGTCAGACCTCTCAGCCTAGCGGTCTGACCGCTCCATGGGGCGGTCTGACCTCTCAAATGGGCGGTCTGACCTCCAGCCTGATGAACAGTGAAATCAGCCCGAACTTCCAAAACACAAAAATGTCTAACTTTTGATTCGTGACTCCAAACTTCACGAAACTTGAAACAAACCTTCCTTCGGATGTTAGGAACCTATTCCAATCAACAATCGTGAAGATCGTTGCCAAAGTTCTGACCTTTATCTGTTTTAGTGAAGGTTGCTTCAAAACCGAGCTAAATACGAAAACAGTGATTGAGATTATTTCGTGGGAGGAATCAATCCAAGATGGCTAAGGATAGTCTCCCATACGTCCTAGCATCCACAATCACAGGAATAATCAAGCCAAAACCCTCAAGAGCAAAACCCCCTAAAATCATCCTTTCTTTCACAAAAACCGGACAAAAACAAAACTTAGATCCAAAAGCTTGCTCGTGGTTGATTGATGATCTAGATGATCCTAGATGGGTTCCCACATATTCCAGCAAGCAAGATCAGGAGGAAAAACTAAGTAAAAACATGAGAATCAAATAGAGCCCCAAAATCACAAAATAGAGAACAAGAACACAAAGAGACTCATCTCAAGAAGTGATGCTTGGATTGATTTGAGATAGATGGATGTTTTACAGCCACTCCATCATGGAGGACAAAGCTCAACACATGAGCACACACTCAATCCAAACCCTAGAAATCCTAACTCTCCTTCTTTCTCCCAAAAACCCAAAAACACAAAATAGGGTTATCAAATGGCCAAAGGGTCTCCAAGTACAACCAGCACTTAGCCCTATTTATAGTGGAGGCTAGCATCTAGAGAATATTCCATTAGGGCACCCGTTAAACCCACACACAAACGGGTTCAACACATGCACGCATCTCAAAGCGCCATCTTTATCTTCGCTTGACCTAAACCGCTTCTCCATGCACCGTCCCGCGCCGCGGTTTAGCCAAGGCCAAGAAGGTGGTTTCGCACACCACCACTTACCACTTCTTCGGTATAGAGTAATTTCCCAAAATGTCCATCTACCGACCTTTTGCGATTCCTTCGCCTCGAAGCATCTCTCATGCTCCGTCTTCATCCATGTGATCCCAATGACTTCCTGCTTGCAACCGTCCTTGCTTGCAACTAGGACCAAATCACTTGGCGCACCACATGTCTCACCACCGGTAGCTTCCGCTCCAGTTCCTTGTCTTCTTGGCTTGTAAGCACTCCGCTAGCCTTAGTCATCTTCCAGCACAACCTTGATCGTTCTGGACCTCGGTTCTCCTAACCTAGTCCCGATCTAGTCCGTCTCACCATGACCTAGCTCCGATGTCCTACAACTATCACAAACAAACAAACCGTTACATAGCACCGCACGATACGCACAATCATCAATTCTCATAATTGATGAGGCATGAGCACATACCTTCACAAAGGCCTTTGCTCAAACTTTGCCTTCTATGGTTCTTGTCCATCTTGCGTCTTGCTTGAGTCCAACCATCTCACCCGACATCCATGACCGTTCTGGACCTTGGTTCTCCTAACCAAGTCCTGGTCCTCCTCGTCGTTGACCATAGTTGACTCCAAGCCACCTGCACAACAATAGACCAAGCAACCATTTTCGGGCACAAGTTCTTCACAACTTGACCCATGTTAGCCAAAACATGCATCATGCAACATCTATGCAATGAAGCCCATGAACTTGACCTAACAAAACAATCATCGCCACCGAGTTGACCGATGAACAAGCCAAAACCGATCAGACCGCCTGATGAGGACATCCCGCCGATTGGACCGATTACACGAGCACGAGCTAAATTAATTAACCAACAGGTGAACTCGCTCTTAAATGATTTTAATCTTACTAATGAGAATATGCCACTACATAATAGTTATATGTTTTGTTTGTGCGATTATACACATATAGAAACATGCAAGACCGAGAACAATGGAGCAAGGGGCATTGAACAAAAACTTTGGTAGGCTAAAGATGGAGGTTCGGTGCATGCATCATACAATCATGTGTGTTACGTGAGTTACATGCATGCACGTGTGTTTTGTGTTTGCTCATAAGGAAACATAAGGAAGCAAGGAAAGGTCTACATGCATTATCATGCATGCAAGTGTATTACATGAGTTCTCATCATGCATGCAAGTGTATTACTAAGTGTCCGTATGAAATTAACCAAGGAAAGAATCTATATAAAAAGGAAAAGGAGATCGATCGTTTGGCAAGTTCTCAAGACAATCAATTGGAAATTGATCTGTAATTGATCACAGTGGCTGTGTTTATTTCTTTAGCCAAGTAAATGTGAAACTTGGCATGTAATCTTTTTTTGGTGTTTGAGTCAAAGTTGTACTTGAGTCCGGTTCGGTTCTATGTGGTGCGTGTGTGCAGGGACTATAAAGTCCTAGGGCCTGCGAGCATGTTGGGGGAACGACATATTTCCAGATAATCAAATATTCTTGATTCTAGGGTTTGTGCAAATATTGCCCCCACTAGAATTGGGAGTTCCAATCTGTTGTGCCGTTCCGTTGTTCTTGTGATTCCTTGTGTTTTGCAGGAGCATCGACATCGCCTACTTTGTGTGATCAAGTAGACGGGATCACAAGTGTGGTTGGGCGAATTCTTTTGTCGCAGTTTCTTTGTTTGTGATGGTTGGCGCCATCCGCTCGTCAAAGTTGCACGGATCCACAGTTATCATCGATCCTACGTCGTGAAGATCGGGCATCCCTCCGCATCACCGCCACTTTGGCCAGTCTGACCGCCCCTGGCCGGTCTGACCGCCCAGCTAGGACTTAGCCAAAATTCCAACCCTGGAAATCCGAACATTTCTGGAATTTTCAAACGAATAGAACTTTTTACTAGAAGCTCCAAAAATAATGAGACCTAGTGTATAAGAATCCTCTCTCTTGCCTACATTCTCTATTTTTGGCCCAGCTTCAAAATCCAAAGTTCCTAAGGTGGCCGGTCTGACCGCCGTGAAGAGTCGATCGACCGCTTCACTAGCCACTGGCCTCGACCGCCACCTGGCCTGGCCGACTAAGGGCAACCAAAACAGCCAACCAAACCGAGGCATGGCCGGTCTGGCCGCCCCCATGGCCGGTCAGACCGCCAGAGACCTAACAGAAGCTGAAACCTCGTCGAAAACGCGTGTTTCCACACACCCTCAACGCCATTGCTAATTGTCTCATCATCCTAAGATCGTGGGCATATCCCCATGATATCCACAACCTTGTACACCCACTTGCACATGATAGGAGTGACACACAAATGTAAGGAAATAAGATCACAAGTGCTAGTACACTCCAAAGCAGCAATCTTCTCAGACATCGTGAGTTGCCACTCAAGATGAGCAGTAGCCTCACGGTAGGTCGTAGGCTCAGAAAAAGCAGCGTCTGCTAAGCCATAATGCCCAGAAGACCTGATAGTGCGATGATCACAAAGATCGTATTTGGGAGGAGAAGGTATAGCAGGACCGAACAAAGATAGAGAAGAAGAGTTGGGAACAGGGCCCAACAAAGACAGAGGCTCAACCGGAGAAGAATGAGTAGGCTGAGGATGACGAGAGTAGTGTGGGGGAAAGAGTGAAATCTCAACAAAAGGGTTGGAAGGAAACTACGGAGGAGAGGGAACAGGTGGAGCCGGAGGAGAGGGAAGCGAAGGTGGAGTGGAAAGCCGAGGGTCAGGAAAAGTCAGAAAGGAGATCGACTCAACAAGAGAATCTGAGCTGACAGTAGAAGGACAAGGGTAGTAAGGTCGGCACTCATCGAAAGTGACATCCCGAGAGATCTTCATCCGGTGAGCAACGGGGTCTTAGCAGTGATAACCCTTATGCTCAAGACTGTAGCCAAGAAAAACACACTCAACTGACTGAGCAGTCAGCTTGGTTTGCTCACGATGTGGAAGAAAGATGAAGCAGACATAGCTGAAACAATGAATGTGGTTGTACTTTGGAGCCTAGCCATAGAACCCTGAAGAGCAGTGGAAGACTGCACGTTGAGGAAAGCAGCAGTGGAGACAACCTCAGCCCAGAAGTGAGTTGGAACAGAAGAGGCAAGCAAGAGAGCGTGAGTTGTCTCAAGCAAGTGATGATGCTTATGCTCAGAGACACCATTCTGAGCGTGAGCATCAGGACAAGAGTACTGGGGAAGAGTACTCTGCTTAGCAAGAAAGCAACGCAAAGCAACAGATATGTATTCACAGCAGAGTCAGCACGAAACACACGAATGGCTAAATCAAATTGAGTGTGAACTATGGTGGCAAACATCTGGTAAATAGAGAGAACCTAATTGTGAGAGGACAAGAAGTATATCCAAGTACGACGAGAATAATTATCAATAAAGATCACATAGAATTGATGATCCCTTTTGAAACGAAAGGAGCCGGACCCAAACATCAGAGTGAACAAGATCAAAATGATGAATAGAAACAGAATAACAAGAGGGATAGGATAGTTGCGGCTGTTTGCCATGCTTGCAATCCATATAATATAAAGAGGTGTCTCCAAAAATAGACCCAAGAACACCCCGACCTACTAGTGACGACAGACGTGATCTACAGAGATGACTCAAAGGATGATGCCATTAAGCGAAGGAATCGGTAGAGGACGCAACAAAAACAGAGACAGTGGTAGTGGATGACTGGCTGGTGGAGATAGCAGAAGGAAGGTGCAGCCAGTCGAGCTCCCAAAGACACTATGAATCACGACGCCGAGGGCCAGTACCAAGTAGGGTCTCCGTGCGGTAGTTCTAGACACAACAAGAGTCAGACTCAAGAACAACACACCATTCATGATCAGTGATCTGACCAGCCAACATAAGCTGCATAGTAAGCTGGGGAACATGAGAGACCGCAGAAACATGAAAGGAAGAAGTGGAAAGGGTGCCTCGGCATGCAACAGGAAGAGATGTATCATCTGTAGTCTGAACATTGGAAGGAAGAGCTATGGAACTAACAGAAATAAGGTGGGTAGAATCTGGTGTTATGTGAAAAGAAGCACCAGAGTCCAAGATCCATAGAGAAAATACCTGACGAGGGGGTTGGCAGAGGCGAGGAAGACTACTGAGAAGCGAGAGTCAGATAAGTAGAGCCCGAGGAGTCTGAGGATGAGTCTACACCGAGGCGCTAGAGCAGGGAGAGGAGCTGCTGCGTGGCGTCAGTGGAGGAGCCCTAGTGAGAGTCGCTAGCTCCTGAGTGGGAGGAACCTTCAAAGCCCTTCGTTGGACGTCCACCCTTGTGACCTTGGTCCCTCCTCTTGTAGCAGTCCTGGTATTTGTGGCCGTCACACTGGTAATAGGTGCAGCGGAGACCAACAGTAGAGACAACACCCACTGGTGCCACGGGAGCTGGAGGGACCATGGTTGATGCTAAAGGAACATGCGCTGAAGCAGACAAGACAACCTACATTTGAGCTGCTCCAAAGACGAGTCTCCTCAACACAAACACCCATGAGGGCCTTCACCAAGGTCGGGCGCGGGTGGCGAGTTAGGAGTTGAGCATGCACAATCCCAAATTGAGGCCAGAAACGCGTCAGGAAGTCATAGGGACGATGGTTCTCCTAGTGAGCGCGGAGCCGCACACAGTAGGGACAGGTCTGATAGACATCTGGCCCATAGTCATAGGGATTGCGGGTCGATGCCGCGTTCCACGTACATTATTCATCGACCCGGGTACGATTCGTGGGACATGGTACATCATTCCTATGTAATTTAGCATGAAAAGTGGCGTTCCTAGACCCGCGACCACGTTCCTCGACCCGATCGACCCACGTTCTTGGTGACTATGATACGGCCCTAGAGAGTAGAGTTGACGCCACACCTCAGACATCTGCTGATAGAAGCTATTCACGGTGGCATCGAGCTGCTGAAGGGAGTGCGCCTGATGCACGACGGAGAGGTACATACTACTTAGCATCACTCGTCGGCTAGTAGTGAGCTCGAAGACGCTCCCACATCAGCTGAACCGTCAGTAGCTCCGCCGCATCCATAGAAATGGCCACATGCATGCTACCCACCAAGATGGCGGTAGCACGAGCTTCGGCATCCTACCATCTCTCATAGGCGTCAAGCTCAGACTGGTAGAGCTTTAGGGCCTCCTCCAGAGCAATAGTAGCAGCTTCCTGAGCAGCCTGATCCGCACCGACAGGAAGAGTAGGCAGAACTAGCGGCGTAGGGCGATACAGATAGTGGTGCTCGACGATGACATGACCCCAGAGGCACTGGTTGTTAAGGTGGATCCTCAGGTGAACAACCCACTCCTAGAAGTTCGTCCCGTCGAACCGAACAAGGGGGAGCGGGATGGCGAAGGAGCCACCAGTGGGAGCCATCAGTAGAGACTCGATCCGCGTGGGGTGTGGGACGGAGCTCAGCTCGGCTCTACTCGGAGCAGAGGAGAAGTGAGCTAGGGAGCAGAGGCTCCGGGCGCCGTGGCATCAGGGGGGAGCAGGGGAGGCTCGGGCGGCGTAGCAGCGGGATCCGGCGGCGGAGCTCGAGCGTGGGGCGAACTAAAGGCGCGGGGTGAAGCAGAGGAGCGCGGGCGTGAGGACGGCGGCTACGGCAGCAGTCACGTGGAAGGAAGGACTAGGGTTAGGGTAGCTCTGATATCATATTGGAATGAACTCTTTATCTATTCCAATTGGGCAGAGGCCAAAATATATACATGTTACATGTGTAGGTAAATATGCAAAGAACACCCTATACAATAGACATATCTAACATCTAACAAGCGACAACCTCGAAGATGTGCTGATGTAGCACAAGCTGCAGCGCGAGCACGTGGGGGTAAATGCTGGCCTCGAGCGCGACAAGGAATGGGGAGATGGGGGGAGGGCGTGGCTAGCGTCTGAAGCAGGTGGGGAGGACCTGTGTCTTGGAGAAGGGTTGTGACCGTTGGCGTGAGAGGAGAAGAGAGAGGAAGAAGACAAGGAGTGACTAAGATTCGGGCCTCTTTCATCATTTTTTATTTGCTGATTTGTTAGATGATGTGTTGAGCGACATGGCAGACACGTGGCATCCACGTCAGTCAAACCGCTTTGGAGCGGGTCAAGGGGGTGAAGTGACTTGGTTTTGATACTTTAAGGTTGCGTTTTGAATGGTTTTAAAGTTCTGGGTTGAACAATGGACTAAGCCTATAGTTGAAGGTGGTAAAGTAAACCTTTTTCTTTAAATGAAGATACTGGAAATGCAAAATGATTAACTGGAAGTACGTACCAAACGGGCTGAACCTGGGACTGGTCCAGGACCCAAGTAGTACTGGAGTTTGTTAGACTTGTCTGTCTGCTTCCATCCAGAAAAACCTGTGGCCTTAATCTCTTTCAGGACTTCCACATATCAAAGTACTAGCAACTTAGCAACAGTTCCATGTGGGAAGAAAGTATACCGTGGAGAGCCAACAAGACTTATCCATGGCTCATCCCCAAGGGAAACTGATGAGCACAATCAGAAGGCCAATCACAGCAGCTTCATCGTTTCATCAATCAGCAGCAAAGCATCTTCAGCCACTTGTCACCTTGGCTCAGAGGAATGGAATCAGCAGGAGGTGCCTTCTCACTTTGTTGACATCCACCGCAGCCATACCTGAGGCTGGTGAATCAAGAAAGTCCCTATTGCAAGGTATATTCTCTACGGAATTTGATCTGACTTTCTGCGTTTGAGCAATCAATATCTACAGTCGGTTTGTTATCCGCCTTGGATAGATAAATAATTCTGCTTCCTCCTTTGTATGTGTAGAGTACCTGAAGAAATCAAAGGAAAACAAAGAAAAGAACGACAAGGAGGTATTTGGTCTTCCTTCAAATATTTCCTTGGTATCCCATCATTGCCAATGAAAGAAGCCTTTTGCTTTTGTTTGAATCACTAATCCCTATGCTTTTTTTTTTTGCTTTTCGAAATTATTCAGTTGGGTCCATATGCTTTCAATTCCACTGCTTCAGTTCGTTTATGTTTATTTGTCCCCTCGCTTTTCATTTTTCTTCTAATAATCCACGTACTTGGTTAGTTTTAGTCAAACTAATACTTTCATTGTTAATTGCTCGTAGAGATAAATACATTACGAGTAAGAAGTAAGAACGTATATAGGTGTTGACCTAGATAGTTGAATGAGAAAAATGCCTAAATCATCTCACAAGTTCCAAATAACTAACGGAAGAGGTACTTTGAGTGTGATGAGATCAATTATAGACTCAGGTGACAAAATAAAAAAATATAGGAACTGTTTTGTAGTCTAGGAACAGGAATGACGAGGTTTGAACTTTGAAGTAAAGCAATCCATGTGAAAGTAACTTCAGGAAAGCTAGGTCTGTGCTGTAATTTACTAGCCGTTTGTACACTACATGTTTTTTAATTTTTTAAAAACGAATTGTTTGTACACTGCATGTTCCAGTTAATGGAGTGGTTCATTGGTTCTGAAGTAGATGTCTCATGACTTAAATTGGGAACCTCGTGCTAGTTGCATATCCAACCTACAGTTGTATAGCCTACACATTAGGCTATTCAAAATTGAAAGACGGCGTTGTTAAATACTACTGTCAAAATAGAGTAAGTCTCAGGTGAATTCAGCCGCAGCCTCTTTACAATTGTCAAGCAACTCGAGGTCCTGAATTTTGTCGCGCATACAATGACTCGGAAAATGGCAATTTTATCCGTATAAATGTACACCGGCATAAGAAATTCATCCAGAATGGCACAGATGCAGACTGGCTGCCGCTGATTCTTTGCTGTTGTTTTCTCTTGTTCCAGAGGCTGGAGGACTTCTACAAGAGGAATTACAGGGATTACTTCGGTCTCATCGAAGGCCCGGCTAGACAGAAGAACGAGGACGAGCTCACGGAGTCGGAGAAAGGAATTCTCGAATGGCTTGACAAGAACAAATAGTACGTTATGGCCAGGAGAGTGGTGCCGAGATTCTCGAAGGCTTCTTCCAGTTCTTACTCTAGTTATGGCGCTTTAATTCCGCGAAGCATGTTTGCTTGAAGATGAATGTGTTTTTTTCCTTGTATTCTGAGGGCAATATTGTAATTTCTCATTTGAGAAAGGGTGGATTATAATAGAAAAGAGATTGAGATGGGCTCACTTGTCTTTGAGATGGGGGAGGAGGTAAGATTTGACGGTGTAAGGTCAATCGGCAGGAGTTGGTTTTGGATGACCGCTTGACCTTCGGCCATGCTCGCGAGAGACCGTGGTACTTGCGAGCGTAGCGGAGGACGTGGTACTTGCAGGCGGCTCGGGCGCAATTCGCACGGGCGGTTGGTGACAGCATCTCTCCTTCTCCTCCTCAAAAAGGCTCAATCCAGCAGTAGCTTCCACATGCAGAAAAAGATTGTGAGTTCCCCTAATTTTTGTGTGTTTTTTCTCCTGATTTGATCTCTTTTTTTTCGGAATTCTGAACCTCCGAGGCTGCCGTGTGTGACTCGGTGCCGGCGGTGGTGAGCTCCAGTCCTCTTGGTGTGTGCATCTGACCGGTTCCTGATGCCATCTCCTCACTGTTGGTGCTGTGCTTGAAACCTGGTGATTTGTGCGCTCGGGTGGCTCGGCTTTGGTCTCCAGTGGACTGATGTTGGGGAGGAAGGTAACATTCGATTTGATTGCTGACTGGTGTTCTAGGGAGTACTCGGCCAGTGCTTCTCGGTTGTCTTGTGCGGCTATTAACCTGTCCATTCTTTGATCGGTTCTAAAGAAGGAAGTGTGGCATTGTATCTCCGATTGCTTAGCCTTTTGCTCGGGATTGTAGGGCGATAGTTTTTCTGGGTGAGTGTCTTTGACACGTCTTGCCAGTTTCGTCTCAGTGGTTTTGAGTACTACTGCTTCAGTGAGTATCGAACCTCTGTGTTCTGTGTTACTTCTTTACTGATTCTTGCATATATAGTTACAGTGCTAGTTGATACCTTGATCTGTATTAGTTCTGATTTCTGAATCTAGTACTGCAGATATTGCAAATTAATCAGTGGGATTTGTTAATGCTCTATGATGAAGATGGTCAAATACTAAAATTGAACTGATAATCCATTCATATTTGAGCTCTACTTTGTTACTTACTGTTGTCATATTGATCTGTTGTCAATCTGTAACTTTTGAGTGTAACTAGTCGTAAAGCATTTTGGCTCTGGTGATTACTAGCAGTCCTATTGGTTAGACTTTCTGTTGTCCAAGTAGCAGGTTTGCTGATCTTGTGCTTTGTATTCAGTTGTACTAAGGCTTTTCAAGTCCTGTTGGTAATATGAAGTTCTGTGTATAATCAACATTGGTTCCCTGTTTGACCGAAAGTTTACTCTGTGATCTTTTGATTTTGAGGTCATTTGATAGTCTAGTAAAATATTATTTAGAGCTCAAATTTTGAATCTATATTGTTATGTTTAATTTATGAAGAGTATAGGCAATAGGTTTGAGATGACAAAGACTTGTTCTTTTACAACTCTCAATCTAAGAGCACACACTATTATCAATCATCTGTACTTTATGCTGTTTATTGATGTGTTTCTGATGTTAACGTTGAGCATAATATTATGTTTATATGATTCGAAAGAATTTCATGGATACATGTTATTATGGTCATTTATTACATGCTGGTATTATGTTTTATTGCAGAAAGTGATTGCTGGGTTTAATTATGATTATTTGCTAAAACTGCATTGTTTACAACATTTTTAAGATTAATTATTTATTTTGTGAAGTCAGGCTCGCTATCCACGAGTAGCAAACAGAAACAGGCTGTGGACAAGAATGTTGCATCACATATGTGGACAAAGAGATCCGAATAGGGGTGCAAGTGGGGCGGGCCGGCCCGCTAAGCCGCCAGCCCGCCCCGCAAAACAAGCCCACATAAATGTCCACACAAAACCGCATAAGCAGAGCGGAATGTAGCAGTCGGCTGCACAGACGCCGCAGGTC
Organism: Phyllostachys edulis; assembly: GCA_036346405.1. Classification (NCBI taxonomy): domain Eukaryota; kingdom Viridiplantae; phylum Streptophyta; class Magnoliopsida; order Poales; family Poaceae; genus Phyllostachys; species Phyllostachys edulis. The sequence continues at coordinate 18,053,697 of CM070550.1, read as the reverse complement.
GCCGATGAGCACACATAGCTTGATGGGGAACGCTAGAAGCAGACTAGAAACTAGAACTCTAGAAGGAAGTCCTTCACTTTATGCAGCTTCCCAGAACCTCGGCATCGATCGCCGCCACCGCCGCCGGGTCCTCGTCGCAAGACGTTGTTCGCCCGCCACAAGACTTGCCAAATGAGGAGGTTCCAGAGAGGGAGGATCTGGTCGGCGAGGGCGCCACTGCCACGGAGGGAGGAGCAAGGGTCGACGCCGACGGAGCGCGCGTCGGACAGATCACCGGCTCCTCCACCGTGAAGTTCTTGCACCGGAAGTTGCGGATCAACTCTGGATCGTGAACGCCGAGTTCGGAGGTCGTGGTTGCGGCCTCCGCCACAGACGACGCGACGCCGCCCAACCGCAGCCGCCAAAGACGCCGGGTGGATGTGCCTGCCGCCAGATGCCTTTGGATGCGTCGCGGCCCGCCAGATGAGCGTGGTTTGAGCAGACACCTTGTCGGGCAACGCTTCCTCCACCGCCTCCTTGATCTCGTCGATCAGGTCGAACGCCGCGAGCCCGATGTTGATCGGCGCCGTCTTCTCCGTGGCGGCGGGCCGGCGGCAGAGTGGGTGGAACCGCGCGAGAAGCCTCCGGACACCGCCGAGGGGATCGCGACGGTGGCGCTCTCGCCTCCGGCCGTCATGACCACGTCGACGGGAATCACCGCTAGATGGATTGAGGGACTCGCTGATCGCTTCTCCTACCCAACACATGCAGAGCCTGCGGCAGCCGCCAAAGGCCACCAATATTTAGCATCGTCGCAATGCGGGTTGCTGCTAGCCGCAAATCCCGAGCAGGCAGTGCAGGGTGGGTGCGGGCTGTCCGCAGCCCGCCCCACTTGCACCCCTAGATCCGAATCAGATTAGCGACCAGCCACCTGCCGGAAGATCCCCACTAAATATCCATCGTATTGTGATTTGCTAATCTCCAGGATCAGAAACGGTGTTGCCATCTTCAGGGAAATAAAAAGTTTTCACCTTGTTTCATTTTCAAGTATGTTTTTATCCCGTTCATGTAATAATGCAGCCCATCCGTTGACAGCCGGTGGTGTCGAGGAGAAGCAGCTTAGCCAGGAAGGAAATTTGTTGAGAGAAGGCTTTACGTGAGGGTCTTCTCTATTAACCGTTGATTCCTCCTACATTAACAAAATCAACAGTTAATAGGATATAACATCGTGCGAAACTCTCCCCCGTTATATTTTCTTTCGCCTAACCGTGCTTGGCTAGAGCGTTTCACGAAATGGCCAGCTATTATTTAGCTGTGCGCAGTTGCGCACTAGGTAATGGAAGAAAGAAACGGTGTTGACATACACGTTACGTTGGAGACGTATCGATCGTACTAGCATTCCATCTCTTTCTATCCACAAATCCATTGGTCGGTGAGCTTACGGAGTATAAGAGTTCATATGGTTTTTGTCTTAAGTAATCCTGTTCAAAAGAAATTATTTCAGCAAATTCCTAAGCCTTTCTAGCAAAATGTCTGGGTGGTGTAGTTGGTTATCACGCTAGTCTCACACACTAGAGGTCCCCAGTTCGAACCTGGGCTTAGACATGTTTCGGACCCTTTTTCGCTGCGTACGCCATCAAAATTGGTTTATTCCTTTTTTTTTGTTTGTTAAATTCTCACGTGTAGAGGTGCAAATGGGGTGGGTTTATCCGCTAAATCGCTAGCTCAACCCATAAAAACAGCCCACATATCTATCCGCAAAAACCCACTTATTTATAGTGGTTCGAAGTAGACCAGCCCGCGTAGCCCGCAGGCACCGCGTAGCCCGCACATTCTGGATGGGCGTTGCATCTCTATGCTCTCCAATCTCCATGTTGCTGCTGCATGCCATCGCCGCTGCCGCTGCCCCTCCATGTCCATGCCCGCCGCAGCTCGCCGCCTTCTGTTGCTCCCTCCTGTCTCGTTGCTGCTAGTACTAGACTACTAGCACAGCCCGCAACGAAACAACAAGCTAGGCAGGCAAGGCAAATCAACTAACTCGATCCCTTAAGGCGGCCATGGCCATGGAGCTTGTTGCCTTGGTCCTTGCCGCCGCCGCCTCCCCACCGCGCCTTTGAGCCCCATGGCCCTTCCGTTCATCGGCCACCTCCACCTCATCCGCCCGCCTCCCCATCGCGCCTTCGACCGCATCATCGCCCGCCACGGACCCCTCATCTACCTACCGCCGCCCTTCCACCCATCGCGTCGTTGCTTGCGGGCCGACGCCGCCGTGACCTCCTCGAGTTCGAGGCCAAGATCCGGAGCGGCCTCTCACGGCCGTCACACGCCATTTAGCCTACGGCGCCGCGCCCCACGTCCGGCTTCGGTCGCGAGGGCGACGGCCGAGCTCATCCAAGATTATGCGTCTTGCGTTGCCATGAGCCGCGTGGCGGCATGGCGGGCCTTGGCTGCCCTGTGTCGCCTTGGTGAGTTCGGCGGTCTCAACATTGCGAAAGGGCATAGCCTGTTGGTTCGGCCTTCGCCGCCGCCGAAGCCCAGCCCATGGCGCCGGGACCGCGAATTGGAACGGGGATTTGGGCCTTTGGCTTTGAGGAGCGGCGACGCGTGGGCACGGTGGAGGTCGAGGGGCGAGCGATTCGCGTAGGGAGCTCCATATTTGCTAGTGGGGTGGGGCGCGGTGAAGATCGGGGTCGAGGGATTTGTGTGGGGAGCTCTAGATTTGCTGCCTTGCTAGTAAACGAAAGGAACATGTAATAAAGGTCAAGACAAGTTGCGGGCTATATGCGGGTTGGTGGTGCGGGCTGTGCGGGTGAGGGTGCACAAAGCAGGCTGAACGGGTAGGCATACGGGCTGTGTGTGTGTGGGGAGGGGGGGGGGAGGTTGCGGGCTATCTACGGCCCACCAGCCCACCCCACTTGCATCTCTACTCGCGTGACATGGCTAAAGTGGTCAGACTCTAGCTCCACGGCCGGACAGGCCCGAGGCCTGGCCATTGGCTAGCTAGGCCGTTGCTGTAGCGAAAACATTTCACCCCCTCCCTGTTGCACATGTAGTTTCTTGAAATAAAGATATTCAATTTTGTCCTTTTTTTTGAAAGTATTTACTATGTAGCCTTTTCCTTTTTGGCTGGAACATCTAAAACGTTTTTCTAGGAACCGAGGAGACATACAACAAAGTTGGGTAGCACAGCATCCGAAAACACAGTAAATGTTCACGGCATCAAAACACATAAAGTTTCACCCAAAAAAACATAGCATTCAACATGCAGTTGGCCTGGGACTCCAATGTTTTATCTTTAATCACACGTCACATTAAACTATCAGCTATCATCCACCGGCTGGCTACCTAGGCCCTAGAGCATCCAAACTTTGACTTCTGCCCATGTTACCGAAAAGGAACACACAGATTTGTTGGCAATCAAACCTCGGCTCCAGGCTCCATCCATCTTGCTGGGTAAGACGATTAAGGTAGTGTTTAGATAGATAAATCATGTGGTACTTATATTGAACGATTCGGAATATACCATGGTTCATACGTTTGGTTGGAGGAATAGAACGAAGCCGTCCGGGATGAGATGATTCAAATCAAGGGAATATACCTCAAATATGTTGAACTAACTCGTTCCACGAAATCGGTGGAACCACGCGGTCCAGAACGCGCAGCGTTCGCATTCAAGGTGATTAATGCAGCAAGGTGATTAATGTTGACAGCATTAAAATAATATGATGTTTCCACTGCTCATTGTCTTAATAATGTATCCTATGTTCTGTTGTTCTTCAGGTTAAGTCCTTACAAAGACCTCTGTAAAAATAATTTATTCAAATACTATAATATTTATCATAATTAAATATAATTTTTTTCAAATTTTTGGAACTCTATTCAACCCACACAAAATTCAAACTCTATTCAACAACCTAAGTTAGGTTTGAATTTAGTTTAAGCTAATAACACTTGAACAACGAGGTTTCAAATTTTATTTGAGTATTAGCACACCTCAGGAACCTCCACGAATTATTTTAGGATTTTTTTGCTATTTTATAGAGCCCGGGTCTGTTTGGACCGTCCGATCGGAGAGACGTTCGGACCGTCCGAATAGGTCGGTCTGTTCGGACCGTCCGATCGAAATCAGACGGTCCCGATTGGAGGAGACGTTTGGACCGTCGAACAGCACTCGATCGAACTATCCGATCCGACTATCGATTCGACGGACGGTTCGAATGACTTTGACTCTATAAAATAGCAAAAAAATAATCATAAATCCTGAAATAATTTAAGGAGGTTCCTAAGATGTGCTAATACTTAAATAAAATTTGAAACCTCGCTGTTCAAGTATTATTTGCTTAAACTAAATTCAAACCTAGTTTAGGTTGTTGAATAGAGTTTGAACACTAGAAAATGCTTATAATTTTGGTATTATAATTTTATTTTCTATTTATCTATGTAATCCTTATCTCCATCACTGTTCTACAAAATTTTATTGAATAATTAAAATCAGATGAATAGTAACTAAAGTGTATTTTCGAGTTTTTTTTGCAAAACCTGATTTTCAAACTACTACAACTTTCACATGCTAACTCTAAATGAAATAATTCTTTCATCTAAAATCATCATCTAGCTACTGTAGAAAATTCATGCATTTTTTAGCACTTTACATTTTTAGTTTTTTCTCGATGTTTTGTTTTGTTTTGTATAGAATCTAAATATTGTAAATGAATAAATGAACTTCAATTAAATTCAAAAATATTTTATTAAATTTTTATGTAATTTTATTGAGAAAGGAAGAAAAGGAAAAGAAAAAAATTATGGCCATCCAAATACAACCTCAATCATCAAACCAAATACCGAGAAAAACCTAAAAATCAAAGTGCTAAAAAATGTATGAATTTTCTACAAGAGCTAAATGATGATTTAAGATGAATTTATGTGAAAAAATATTCCATTATTATTCGATTTTAATTATTTAGTAAAATTTTGTAAAACAGTGGTGGAGATAGGGTTATATAGATAAATAGATAATAAAATTATAAGATCAAAATAATTTGATTTACCTTAATTGGAGTTCAAATGAATTAGTTATGAATTTTCAAAGTTAAAAGCATTTTCTAAAAATTAGACCGTCCGATTACGATCGGACGGTCTTGATCGGAAGAGACGTTTGGATCGTCCGAATAGGTCGGTCTGTTTGGACCATCCGATCGGAATCGGACGGTCTGTTCTCTGGTCCAATTTTTAGAAAATGCTTTTAACTTTGGAAATTCATAACTAATTCATGTGAACTTCAATTAAGGTGAACCAAGTTATTTTGGTTTTATAATTTTATTTTTATTTATCTATGTAATTCTTATCTTCACCACTATTCTACAAAAATTCACTCAATAATTAAAATTGAATGAATAGTAACCGAAGTGAATTTTTTCAAGAGTCTAATTTTCAAACTATTATAACTTTCACTTGCTAACTTTAAATGGAATAATTTTTTACATAAATTCATCTAAAATCATCATCTAGCTACTGTAGAAAATTCATGTATTTTTGAACACTTTGAATTTTTAGATTTTTATCGGTGTTGATTCAAGAGAGAGGAAAGAAAATAAAATAAAATAATCCGTATGTGACAAAAAAAATTATTTATTAAAATGTGGATGTGACAAAATTGTTCTACTAAGATAGGACCATTAAATTTGTGGCAATCCAAATACAAACTCATTCATCAAATCAAACACCATCTTGAACCATTTAAGACCATCCTATTCCACCAACCGAATAAAATTATATATCATTCTATCCCACCAACCAAACACTATACTTATATCATCACATTCAGGATCATTTTATCTATTTTGTACCATTCTATCCCATTAACCCTGGTTCATTTAACCAAACGCACTCTAAGCGGACCACATGAGACGAACACAGATCTAGATCCTGCTGTTTATATGTTCTAATAAACTTTCCATGCGTGGATCACCTCGAGGCTCGGGTCCATATAAAATGCTCTCACCGACAGTTTGGGACGCGCACTACCGCCCCCTAGTGCTCGGCGCTTGCTAACGCAAGCCGGCGACGGCTTCCACCCGCGACGCAAGCCGGCGACAATTGTCAGCGGCGGATTTGACCACGAGGGAGGGGAGGAGTGGTTGAGCTAGCTGGCCGGTGTTAGATTTCAGTTTCGCTGATCTGTTGCTAGGTTAGGTAAACCGCAAATGCCTTGTGTTACGTCGCGGGATGCAACGGATCCACCCCAACTAGTTCTTTCCATCATTCGTTCAAAACCTGCAACGGATCCACCCCAGCTACTTCTTTCCATCATTCGTTCATCCGTTTTGCGGGAGCACATACGTCGTTTGCCTCATAGGTGTCAGGCTGGTGGTGGTGGTGAATGCTAACAATGGAATGGAAGCATCGCACTATTGCCTCGGCATAGTGGAACGTGCAGCTGAGAAAAAGAGAAAACCCTCAAGCAAAGCACATGCAGGTACACACAAGTACAGGGAGTAGCTCGTGTTTATCAGCTGATTTTCAAACAGACTCTTCGCTTAAAAGCCTGCTTAAAACTCGTGTTTGTTTAAGGGTACGTACAATGAATTGTTTTTTTTGTACGTATCTCTATAGACAACTTATCTATATACAATATATCTTGTTTTTTTTTGTGTTACAGTCGACTACTGCATGAGAGACAATCTAATTATCCATACTCTTCATGTCTCCTCCACATCATCTTAGGCTGCTCCTAGTGCTCCACTCTAGCTGGTATCTTAAGACTGCCATGTAGGCAAAATGATGATGTGACATCATAGTTAATGAAGAGAGAGAGAGAGAGTACTCTAGTATCTAATCTGGATACTGGTTCGGTCTCGAAATCCAATGCATAAAATTTATTGTGATCGATCCCGTGTATTGGGAAGATTATGCATGTATTACTTTAGTACATATCACAAATAGACCACAATGCTCAAATATAAGTAAAGATCATGCATGTAATTAAATGAAACAGCCTAAAATACTACACCATAAGAGCATCTTTAGTGTATTGAATCGACGTCGATTCAAAGTCATGCCATGTAAGTATTCTAGGAACCGAGCTTGTTTTTCTCCAATGTATTGAACCGATTCCTACTAATAACTGGCCCTACGTTTCATTAAAAAACCACAAAATAATAATATTCTCTCTCAACCGCACTCTCTTCTATGTAGTTGTTTAATACTTATATGAGTTGTTTAATGCTTTAAATCGATTCTTAAGTAGGGTTCTGTTCCATGTATTTTTTGTTAGAATCGACCCCTCCAATGTACTGAATCGATTCCATGTCTTCTCTCTTCTCATTTGAACCGGCGAAAACACAACATTGAAGATGGTTTAAGAAACTATGCATTGGAAAGATAGTATCATAACACTCCTTATGCATTAAAGAAACTGCACTAAGATACTGTCCATTGAGAGCAGCCTTATATTCTACATGACAAGAATCACAAACAACTAAACCCTAATATATGCTCTTTAAGCTCTTTAAGATATGAGGTTAGGAGCACCCAACGGCAACGGGAGCAGAAGTTGTAAGGAAATCCAAACGTTTTTTAGCATGTTTAGGCCCGCCGCAACGGTACAAAAAGAACTCGAAAACACGGAACAGCTCCGCGTCTCCGCCCCAGAGCCCGTGCGCGGCTACCGAACCGCCGGATTGGATGGCACGCGGCCGTAAATACAGCCCAACCCCGCGCCCTCTTTCCGCGCGCCCAACTCCACTGCCAGTACAAAATGCCGTAAGGAAAGGCCGCGTGGGAAAAAAAAACGGTAATTCTCTGCTGCCTTTCTCCTCTCCTGAGTACTAGTAGCCTTCACGACTAAATCGCAAATCCACCGCTACTCCCACACCTCACCTCCCCGCGTTGCCTCCTACTGCTCCCCCTCTCCAGAGCCTGGGCTCGCCTGCTTCCACCAAACCCTAATCATTTGGGGGCCCGGCCGCCTGCCTGGATCTGCGCCGCGGCCGCCGAGGCGCGATTGCTTGGGGGGCGGTGGTTGCGCTGCGCTGCGTGCGGTCCCGTGGTGGCGGTGGTGGTCCGGCCCGGCGGCGGCGCGGCGCGGCGTGAGGGAGGCGCAGGAGGAGGTGGCGTGGATTCGTGGCTTGAGATGAGGTGGAGGCTGGTCGAGGCGGGGGCGTCGTCGGCGGGGCGGTGAATGGAAGCGGCGGGGCGAGGCGGGGGCGAGCTTACATGGAGGCCAGGGCCTCGCCCGGCGGCGGGCGCGGGAGGTTGCTTTGGCTTGTGAGCGTCGAGGTGAGCTGCTTCGATCTGGCGGGGGTTTGGTGGGTGCCCGGAGTGAGTAACCGGGGCTGGTGGATTTGGGGCGAAATGGTCGGGAAATTCTGGGGATTGGGGGTTCCTTCGGGCGGATTTGGTATGAATTGATGCGCATTTCAGGTTTTGGATGGCGATTTGAGGGATTTGGTTTAGCCTGGCGTGGGGTTTTACTGTTTTGCTGCGTACTTTTGGGGAAATGAATATTTCTTCCGAACTATTTTTGTGTTTGGTTCGTAACTAAACTAGTGAAGCAGATAGATCAAAATTTGACCTTGTTGGGTGGATTAATCGCTGTCTGCTCTTCGAATTTGCTAATATGTGAGCTTTTATAGGTTGTGGTCCTGTGCCATTAGAAGGAGCTGCATTTGTAGTGGTATTGATAATTGATCATTTCATTTTTTTCCCTCGTGCTGCAGGTTGTGTTGATTCTAGTCTGGACTCGAGCGACTAGTGCGAATTCCAATGACACCAAAGCATTGTCTCTGCAAGGTGTAGAAGCTGGAGAGAAGGATGTTTACCTTAGCCATTCCTGCATCCATGACGAGATACTACATCAGCGGCGCCGAGCTGGGCGGAAGGAGTATTCTGTCATGCCGCAAGTCTACCTTGAGCCCCGAGAGAAAGTGGAGCGCCTAAGAGGAAGACACTTGTTGGGGGTGTCACCTTGGCGTGCTCCACAGAGGAATGTCAAGAAGTCAATACGGATATACCTCAATTATGATGCTGTTGGGCACTCGCCCGATCGGGATTGTAAAAATGTTGGTGACATCGTGAAGGTAGGTTTGTTGCATTAGCTTCTCAATGCGTCAGCAGCTGCCTTATTATCAATGTAGTAATGTTGAGTTTGCTGTTTGTTTTTGTTTAGCTTGGCGAACCTCCTGTACCATCGGCACCAGGAACACCTATCTGTGATCCTCACGGAGACCCACCATTGGTGGGAGATTGCTGGTACAATTGCACCTTTGAGGATATAGCTGGGGAGGACAAGAAGCAACGGCTTCGGAAGGTGCAGTTCTTGTGCTTTTAGTGGTTTCTATCTGCCACTTCAGTTTGAAATGCGTCAATAAAGAGGATCTGCTAAGAACCCCACTGTGATAGAAGATATGACAATGCTCTTGCCATGTTGTGCTGTATGCTGAATTGAATCATTGGACAGGCTCTGGGACAAACAGTAGAGTGGTTCAGAAAAGCTTTAGCTGTTGAACCTGTCAAGGGGAACCTTCGGCTCAGTGGGTACTCTGCTTGTGGTCAGGATGGAGGTGTACAACTCCCTCATGCGTATGTTGAAGGTAATTTGCCATTACAATGAGACATTTTGTTAGCCTTTTCTGTTGATTATCGATTGTCATACAAATTTGTATTGAACTGCAGATGGTGTTGCCAATGCTGATTTAGTACTCTTAGTAACAACTAGACCAACAACAGGTAACACCCTTGCATGGGCTGTGGCCTGTGAACGTGACCAATGGGGCCGTGCAATTGCAGGTTTGTCAACCCCTCACGTTTGCATACAAATATTCACAGGTGGGAGAGTTTGTAGTGTTATTCTGAACTAACATATATATGTTTTGCTTTAGGACATGTTAATGTGGCCCCTCGTCATTTGACGGCTGAAGCAGAAACCTTACTTTCGGCTACTTTGATACATGAGGTCATGCATGTTCTAGGTTTTGATCCTCATGCCTTCACACATTTTCGCGATGAAAGGAAAAGGAGGCGTAATCAGGTACTCAGCAATGTCTTTCCTCAATGTATTGGTGTGTTATATTTTCTTCTGCTTAATGGCAAACACAATGCTCAGAACCTTAGCTGATGATTGCTTTTACTATATTTGGGTTAGATCTAACATGTAAAACTGCTTTAAGCTTTAAAGCTTTAAAGAGTTTTATGACTAAGCATTGGGCAATTGAATGGACATCAGGTTTGTATACTTGTTGAGCAGGCTTATTTGGAAGTTACCACATGAGCGTAGTATGACGGCTTACAGGATAAACCTGGGAAGGCTAAATAGTCTCCAAGTTTACAAGTGCTTATAAGTTGGAGTTAATTGAAGTGAACAACTATTGGGACTTGTCTAGGTAGCAGTGTGCCTGTTGGGCGTATATGCTGTAAACACCATGACCTGTCTTATGAGATAATTATAATCAACTATAAGCATGGCCAGAAAGGCCTGTAAGTTTTTGTGGCATGTTGGGGAGCCATCTTACCATGCATTGGCAAACCTTGACATTTATGGTAAAATATACTCCATTGATGCAATGGAATATTTGTTGATCCTTTCAAATTTCTGACAGCACGACTTCGACACTTCTGCTAAAGCTTTATTTATGTGTGATCAGGTTGCATGATAACTGATGCGCACAGACGCGCACGCCTAGCGAAGAAGTGTACATAGGGTGGTCTGATATCCACGACATAGGAATTAGCATGATAAAAGATAACTTTGGTACGTGACATGACGAAAGAGGTAGTATATTGGTGAAAAATCACCCAACTGCTTGTTGAAAACCAACCTACACAACAACGCGTGTAGACAAGAAGCACAACTCGAGGGAACCATATATGTTCTACTGGAGTGAATCCCAAGAATCCTAAAAAGCAAAAAATTCAACTCTAAACTCAACTCTGTTTTAATTTGAAAATGCGCACTTGGACTTGACTTCTTACAACTGGAGTACTGGACACTCTAGGTCCAGGCCCTCCTTTATAGGCCAACTAGTACATGAGATACTAGAGCACAAATCTAGGCAATTTCATAAAAAACTAGTATTCAACAGCTGTAAGGAAATAACTCTGAAATGGAAATAAATAGACTATCCTATTTAGCCCGTTGGCCCACACCTCGTAGGATGACTGAGGGTGTGCGCTATCGGACGTTGACAAGACTTGCTCGGCGTGTTTTGGCACTAAGCTCCAAATGAGTCAATTCTCTTCCCAAAGAAATTCATATTTTTTTCCTTTTTTAATTAAATTCACTCGTAGATGGCAGCTCAAATCCAATACCTTTTATGATTCGGTTGATGGACTGTAGAGACAGCTTGTTTTGGTGAAGTAATGCAAATCCCACTTGTATTCGGCCCATGGACAGCCCAATTCCTACGTGTGGAGCTCATGTTGCACTTGAGCCTTTTGACCTGAGTAAACCGAGATCAACTTGGTGTGGTCTTTGAGCTGTGCAGCACTAGAGTCTGAGACCATTTCGGTTTGACACAAGGACAGCTCGGCTTGAATTGTTTAATGATCCTCTTGGCATTAATATATATTTGAGAGGGCTCAATACTTCTTTCCTGCTAGATGAAGGATTCAATTGAGACACTGTTGAAAATAATTGTCCCTGGCGTGGTCATATTCATTAACTCCCAGAATTTCTTTGAAAACCAGTTTTAGGATATTCATCAGTTGTTTTACGGGGAAAAAATTCAATGCAAAGGAGCATACTTTGCATACTTCTAGAGCCTGAGGGAAAGGAGCTTTGGAAAGAATACACGTCAACATAGGTTGTTCTCATCTAGTCGGTTTCTCTAGTCCAAAATGTGTTACCCGCCCACTGCATTAATTAGTAGGATAGCCTGAAAAACTATGTTGGAGTACTTTCTTCGTATCTTTTTTGATGATAGCTTCTCCCCCTCTAGTTCAGGCCTTGCACACCATGATCTCAATATCTCTCTATTTCCTTGTTTCTCTGTTCAGGTTACTGTTCAGGCTTTGGATGAAAAGCTTGGAAGAATGGTTACTCGTGTTGTTCTTCCTCGAGTTGTCATGCACTCTAGGAATCATTATGGAGTAAGTTGTAAATAAAGATATGGGAGTAATGTTAAATCTTTTGAGTTGTTTGTGTGATTGCCACTATTTAGCAACTTACTCCATTTTTATGCTCCTAACTTAGAATAAACTAAATCGACCAATTTCTTTGTTGTGTCAGGCATTTTCCCAGAACTTCACTGGGTTGGAATTGGAAGACGGTGGAGGCAGGGGTACCTCAGGTACATCCATAACATAAATGCTATACAGTTTGATATGTTTATTTAGTTATTTACTGATATTTGTTAGTGTTATACAAGTTTGATAATACCTCCAGGCACCAATTGTGTATCTTTCCTCCCTTTACTGACATTTGCCATTCTAACAGGTTCGCATTGGGAAAAAAGACTCTTAATGAATGAGATCATGACTGGGTCAGTGGATACAAGATCAGTGGTTTCAAAGATGACCTTAGCATTATTGGAGGACAGTGGATGGTATCAAGCTAATTATAGCATGGCTGAACATTTAGATTGGGGTCGAAATCAGGGAACAGAGTTTGTTATCTCTCCCTGCAATTTGTGGAAAGGAGCATACCGCTGCAACACAACTCAATTATCAGGATGCACATATAATAGGGAGGCAGAAGGTTACTGCCCTATAGTAAGCTATAGTGGGGACTTGCCCAAATGGGCTCAATATTTCTCTCAAGCTAATAAAGGTATGGCTATGATATATTGTGTGATGACGTAGCATAAAATATCCCTTGTCTACTTGTACTGGGTACTGAAATGATGTGGGAACTTTTAGGGATTTAAGCTTTCTGTTTGACTTTCCATTTTCTTTTAATCCCTGTGGCTACTAGTTCTTACACTCTTCTCTAGTTAAAAAGCAGCCAGTTCAATTTCTTCCCGTACTAAATGCATATAAACTTTGGTTGGGTTGCAGAGAGAGAAGGGAGAACAAGTTAGGTGGGTGTAGATCAAGGGGAAAGTTAAAAGGGATTATATCACTTGTTTGTACGTGGTTAGTACACAGCTGTTAATATGTGAGGAGTGTTGCAAATAAGTTTCTTGTATTGCAAAGAGACCCAAAGGGCCAATATATACAGTAGTGGCAAAAATGCAGAAAACCCCCTAAACTAGGGAAGAATAGCACAACCTATATAAAACGAACAAATACATTTAACACCCCCCTGAAACTCATGGTGGATCAACAACACTGAGTTTGGAGAGGAAAAGGCTGTGCTGAGCTCGTGTCTGGGCCTTCGTGAAGAAGTCACCTAAAGTCTGGCTCAGAAGACGCATCAAGAGCCACGACCGAGCTCGCACTGCGATCTCATATAGGAAGCATCAACTCCAATATGCTTGGTCAGTTCATGCTTCATCGATCTCGCAGAATACCGATCGCTACTCTTTGTCGGAGAAAAAGTAGGGCTCTCGGTCGAACAGGACACCAAAATCTTGAAGGAGCCACCGTAACCAAGTAACTTCAGCTGTTAACGACGCCATAGTCCTCAACTCGGCCTCAAAGACTCGAAGGAAATCATCGCTTTTTGGTCTTCCAGGCAATCAGAGAGGATCCAAGGAAAACACAGTAGACAGAAAGAGATCGACGATCAGAGTAATCACTAGCCCAAGTCGCATCAGAGTATACCTTGAGCTGCAAGGAGCTAGAGCGAGGAAAGAAAAGGCGACGAGAAATGGTGCCACGAAAATATCGAAGGACACGCAAAAGGTGACTGTAGTGAAGCTGAGTGGGAGCCGAAACAAATTGACTCAAAATGTGAACAGGATGAGAGATGTCAGGTCGAGTGATCCCAAGATAGACAAGACTACCAACAAGGTGATGGTAGCGAGTGGGATCCTCGAGAGGCTCGCCATCAGTGAGTCGAAGGTGAACTCCAAGCTCCATAGGAGTATCCACTATGCGCTGATCAGTGAGACAAGCACGAGCAAGAAGGTCCTGAATGTACTTCTCCTGGGAGAGGTAGTAGCGCTCAGGCGTAGAAGTGACCTCAATCCCAAGAAAGTAGCGAATTGGATCCATGTCAGACATCAAGAACTTATCACTGAGACGCTTCTTCACAAGATCGACGTACTGAGGATCATCACCGGTGATGATCATATCATCAACATACAGAAGAAGAAGAGTCCACCACGAGGAGAGGTGTGAACAAACAGAAGCAGGTCATGATCACCGACGGTGAAACCTACCGCAGCGGACAACAGAGAGAAGCGCCAAACCAAAGCTCGAGGAGCTTGCTTGAGCCCGTAGAGAAAGCAACGAAGACGACACACCAGTGCGTCGCTGTGATGAATACCTGGGGCGCCGCATGTAGACCTCCTCACGTAGCTCGCCATCGAGAAGGCATTCTTGACGCCCACCGAGAAATGGACCATCGGGCGAACGTAGCAAGCGCGGAAGGGTTCGAACAGTGGTCATGTGAGCAACAGGCGCAAAAGTCTCGTCGTAGTCACAACCATGCTCCTGCTGAAAACCACGGGCCACAAGACGAGCCTTGTAACGCTCAAGAGAGCCATCAGAGCGAGTCTTAATTTTGTAGACCCACTTGCACGTGATCGGAGTAACACGAGCAGGTAGGGGAACAAGATCCCAAGTCCCGGTGCGCTTTAGGGTCGCAATCTCCTCAGCCATCACCGCTCGACGCAGAAGTCGAGGCTCAACAAGAGCGATGGCCGAAGCCAGAACGCCGGGAGGCTCGATGGTCCGACGATCACGAAGATCATACCTAGGAGGCGAGGCTGTAGCGGGATCGAGCAAGGATGAGTTAGGGAAAGAAGTGGAAGGCTCATCTGGAGGAGTAGTAAGCCGATGACGAGAGAGAGTAGCAATGAAAAGGAGATCTCTCAACAGAGAGCTGGTAGTACCCTCCGGAGGGCGAGGAAACCGGAGGAGACGGGAGAGATTGTGGCGAGAGGAGGCGTGGTGGAGGAGGCGGTGGGACCGAGATGAGGTGATAAGACTCGAACCGGAGGAGGCGAAGAATCGTGAAAAATCAAAAGGAAAGTGACTCGGGAAGTAGAGTGATGGTAGAGGAACAAGGATAGTAAGGACGAGACTCATCAAAAGTGACGTCTCAAGAGATCCTCATGCGTCAAGCAACAGGATCATAGCAACGATAACCCTTATGCTCAGAGCTGTAGCCAAGAAAGACACACTCAACCGACTAAGCGATCGACCAGTGCGCTCTCGAAGTGGAAGAAGCACATAGCGCATACCTGGTAAAACAAATAAGGTGATCTCTTGGGAAGGCAAACCAGTGAGACGCTCAAAAGGAGTGCATCCCTTGAGAGCAGAAGAGGGCTGCCGATTGATAAGAAAGGTTGCGGTAGAGACAACTTCAGCCCAAAAATGAGGTGGGACATGAGCAGTAAGCATGAGAGCACGAGCTGTCTCAAGGAGATGACGATGCTTGCGCTCAGCGACACCATTCTGAGCATGAGCACCTGGACAAGAATACTGAGGTAGAGTGCCCTGCTCAGCAAGAAAACGACAATGTGAAGTGGAGATATATTCACCAGCAGAATCTGCATGGAAAATACGAATGGTCGACTCAAATTGAGTACGAGAAGACATAAGATAGAGCCAAGTGTATCTCGAATAATCATCAATAAAGATCACATAATAGGTATGACCCTTCCTTCTAAGGGCTTGGCCCCAAACATCAGAATGAATCAAATCAAAAGGACGCTGAGACTCAGAATCACTAGAGGGATAAGGGAGTTGCAGCTGTTTGCCAAGCTTGCAACCCGTACAATGTAAAGTAGTGTCACCAGAAATAGAACCTAGAACACCGCTCCCTACTAGTGACGAAAGACGAGAACCACCAATGTGACCTAACCGAGAAGTGCATCGACAAAAGTGGTGGTGGAAGAAGCAATGAGCCGAGGTGGTAATCTTGGATTGGTCAGTGAAAGCAAAGCAGAAGGAAGATGCAACCAGTTGAGCTCCCAAAGACGCTGAGAATCATGGCGCCTAGGACCAGTCCCAACCAGAATCCCCGTACGACGATCCTTAACACAACAAGAATCAGAATCAAGAATGATACGACGCTACCATGATCGGTGATCCGCCGGTGACATAAGTCAGATAGTAAGACTAGGAACATGAGATACAGTAGGAACACGAAAAGATGAAGTGGAAAGAGTGCCTTGTCCTTCAACAGGAAGAGATGTCCCATCCGCAGTCTGAACTGTGAGAGGAAGATCAGGGGTTCTCACAGAACAAAGATGAGTAGAATCCGGTGTCATGTGGAAAGAGGCACCAGAATCCAGAATCCAAGGGGATGATATACCTGAAAGAGGTGGTGGCGCAGGACCAGAAGACCTAGCAGCAGAACCTGGTGCAGGTGCAAGAGCAGAAGCAGCAAGGCGTCGAAGCAGCGTGAGCATCTCCTGGTGTGTCTGCTCCAAGGAACTCTGAAATCGATCGAGGAGCCAGCCCTCGGCACGACCGCTCGACGAGCCTTCGCTTCGGGCGACAAGATCTTGGGCAGTGCCCGTAACGATCACAAGAGTCGAGTGAAGGCTAGTGGAAGTAGCAGCAGCGACCACAGGGGCAGAGGCAGCGAGGCACCGGTCAGCCGGTGTGAACACCAAGACCGAAGAGGTGCATTGTAGAATCTCGCCGTCGGGCGAGCCTCCTCGCCCGAATAGCGCCGAGCCTCAATATGGAGGGAGGGGCCATCTCATCAAGAATCGAGAGCGAGCCACTTCATACTGGACGGCGGCGCGAGAGAAGTCACGGCGACGAAGTCTCAAGCGAGCTCGCTAACGCATACAGCAGTATAGGACCGCAGACATCGGCCCCAAAGAGTCGAAGCCGATGCCAAATCGCAGCCTAATCGCTGGTAGAAGGCGCCCGTGCTGCGCGAGATCGCTTTCATCTCAAGAGCGAAAAGGTACAAGGCTCGCTCTTGGTTCAGAGTGGGCACAAAGACGGTCCCACATCTCCTTGGCCGTAGACAACCCAAGCACATCGGATGCGTGCTCGGGCTCAATGCTAGCCACCACGATGGCGGCCGCCTTAGCATCCCCATCGTTCCACACCTCGTAGGCGTGGAGTCGTGGTCCGTACTCTCGGCGCATCCTCAAAGAAGAACGGCCAGGATTGAAATCAATGCAGAATCGCCAAGTTATCGGCGATCACTATCGGAGGTCGGATACGGATCCCTACGGTAATCCCAAGCTATTCAAATTTAAATTCAAATTCAAATGATTTTTAATCAAATTTGAACGAATTTCATCCGGAGAAAACGGTTTGACCGTAATCGGACCAGAACCTGATCGGCACGTCGATCCATCCGGGACCGGTTACATGACCCTTAGCGTAAACGGCATTGAACATCCTTAGTAGCATCGGCAGAAAAACAGCTCGGTTGGCGGGATGGACCGGGGTGGGCAAGGCCGCTCGCCGGTGAGGTAGACCTACAGGCGCTGTCCCCGCAGGTGAATCCTCATGTGCTGGACAAACTCGCGGTAGTTGACGCCATTGAAGGTGATCGGCGGCTTTGGAACCGAGACGGCACCGGCATTTGAGGTTCCAGAATGTGCCATCGTGTGTAATGTGGCATGCCAAGCCCAAATGGGCAAAGAACGCAGTATAAAGAACACCCAAAAGGCGCAGCAGATCAAGGCCAAACTTGCAACAAAGAAGAGAGGCAGAGCAGATCTACCGCCCTCGGAAGCAGAGGTAGGCCGCCCGAGTCAGCAAAGAAGACCCAGACTGACGGCGCCAAATAAGAGTTTCGGCTGGCGGCACATGAAGGGAGCTCAGCATGGGCAGAACATGAAAGGGAGGGTTTCGATGGATGGGCGGCGCGAGAATGGAGGGCTCAGCGTAGTGGCGGTGAGGTGGATAGCGTGGCGTGCCCGAGCAGGAGGCAAGAGCTGGAGGCGTGGCGGCGCCTGGAGGCATGGTGGCAAGAGGTGGGGGCTGCTCAGGGAAAGAGGCAGCCCGAGCTGGAGGGAGGAAAGAGGCGGCGCGGCGCACCAAAAAAAAAACGGGGAGAAACCCTAGCTCGATACCATGTTGAAAAGAGGCCCAAAGTGCCAATATACACAGTAGTGGCAAAAATGCAGAAAACCCCCTAAACTAGGGAAGAATAGCACAGCCTATATAAAACGAACAAATACATCTAACAAGGAGCCCCTGTCCAGACATGCACACACACATGCAACATTACCCTCTCTCAAATGTGTGCAAAGCCTGGCAGCCTTTGCCTTTTGCTGCTGTTTGCCAAAAACATTCCCAGTCATAGAGCAACTGAGCAAGTTGAATCACCTAATGCAACAGGTGATCTGATAAGCTCTAGTTGGATCGGTTTTGGAACTACCTCTGAGTTTAATTAATCAAATAGACTTTCTCGAAGTCTCCCTTTTCATGTTCTATCCAGTCTTCAGCTCCGGTTAGCATTGCAAGGGCTTTTCAAAAGCACTTTGTTATTTATACTTTTGGATGTAACAGTTAGTTGAAACCGTCTCTCTTTTTTTTTGCTGCAACAGCAAAATCTTATTGGAATTAGTAAAGATTCCCCTAACTAACTAGATTCCACAGCACAACACAACCACCACAAACTGACCCTTCATACTTTCTGATCCTCTCTTCTGATTCTCTTTTGAAGTTCCATTCATTAGTTTCTGTATGTCAGCATGTTGCACTTCAAAGTTCTCTCCTATAGTCTTATATGATACATAATTTCGTATCTGCAGGTGGTCAGTCTTCATTAGCGGATTACTGCACATATTATGTTGCTTATTCGGATGGTTCATGCACTGATGTAAATAGTGCACGAGCGCCTGACAGAATGTTAGGTGAAGTGCGGGGAAGTAACTCAAGGTGAGACGGCAGACAATAATTCGGATATAAACTTGTTTTAATACACCCCATTTCACAATTTTGACCGTTTTTGAAAATCTCCTAACGAGCAGGTGTATGGCCTCAACGCTAGTGCGAACTGGGTTTGTCCGTGGATCTATGACCCAGGGAAATGGTTGTTATCAGCATCGCTGCACAAACAACTCCTTAGAGGTTTCTACTATTTCCTTTATTTTCTCACTTTGCACTAAGTTTGCTTTGCATACTTGGGCCCCATTCTGTTCAGAAATTCTTGGCTCTGTGTTTTGTTTTTATTCATGGTGTGGTCAGTGGTGTCCCATTATTTGTAATGCTCATTATAACCACCATCCACCATAAACATATTTTCTCGGTTTTTTGGGTGATTATTAAAGATGGCCCTTTCAACAGTGCGAATAGTTTTTTTTTTTTGAATTATGAATGCTTCTGTTGTCAAGTTCGAAATGCTGTCCAACTTTGACTAAGTTTACCTTTTGCTGTGTTCTGAAAATTCGTACTGTTTAGATTGCTGTTGATGGGATCTGGAAGCCATGTCCAGAATCTGGTGGGCCTGTTCAGTTCCCAGGGTTCAATGGTGAGTTTTATTACTGAAGTGTATTAGATCAAGTTTTCTCTCTTTTCTAATTCTTACACAAGTTAATTTTGTGCTGAAGGGGAGTTGATTTGCCCGGTATATCATGAGTTGTGCAACACTGTACCAGTCCCGGTCAGTGGCCAGTGCCCCAAGTTTTGCAGTTTTAATGGTGACTGCATTGATGGATCCTGCCACTGCTTCCCTGGGTTTCATGGTCACGACTGCAGCAGAAGTGAGTATACGGCTAATCACTATTCAACCGACACTCGCCTTGGATCTGGAATTTTTTTATTTCCCAGTTGTCAAGTTTTCAGCTCTAAATTCTCTAATCTTGTATCCTGAAAATAATTAACGAATAGGTTGGATGTTCACGTGTGGACTATTGTTATAGTCAAGCAATGTCCTCAAGTAATAATTTTAGGTGACAAAAGTGTCGTGTAGGTTTTTTGTTGTTCTGCTTCATGTATATTGTCAATCAGGATAAATCAAATAGCCAACATGTACATTTCTAAAATACTCATCAATACTATAAATAATCTGTTGGTTCTTGTGAAACTGGTGTTGCGAGTGCAAAGGACAATATATATTGTGGATTTGTGGTCCTTGGTCCCTTGAAACATTGGCAGGATCGCCTTCCTGATATACCGAAGTGTTCATTCTGTCATACCTCACAAATTCACTAACTAATGTTGGTTTGGTAAACAGGATCTTGCCCAGACAAATGCAGTGGTCATGGTATATGCAAAGCTAATGGGATCTGTGAATGTGAAATTGGCTGGACCGGGATTGACTGCTCGACAGGTGAAACTTAATAACCACTGAAAGTTTCCACTATAGATGTACACATCTTGTACTGTTTAGGTTGGATTCATGGGTTTTAGGACCATGATGCAGGCCTGAAGGATTTTGGTTGCCAGTTATCACATATTAGACTAATACATATGAATTTTGGGATGAAAACATGCTTTGTGTTATCTGTAATGTTTGCATTCTCAGATACGATCAAGCATCGAAAACTCACATATGGGTTGATTAGCTTGGGGGCCCCTTAAGATTCATTATATGGTTCACAATTGTTGCTCTGCTCTTATTCATTCTAGCAAGAAGTAATATCCTGTTTTCTTTTTATGCAGCGGTTTGTGATGAGCAGTGTAGTTTGCATGGAGGGGTTTGTGATAATGGTAAATGTGAGTTTCGATGTTCAGATTATGCAGGCTACACTTGTCAGAAGGGTTCTACAATACTGCCCAGCCTGTCAATGTGTCATGATGTACTGGTTAGAGATGCTGACGGGCAGCATTGTGCACCAAGCGAACTCAGTATACTGCAACAGCTCGAAGCAGTAGTTCTTGTGCCAAATTACAATAGGTTGATGCCAAGTGGGCGGACCTTCCTTAACTTCTTCAACAATGCCAATTGTGCAGCAGCTGCGAAACGGTTGGCCTGCTGGGTACTGCTCCCTTTGACCATTTCGCAAATATTTATATCATGTACTCGTGCTTTTCAAAAATAAATGTTTTAACTTCAGCTTGCACTCTCATAAGATTAAGTTTGGTGCTTATTGCTGCTTTAAACAAATCATAATAGATTTAAGGAGCAGAGCTTACATTAAGTGGACCAATAAGTGCCACTTTGGAGAAGTGCATATACATAAATAGATTGTACCATGCATCAACTACTGCTGCTATAGTGCTATTTAAGCTAGTTGTCAGTTTGATTGTCCATGCCCCTTCGTTCTTTATTTAGCCTAGTAGTTTTGTACTGTTAAGAGGGAGAATTTGTGTTCTCATATTCATGTAGGCAAATTAATCATCCAGCAATGAATAAACTCATGCTTATTAAACTCCTTTTATCAGATCTCAATTCAAAGGTGCGATGAGGATGGGGACAACAGGCTTCGGGTATGTTACTCTGCATGTGAGTTGTACAATACGGCATGTGGGGCGGGTCTTGATTGCTCGGACCAGACCCTTTTTAGCAAGAGGGAAGAAGAGAAGGGTGTTCCGTGCACAGGATATGGCGAGAAGTCTTTCTGGCTATAACATTCCCGGGAGCTTCTTCCCCTTGTTACTCTGGCCGAAGCTCAGATATTGTGTAAAGTATAAATGGCAATGTCCTAGACATATTCATTTTCCTTTTTTAGCCACTACTTTCCAATTGTAGGATACGGAAGTAGAGGTCCATTTCACCTTAGGCACCTGAAGATGGGTGCCTGGTGTATAATCAGTGTTGGGGGTGGTCTCTACATTTAGAAGGTTAGTCTGACTGGCAACTGGAGGTGAATGGTAGATTTTTCATTTTCAGAAATAGCGGAGGGAATGTAAAGGTTAATGTGTTTTGTAATCCATGATACATTCTTAACGAAGCATTTGAATGAGAGCCCGTGTTGTGTGTTTAGGGGTGTTGGTCCGATGTTCATATTCATACATAAATACATGGGTAAATTGTACTTTCAACCACCTAATCGGGCCTCCATTGCACAAAACATTAGGTTTAGTCTTCAGTTGCGCTTAACATCGTATAATTTGACACTGTTACGTTCTGTACCAGGTAATGTTGTTAGAATTGTGAATCTGAATCAAATGAGAGACACTCTGGTAGCATCAGATCGTAGAATATAAGATTCTATCTTATCCTATCAAAAAATATATATATTTCAATGTATCATGTATTCCAAGAGGGATATGAGCATTTATTTAGTCATTTGTTTTAAAATTGATAAATGTTTAAATCGTAGTTTAGATTACATGTCATCCGAGCTACAACTAGAATATTGATTTTAACAATCTTGCTATTATCTAAACATTTCACATAAAAAGTAAAATAAATAAATAAATAAAATAATTTTTATTATTTCAAACCTCAAAATCTTAATGTCTAACCTACTAATTACTTAGTATTTATTATACAATTTGAATTGAGAGATATGACATAACCAAACATCTATAGTTTTTATAATTTGAGATGATACCTGATTCAACTGTAATTCTACCGTGATTCTATTTGATTCTACAACTAAGAGCACGATTCTACTATGTACAACTCAAGGTACGGTTTAGATCGTATGAGTGCTGTAGGATCATAGAATCGTACGATTCTACGACTAAAATCGTGATTTTAACCACCCCTTGTACCAGTACTAGGTAGTCTTCTATCGGATTCGACCCACGGACCTGACATGCCGAGACCACCCGCAGGCATCCTTTGCGCGACTGCGCTAGCTGCCGTCATCAGGAATGGATGGATTGTTGGATTTGCTACCTCCAATCAGGCGCGGCTCTTCAGCGAGGCAGCAACGGCATGAGATCAGTAGAGCGTCGGTGGCCGTTTTATATCGGACCTGAGAGCGAAGGATCCCGGATCCTCTGTGTATTCTACACTAGTCCCATGATCAGTAGCTAGTATGCATAGTTTAAACAAAAGGTAATAGCATAACAATAATGCGCAATATATTCACAAAAGATCAAGTTTATTACAAAAGGGAGCATAAGTTCAAAAGTAAAATACAGCGGAAGCAAAAGTAGTAAGTTAGACAACACGATTCGCCACATGCAATCGTTTGGGGGCGTAGCCTAGTTGTCTACGTTTTCATTCACCTTGTAGTAGTTCTCTCCTGATCAATAATTTATTAAGCAAGGTGAGTACAATGAATGTACTCCGCAAGTTACACCCAATAACAGATTATAATGCATGAGAATATAACAAAGGATAACTTATAGGGTTGATTTTACATAAAACAAGGTTTTTCCTTTTCAATGCTTGTACTAATTTCCAAAGCAGTTTATACCATAACTAAAATTCATTTTATAAATCTCAAGTTTTATAGTTAGATAACATTCACACAAGAGTGGTGAAGGATACCCTCCTATCGCATGGCTACTCGTCCAATTTCCCGATTGGATAAGAAATCCATAATCATTTGGTAAAATCTTTTGAAATAAAAACAAAAAATCTAACTTTGTGTGGATATCATAGGGATATGCTCATGATTTTAGGATGATGTTACAATTGGCAATGTTGTTATTGGTTTGTCGAAACACGTGTTTTCGTCGAAGTTTGGAATGCTGTCAGGTTGAGTGCGGTCAGACTGGCGTTGGGAGCGCGGTCAGACCGGCTAGTGGTCAGATCGGCCATTCAATGGCAGTCTGACCGATTTCTTGCTGATCATCGGCCAATCGGTGACAATGAGTGTTGGGTTAGGTCAAGTTCATGGGTTTCAGTGCATATGTGTTGCATGATGCATGTTTTGACTAACGTGGGTCAAGTTGTGAAGAACTTGTTTCCGGAATCGATTTCTTTGTCTATTGTTGTGCAGGTTGCTTGGAGGTCAATAACGGTCAACGACGAGGATGATCGAGACTAAGCTTGGAGAGCTCAGGTCCAGAACGATCGGGGATACCGGGTGAGGTCAATGGAGTCAAGCATGGCGCATAAGGGACAAAGGTGACCGAATGGGTAGTTCGGTGCGACAGGTTGGATCAAGCGGCGCGGGGGTCGGTGCAAGTACCATGGTGGTTTCGGTGGGAGCCGGAAGGGAGAGACTTGCCGACATGATGAGAGCCGTTGGATCAACCGACACGTGACGAAGCATGGAAGTGCTTCACGAAGATGGGACTTGGTCTTTGCAAAAAGATCGAGAAGGGGTATTTTGGTAATTTTACCAAATACCGATTTGTTGACCTTTTGCCAACCTGCGGCGCAAGACGGTGCGTGGAGAAGCGGATTAGGTCAAGAGGAGATGAAGACGACGCTTTAAAATACGTGCATATGTGACCCGTTTGTGTGTGGGCCTTAACGAGAGCCCATTAGGGTTCAATCTTCTAGAAGATTTAGCATCCACTATAAATAGGAGAGGGTGCTGGCCAGCACCTCTCAACCCTTTCATTATTGAAAACCGTAGTTTTGCTTTTGTGCTTAGGGAAAAGATAGTTGGAGGTTAGGGTCCTAGAGAGTTGGATTTGATTTCGTGCTTATGTATTGAGTCTTTGTCCTCCATTGATAGAGTGGCTGTATGCCAATACCATATCAAATCAATCCAAAGAAAGTTTTCTCAAAGATGAGTCTATTTGCTTTTTTTCTCTTTATTTGGTGATTTTGAGTCTTTCTTTGATCCGCGAGTTCTTGGTTGGTTTCTTGCCTTGATTTAACTTGCTATGACATGTGGGAACTCATCTAGGATCATCTTGATTATCAATCACCCACGAGCAACTCTCTAGATCATATTTCGTTTTTGACTCGTTTTGGAGCCATCTTCGTTCAAACTGAAAAAGATAGGAACTTTGGCATGGATTTGTGCGATCCTTGATTGGAATAGGTTCCTAATATCTTTTAGAAGGTGTGTCTCAAGTTTCATGTGGTTTGGCCGCATAGATCAAAAATTAGACTGATTTGAGTTTTAGTTTTCGGGCTGTTTCCACTGTTGTGCATCAGGTGCGGTCAGACCGCCCCTTCAACGCCGGTCAAACCGGGCTACGGTCATACCGCGATTTTGCCGCTAGTCCGACCACGCACTACACGCCGGTCTGACCGCCCTTAGGTTTTGAGTTCCTATTTGGTCTTTTGTTTTGGGGATTTTGGATTGGATTCAGTACTAGTCTTCCGCTGTACTGGTATATTGATCTTCATAGCTTCCATAGCTATTGGAGTGAAATTTGTGTTGAATCTGATCAAAGTGTAAAAGTGAGTGTTTTCCTATTCACCCCCCCTCTAGTCACCTTTTCGGTCCAACAAGTGGTATCAGAGCCCGGTTAGTTCAATCTTGATCTTAACCGGTCACTGAACTTGGTGATGGATAAGTACTCGACCAAGCTGCATATCTTCGATTGCCTCGACTATGTCTATTAATTGAAAGAATCATATGTGAGTCTTCCTTCAAAGCGAAGGACAAGCTATATGAGAGGTTGTTCGAGTTCATTGCTTTTGCCCGAGGTAGCCACGGCCAAAGAACCCTCTTGGCAAACGACCATAAGGCTAAGAATCTTCTATATGCTGGGCTTGGTAGACAGAAGTACGATAAGATTTGCAACCTTAAGACCGCACATGAGATTTGGCACACCCTCGAAACTTGCCATGAGGGATCGTCCTAGATCAACCAAGTACGTCAGACGGTCTACAAGTGAGAGTATAACAAATTCGAGATACGTCTTGGTGAGAGCATCGATGACATTTTTACTCACTTTAACAAGGTGATCAATCAGATGAGAGCTGTTGACAATGAGTACTCTCAATTTGAGAATGCCACCCACCTCTTGGCTGCAATCAACACCAAGGAGTGGGAGATGAAGGTTACTGCCATTGAGGAGAACATCGATGTCTCTACTCTCACTTTGGAGCTGCTTTATAGCAAGCTCAAGACTCATGAGATCAAGAGAGGCAATCTTCCTAAGAAGGATTACATGGCTTTGGTAGTTGATCCTTTGAAAAGAACTTCTGATGGTTCTTCTGAATCTTCTTCTGGTTTTCTCTTGCGTGTTTATCTGCTGTTTAAGGAGAAGAGTTTGAGAGTCTTCCTGAGGCAGATTTATCTCTTTTAGTCAAGAAAGTCACACGGGCATACAACAATGTTAGAAACAAGAAGAGAGGTGGCCCTGTGACGTGCTATGAGTGTGGAGAGCTATATCACATCCGGGCAAACTGCCTCAAGCTAAAAGGTAAGGGCAACTGCAAGGATGAGAAGCCTACCTGGAAGAAGCCTTAGGGGAGCAAGCCCAAGTATGATACTTCCAAGCTCACGAAGGCTGCTCACCACGTCCTTGCCGCTTTTGGAGAGCAATCCATGAGTGATGTGGACTCCGGGAGTGAGGAGGACAAGGAGGAGGAGGAGCTCCCTCAATACAAGAAAGGGAAGGCCAAGGACTTCACCGACATGTGTTTCATGGCCGACTCCGTTGACGTCGATGACAACGATGAGGTACCTCTCTCCTATGATGTTCTTTCTACTAGATGCGATAACATGTTTGAGCAACTTATAAATCAGGATAAGGCATTAGAATTTACCATGGCTAGGAACAAGGACTTAGAGTCACAAGTAGACAATTTGACGTTAGAACTTGCAAATGCTAAGACTCTTGAATCTGATGAATGTTTATCTTGCCATGCTTTACATTCTGAATTTGCTAAACTGCAATCTGCTCATGATATTGCTTTGCATCAAGTTGAAAATGCTAGGACTGAGCTAATTGATGTCAAATCTGCTTCTTGTGAAAAATGCTTAGAGTCTAGCAAGTTGGATGCTTCTGGTAATGTTAAATCTAGTTTTTGCTCTTTCTGCTTAGAACGTGAACATGAAGTTAAAGACATTCTAGAAGCAATTAGAGCTAAATATGCCAAGCTTAAGGACACAATTGAGTCTACACCTTGTGCCTCTTGTGCAGCCTATAAGCTTGAAGTTTCTCATCTTAAGGAGAAACATGCTAGAGCCATTAAGGCCAAGACTTGTGATTCATGTGTTAACTTTGGAAAAGAAAATACCTACCTTAAGGACACATTAGAAAAATTCTCTAAAGGTAAGAAACAGTTAAATATGATTCTGGACACGTCTAAAACTCCTTATAAGAAGCAAGGTTTAGGATACAACTCTGCCCAGGACAAATCCAAGCCTAATGTCATCAGGTCTTGGAAAATGGCTTTGTTGAATTCAAAACCTAACCTGCAAAAACTGTTTTTAAATCTGCAAGGTTTGTCCAACCTTTTTTTGAGTCAAAAGGTGCTTCTCCCAGTGGTACCAAATACCATTGCACCTATTGCAAGAAGAGTGGACATTTGGTAGAGTTCTATTGGCGTAGGTTGAAAAATGCTAGGAGAAATATTACTAGAATTTCATCTCATTAACCTAGAACTTTTATGAGACATGGTCACTTAGAAAATAAGAAACCTGGAATAGGATTTGTTTCACATGCTCATCATGTTCCTAGACAGGACGCTTCTCATGTTAGAGTAACCATTGCTCATAATAGAACTCCTAATAAAATCAAGGATAGCATTTCTGCTTTGCATACTACTCGCAGACGTGTGTCTCAGTACTGGGTTCCCAAGTCGCTTTTATCTAACCCTAGTATTGAGACACATCGTTCTTCTGTTCCTTGACTTTCAGGATCGCCGCAGAAGGAGGAGGAATATGTGGCTCGTTGACTTCGGCTATTCACGCCACATGACCGGAGATTCAAGATGGTTCACTTCCTTCACGCGGTCGACGGGTGATGACTTCATCAACTTTGGAGATGATACACAAGGGCGAATTGAAGGAACGGGATCAATCAAGGTGAATGACAGATTCATCTTGAAGAACGTCGCCCTTGTGGACAAGTTAAGGTACAATTTGCTTTCTGTTTCGCAACTTCTTGATGATGGCTACGAAACTTGATTTAAGAAAAATACCTGTCGTGTGCTTGATTCTGCCAGTGAGCTCGTTTTTGGGATTTCTAGAGTTGGTAGAATCTTTGGAGCTGATTTTTCTGAATCTCTTGTTGGATCTCTCAAATGTTTAATTGCATCTTTTTCTGATATCTGGCTTTAGCACCGACGTTTAGGGCACATTGGTTTTGATCATCTGACACGAGTTAGCGGCCTTGATCTCATGAGAGGTTTGCCTAAACTCAAAGCCGTCAAGGATGTCAGATGTGCGCTCGTAGGCATGGCAAGCAAGTTGCCGCCTCACACCCTTCATTGACTATGGTCATGACCGATGCATCGACGCTTGCTTCACATGGATACTGTTGGTCCTGCTTGGGTTCGATCAGTCAGTGGCAAATGGTACATTCTTGTCATAGTCGATGATTTTTCGAGATACTCTTGGGTGTTCTTTCTTGCTTCGAAGGATGAGGCTTTTGATCATTATCATGATCTTGTTCTTGGTTTGGCTTCTGAACTTGCTGGTGCCTTGAGAGCGATCCGCAGTAACAATGGCACGGAGTTCAAGAATGCTTCTTTTGCCTCTTTTTGTGCTGAGCGCGGTATTGAGCATCAGTTCTCTTCTCCACACGTCTCTCAACAAAATGGCGTTGTGGAAAGGAAGAGTAGAACCTTAGTCGAGATGGTTAGGACGATGCTAGATGAGTATAGTACATCGAGGAGGTTTTGGGCCGAAGCTATTGCTACAACTTGTCATATTTCAAACCGTGTCTTCTTGAGACCGTCTTTGGGTAAGACTTCTTATGAGCTTCATTTTGGTAGAAAATCCTCTGTCTCTCACTTTTGAGTCTTTGGATCAAAGTGTTTTATTCTCAAGACAGGGAACCTAGATAAATTTGAATCAAGGACTTGTGATGATTTATTTCTGGGTTATCCTGCTCATTCGAGGGGTTTTTGGGTCTTTAATGTTGAAACTAACATTGTCTAGGAGACATGCAATGTTACTTTTGATGAGACTATCCCTAGAGCTAAATCCGATGTTTGAGGTGACAAAGAGTATTTTTGTTGAAGAAGATGATGATGATTTTGATATTGCTCCTTCACCTGCCGCTGATGTTCCTGTCCAAGCTCTAGAACCTACGACGACTGCTTCACCTCCAATTGAGGCTCTTGCTGCATCTTCTTCATCAGCAGTACATGCAGAGGTTGAGGAGATGCTATCTCCCCCAGGCGCTCCACTGCACATTCAGAAGCAACACCCTCCGGATCAGATGATTAGTAATCTTCATGAGCGAGTCACTCGCTCCAGGTATCATGATCCGAGTCTCTTCTCTCATTCTGCATTTGTAGCTTCTTTTGAACCCTGCGATATATCACATGCTTTATCTGATTCTAGCTGGGTCAATACCATGCATAAGGAGTTAGAGAATTTTGAAAGAAATAAAGTCTGGAATCTTGTAGAACCTCCTAGTGGTCATAATATGATAGGAACCTATTGGGTGTTTAAAAATAAACAAAATGATGATAGTTCTGTGGTTAGAAACAAGGCTAGGTTGGTAGCTGAGGGTTTTAGCTAGGTTGAGGGGTTAGATTTTGATGAGACATTCGCTCCTGTTGCTAGACTAGAAGCCATTCGTATTCTGCTTGCATTTGCTGCATCTAAAGGTTTTAGGTTGCATCAAATGGATGTTAAGAGTGCCTTTCTGAATGGTTTTATAGAGGAGGAAGTGTATGTTAGGCAACCCCCTGGCTTTAAGGATCCCAAGCACCCTGATCTTGTTTTCAAGCTATCCAAAGCCTTGTATGGTTTTAAGCAAGCCTCTAGAGCTTGGTATGATAGACTTAAGACCTTCTTGCTTAAGAATGATTTTGAAATGGAAAAAGTAGATAAGACTCTTTTCATTCTTAGGCATGACATTGACTTCCTGCTTGTTCAGATTTACGTGGATGATATTATCTTTGGTGGTTCTTCTCATGCTCTTGTTTCCAGTTTTTTTGAGACTATGTCCAGCGAATTTGAGATGAGTATGATGGGAGAGCTCAACTACTTTCTGGGGCTTCAAATCAAGCAATGCAGGGAAGGGATCTTCATCCATCGATTTAATTACACCAAGGATCCGCTCAAGCGCCGAGATGGGTGATCGCAGTTTATCGCCACTCCCATGGCGACTCGATCGCTTTGGATCCAGTGAGGAAGAAGTCCTGGATCAATGCGAGTACCGCAGTATGATCGGCTCCCTTCTGTACCTGACGGCCTCAAGATCGGACATCCACTTTGCGGTCTGCCTCTGTGCGAGGTTTCAGGCGTCTCCAAGGACTTCACATCGCCAAGCCGTTAAACGCATCTTCAGGTATTTGCACTCTACCCTCCAGTATGGCATTTGGTATTCCTGTCCTTCTTCGTTGTCCATTTAGGGGTTTTCTGATTCTGATTTTGCGGGCTGTCGGCTAAATAGAAAGAGTACCTCAGGCACTTGTCATTTCTTAGGCACTTCTCTTGTCTCTTGGTCGTCTAGGAAGCGGGTCTGCATTGCACAATCCTTCTTTGAAGTTGAATATGTAGTCAGCCGCTAGTTGTTGTAGTCAGATTTTGTGGATGGTGTCCACTCTTAAGGACTCTGGGTTAAATTTTGCTAGTGTTCCTCTTTTCTGTGATAACACTTCTGCTATTAACATTGCTAAAAACCCAGTGCAATATTCTAGGACCAAGCACATAGACATTCGCTATCACTTTCTTAGAGACCATGTTGAGAAGGGTGATATTGTGCTGCATTTTGTGGAGTTTGAGGCTCAGTTGGCCGATATCCTTATCAAGTCTTTAGACCCAATAAGGTTTGCCACCTTGAGAAACGAGTTAGGGGTAATTTATCCCTATGGGTTGGTTTGAGGGGGAGTTGGATCTTTTCTGATCTTACTTTGTTCATCTGATCTTTTCTTGATCTTCTTTTGAATTTTTTGATTTTGTTTTATCTTTTTAGGCTCTTTGAGTTTTTCTTGCATCTCATTGTATCATATTGCATTCATATGAAAAATAAAAAAAGATGCATTGTAATATAAGCTTTTCTGCTTATCTCTTAAAATTGATGAAGCTTTGCTTGTTACCCTTTGGAGCTTTAGTATTTCAATTCTTGCTCAATGCCATGTCTAGTTCTTTAACTTGCTAGAATTAGCATGCTTTCATATGTGTAACTAAGTCTTTGCTGAATGAGCTAGAACTCTAAAAACAACTTGAACTAAAACTGCAATCTGTGGATTTTTTAGCTAGTTGTGCAATTAGTGCTCTTTTTGTGACATTGGCCCGATCAAAATTGCTTTGTTAGCTCTTGAATCTAAAATTGATCATTGCTTGAGCTTCTTGTTCTTCTGAGGATCTAAAACTGCTCTTGTGCAAAATTGAAAATGAAAAATCAAATTTAAGATTGTTTTGTGCTTAAAATGTGCCAAACTACTCTCACGAGACTGCATGTCATAGACATGAACTTGGAGATAGTTTGATGATCCAGATGATCTCATGGGGACTGCTTGTCAAAACTGACATGAACCTCAAGATTTGTCGCCCTGGTAGAAGCTTAGGAAGAGTTTGTGGATGGCTCCTAGTCCAGGATCTTCTTCTCTAAGATATACCTTTAATCAACTTCTGGTCGAAGCTTAGGAAGAGTTTGTGGATAGCTCCTAGTCCAGGATCTTCTTCACTAAGTTAGACTATTAGTCAACTTCAATATTCATTGCAAATGAAAAACTATTGAAAAATGGGTGTTTGAGAAAATTGAGCAAAATAATTCAATTCAGGACCTGTTTGTCTCTTAATGTGGTCATTGTTAGCTTTTTGATCTCACATTGATATTTTGACATGGCCATTATCATTTTAGGATTCCTGTTGATGAACTTGCTAAATTTGAAGCTTTGCTTAAATTGATAAAACTCATTGCTTTTCATTGAGCCTTCTAGCTTAGCTTTGATATATATGTCTTAACATGATCTTGCTAGCGCTTTCAGGCGTGATATGTTCTTGTGCAATATTAGAAATGCTAGCTTGTTCTTTTGGGTAATCTCCAAAGCTTCTTGTAATCAAAAATTGAAAAATACAAAAAAAAAATGAAGCCACTCCATTGCATTTCATGCATGCTCCTTCTTATGCTTTTTTCTCAATTCTGCATTTGTTATCTTTGGACGAGAGGAATGCGTGATTCCTTGATGACTCCATTGTCAAAGGGGAAGAAGATATATCCAAGATGTATAAAGGGGAGAAGATATAAAAATGTTTAAAAGGGGGAGAAAATTGGAGAATTTGAAATTTTCTGAAATTTGAGGATCATAACGAGGGGGAGTTTCTTATTTGCATTTTTATGGTCTTATTGCCTTTTCTGAACTTGAATTGCAATTCTTGATCCTCACAATGATCAAAGGTCATATTGAACAATTGTTCTTTTATATGGACCTTAAGTGAGATTTTAACCCTTTTCTGGAAAATGAAGCTTTCTCGCTTCCTTTTGCCTTATCTCACTTGCCTATGCTATTCTGAAGCCAACTTGGTTATTTCCTTTGCTTTCTCTTGCATTTGGACCAAGTTGTGCCTTTGTGCGAAAACGTCGAGTTTTTACTTTTCAAACCTCAAAATTTGCATTTGTGGAAAATTGCCAATGTGTTCATCAAGGGGGAGATTGTGGATATCATGGGGATATGCTCATGATTTTAGGATGATATTACAATTGGCAATGTTGTTATCGGTTTGTTGAAACACGTTTAAATCGAAGCTTGGAATACTGTCAGGTTGAGTGCAGTCAGACCGGCGTTGGGCGCGTGGTCAGACCAGCCTGTAAATGGCGGTCAAACCGGGTTGCGGTCAGACCGTCCATTCAATGGCGGTTTGACCGATTTCTTGCTGATCATCGACCAATCGGTGGTGATGAGTGTTGGGTTAGGTCAAGTTCATGGGTTTCAGTGCATATGTGTTACATGATGCATGTTTTGACTAACGTGGGTCAAGTTGTGAAGAACTTGTTCCCGGAATCGATTTCTTTGTCTATTGTTGTGCAGGTTGCTTAGAGGTCAATGACGGTCAACGGCGAGGATGATCGAGACTAAGCTTGGAGAGCTCAGGTCCAGAACGATCGGGGATGCCGGGTGAGGTAAACGGAGTCAAGCATGGTGCATAAGGGACAAAGGTGACCGAACGGGTAGTTCAGTGCGACAGGTTGGATCAAGCGGCGCGGGGGTCGGTGCAAGTGCCATGGTGGTTTCGGTGGGAGCCGGAAGGGAGAGACTTGCCGACATGATGAGAGCCGTTGGATCAACCTACACGTGACAAAGCATGGAAGTGCTTCACAAAGATGGGACTCAGTCTTTGCAAAACGATCGAGAAGGGGTATTTTGGTAATTTTACCAAATACCGTCTTGGTGACATTTTGCCAACCTGCGGCGCAAGACGGTGTGTGGAGAAGCGGGTTAGGTCAAGAGGAGATGAAGACGACGCTTTAAAATACGTGCGTATGTGACCCGTTTGTGTGTGGGCCTTAACGGGAGCCCATTAGGGTTTAATCTTCTAGAAGGTTTAGCCTCCACTATAAATAGGAGAGGGTGCTGGCCAGCACCTTTCAACCCTTTCATTATTGAAAACCCTGGTTTTGCTTTTGTGCTTAGGGATAAGATAGTTGGAGGTTAGGGTTCTAAAGAGTTGGATTTGATTTCGTGCTCATGTATTGAGTCTTTGTCCTCCATTGATGGAGTGGCTGTAAACCAACACCATATCAAATCAATCCAAAGAAAGTTCTCTCAAAGATGAGTCTATTTGCTTTCATTCTCTCTATTTGGTGATTTTGAGTCTTTCTTTGATTCGCGAGTTTTTGGTTGGTTTCTTGCCTTGATCTAACTTGCTGTGACATGTGGGAACCCCATCTAGGATCATCTTGATCATTTCGTTTTTGACTCGTTTTGGAGCCATCTTTGTTCAAACTGAAAAAGATAGAAACTTTGGCATGGATCTGTGCGATCCTTGATTGGAATAGGTTCCTAATATCTTTTAGAAGGTGTGTCTCAAGTTTTGTGGAGTTTGGCCGCATAGATCAAAAGTTAGAACTATTTGAGTTTTGGTTTTCGGACTGTTTCCACTGTTTTGCATCAGGTGCGGTCAGACCACCCCTTCAACGCCGGTCAGACGGGGCTGCGGTCAGACCGCGATTTTGTCACCGGTCAGACCACCCGTTGGTCAGACCGCGCAATACACGCCGGTCTGACCGCCCTTAGGTTTTGAGTTCCTATTTGGTCTTTTGTTTTGGGGATTTTGAATTTGATTCAATATTAGTCTTCCGCTGTACCGGTATATTGATCTTCATAGCTTCCATAGCTGTTGGAGTGCAATTTGTGTTGAATCTGATCAAAGTGTAAAAGTGAGTGTTCTCCTATTCACCCCCCTTTAGTCGCCTTTTCGGTCTAACACTTCGCATTGACTTTGCTTTAGCATGTCCATGACCGTGGATACGGCTATTCGAATAGTTTTACACTCTGCAAATGTTGTACAACTTTACCCACAAGAGACAATTGACTTATAATGTCTGTTTGACACAGTACCGAAGGTGTGCGACTAAGTCATTGTCACAAGACCTTTACAATGCACTATCCCACTGTAGTCCCGTCTCGCTAAGGTTTCGCTTCCTTTAGATTGAACCATCCACCGAATTTAAACCCCCTCTTGCGCCATGTGGAAATATATAAAAGTAGGTCATAACGACACCCACGCAACCGGATGGCACAACCATGGTGAAATATTAGAAATTAGTTAGCCAAGTCCTCCCCACTCTAGACATGTGGTTGTACGGTAAGACTTGGCAAGATGCGGCTTGAGGACCGGTTCTTAATTGACTTTGGCGACTTCCAATAAAACCCTGGGTTTCGATCATAGAAATGAATAGATCCTGTGCATAAATGTGCACCCACCAAATATCCATTTTGCCCAAGTCTGAATCAATTTCCATTTTTTTTTTGCTTTTTAAAAATCATTTGCAAAATTTCTATGGTAAAACAATACCATAGACGCATTTAAATCATAATTGAACATTTTGGTTAAATTCCCTAAATCAAATATTCTAGGTCTAAACATTGCTAAACAAAATTTTCTAACATGTTCTAGTCATAATAATGTATTTACCAGGTTTTAATTATGGTGTCAAGGAATGGCTAATTCAATAGCAAAATTTGGCTATACCAAGGTATTGGGAATAACTACAATTTAAAACAGGAGGTTGAATAACTGAATATGAATAAGCATGCAGTAAT
Source organism: Phyllostachys edulis (assembly GCA_036346405.1). Taxonomy (NCBI): domain Eukaryota; kingdom Viridiplantae; phylum Streptophyta; class Magnoliopsida; order Poales; family Poaceae; genus Phyllostachys; species Phyllostachys edulis. Next base: position 18,018,602 of record CM070550.1, on the reverse strand, counting down.
AGTTTAAAACAGAATTTAAATAATTTTAAATATTGGGATTCAAACATGATCAAAGGATGTAACTTGCCTTGCTCGTAAGCTTGATGATCTAACTCTTCAAAAAGATCAGTTTCTCTAGAGTCGTCGAAATCTACACGCGAAAACGAGCCAAATTCAAATAATATTAAAATAAATTCAAATGAACTCCAAAATGAATAATTCCATAATAGATAGCTAGATATTTATTTTAGATGAATTTAGGAATTTGAATCACTAAAATCGGAGCTCGTACGAAGGAGAACGAGCTATCGGAAGTTGAAAATCACATGAAATGAAGGAAAGGGAATTTTCTAGATTTTTCGGATTTATTTTTCTGAAGAAAATTATTTTAATGCGTCATGTTGACGTCAACAGACAAATTTCTTTTTCGGCCGGAATTATTTTTCAACTGAAAAAGTGGCTTGAGCCACTGACATGTGGGCCCCGTGGTCATAGATTGGGTCCACGGGAACAACCAAGTCCGCAGTGGATTGGGCGCACAGGAATAGGGCCTTGCCACCTGGGTGTGCCATGCGTGCAGGGCGGCTGAGTTGGCGCCTACGTGGCGCGGACGTGGCGCTGACATGCGTGTGCCACGTCAGTGCCCAACGTGCGGCACTCGGGACCCAAGGATGCCGACGAATGGCGGTCATCTGGCCGCCGGCGAGGGTACCAAAAGGACGAGTGGAACTCACTGGACCTGGTGCTCACCTCCGTGCCTCGGGTTTGCGATGAGATGACCGGCGGCGAGGACGATAAGCAGCGGCGAAGTCTAGGGCAAGGAGGCGGCGATGCTCTAGTGGTTCTCGGAGGTAGATGGTGCGCGCATGGAGAAGCACATGACGTCGCGGTGTCGGAGGTGTAGACGGTGGCTTCGGACGACCTTCAAATCACTGGAGAAAGAAGCTCCAGCCGCAGGGCTTCATCGGCGAAATACGACGAATGTTGAGGGAGAGGGATGTGGGGAATGTGGGGGAATGAAGAGAGGAGGAGGAGAGGCGCATGATGACGCGACTAGGATGGCAAGGGCGTCACCGGAGCGGTGCTTCGGCGTTGATGTGACGCGGCCATCGCCGAAGAAGAAAGAGGAAAAGAGGCTGCACGGCTCTGGGCGAGAAGAAGAGAAAGGGGGAGGAGGGGCGAGGAAGGAGGAGCACGACCGCTCTTTATAGGCACGAGCGGAGTTGCCGATGGGAGGCGGCATGGGCGCGCTGGCGCGGGCACAGAAGAACGGCGCCGCGTGGCGCTTGCGCGCGTGCATTGCGTTCGCGAGGAAGACGAGGGTGGGGGAGAGGCTTACATGTAGGTCCCACCAGTAAGTGAGAGGGAGAGAGGAAGCGTGGGCTGGCGCGGCTGAGCTGGGCCGACTGCAAGCGGGCCGGGAAAGGAAGGAATAGGCTGGGAGCAAAGGCTTTCGGCCCAACCGCGAAAACCGGATTTTTGAGACTTTAGTAATTACAGAAACTGGGATAAAGGAATTTGGTTTTTAGAAAATAGCAAAATGAGTAAAAAAATAATGAAAAAATTCACAGAAATTTCCTGAGATATTCTGGACCTAAATAAAATATTTTCAACTCAAGATTGGTATTTAATTTTAGCAGATAATTTCTTTTGGCTTTGACATAAATATGAAAAAGCTTTTAAAATTCCAAAAAAAAATCAGAAAACTCAAGGAAAATAATTAAAATTTATTTTAAACCAAAATTGAAAATTTGGGTGTTACAGTTTACTAGGTGACGTTCCTCCCTGCCGAGGCAACGTGCGTGGCGGGCAAAAGCCCCGTCGACTAATTTCCTGCAGGCTGCAACCGTTGCCTAGGGCTCGGAGGTGCCGCGCGCGATTGGAGGCAGCGAATCCAGCTATCGATCGTTTCCTGTTATAAAGCGCAACGGAGTGTTAGATTATGATGTGTTATGTGCAACTAAATACTAACCCTTCGTGTTTTGCGCAATGGAGGTTCAATTAGGTGGTGCAAACTATAATTTACTCTAAATACATTCATAACCCCAACTTGGGCTGAAGGGCACGGTGGGTTGGGACTAGCTAGGGATTGATGTGTGATTATGTTGCTATTGTGCAAGGTTGGAAGCCGATGATTGTTTTGACTGATGGGCATGGACCTTATCATGAGACATCAGCCATTCCAATTTGCAATTGCTAGGCCAGTCCACATTTGTGTGTTTGCGAATACTCAAGCGTGCAGGTTGGTAGGTTTGCTGCAAATTTCTCATGACTACCCATGCACATGTCCCGTTTAAAATCGTAACTGGACTAATAAACCCCGTACTCATGAGTCATGAGATACTGCGCGCCTTCTCGTCCTCATCCGAGGACCGAGACACCACCGTCCTCCCACTCCCATGGTGATCGAGCTACAGCCTTTCCTTCAACGCTGAAAAAAAAGGCGAACGGTTCGATCCAATGATCATGTCGACACCGGCAGCTCTACGGGAGAACTGCGCATTGAGCCGTTTCGTGGCCATCGTCGCCGTCTGCCTCCTCGTCGTTGTTGGCTCGTACGTCCTATCTTCTCCGGCCGACGACGGCGAGACGGAGCAGAAGTTCTTCAACATATGGCGCCGTAGATCAGCGGTAAGTTGCACTCTTATTTGGAGTTCAACTAGCTCGGATCTTTCAGAGTTTATTGCTGCAGTCTGCAGCGTTGACTAACGTCCTGTTTGGTATAACTCCAACTCTTAGCTTCGTAGTTAGAGTATGTGGAGCTGTGCCAAACAGGGTTGCTCTACAAATTTTTTGAAGTTAGAGCAATCGGAAGCAGAGCAGTTTGTAGTGCAAATTTTCGGAGCGGGTAGAACCTTGCTCTAAATAAGGAGCTGCGAACAAAATATCCATAAAAGTTGATAGTAATTATCCGCAATATGCCACTCATATATCCCTACCTTAACCCGCAGCCCCCACCCGTTCGCCTCCCTTCGCACCAGTTGGCCTCTTCGCATCCCCGCAGTCTGAGCCCCCCGGCGCCGCCTCCCCTTCTCCTCCCCGCGCCGAGCCCTCCTCCTCCTCCCCGCCACCCTTCCTCTTCCTCCAACAGTGCCGCCCACCTCCTCCTAACCAAACACATCATCAGACTACTCCAACTTCTCAGGGAAGTAGATCCAAAAGTGAAGCTGGAGAAATTTGAAGCGGAGCCATACCAAACAGACCCTAAGTAAGCCTGAACTCTTAACTAACTTCTTGGCATTGACGTACGTCGACCAGGCGTGTGCTCCCGATGATGAACTAGAGGTGGCGCTGCGCGGCGCGGCGTACGCGAACAAGACGCTGATCCTGAGCGTGCTGAACAAGGCGTACGCCAATGAGGAGGACGGCTTGCTCGATCTTTTCCTCCGGAGCCTGAGGGAAGGGGAGGGCACCGAGCAGCTCATCGGTCACGTCCTCCTCGTGGCCATGGACCGGCCGGCCTTCCGCCGGTGCAGGAGCCTCGGCGGCGTCCGGTGCTACCAGCTCCCGGGGGCCGTGAAAGGCACCGACCTCTCGTCGGAGCAGCTCTACATGTCGGACGGGTTCATACTCATGATGTGGCAGCGCATTCGCCTCCTCGGCGACGTCCTCAAGCACGGCTACAGCTTCATATTCGCCGTACGTTCTTCGAGCTCATACATATGTACACACTTGCCTTAACACATTATGATGTATGATGATGCTTAGTTTTTTGTTGTGTTTGTAAGGATTTGGATGTGATGTGGCTGAGGAACCCCTTCCCTAAGCTGAACCTCGCCGAGGACGAAGACCTCCTGATCAGCTCCGACCAGTTCAACGGCCGGCCGGCCGACTACGTCGGCAACGAGCTGAACACCGGCTTCTTCTTCGTGGCCTCGAACAACCGGACAGTGGCGCTGTTCGACGAGTGGCACGCGGCGCGGGACGGGTCGACGGGCATGAAGGAGCAGGACGTGCTGAACAGGATGAAGCGGCGCGGCGCGTTCCGCCGGCTCGGCGTGAGGGCGCGCGTCCTGGACACGGCGCGCTTCAGCGGCTTCTGCCAGGACAGCCGGGACGCCAGGGAGGTGGCCACCGTGCACGCCAACTGCTGCCGGACGATGAGGGCCAAGGTCGCCGATCTGAAGGCCGTCCTCCGTATCGCCAGGCGGCTCAACGGGACGGTGGAGCTGAGGTGGCCGGCGCACTCGGAGTGCGCTAAGTCATGGAGGTGAGACGAAGGAGGCCTTCTTGGGTGGTCTCTGCCCTGCGTTTTCGGTGTAGTTGTAGCCTTTGGTTTCGTTTCCAATGTTGCATGGGATTACTCATGACCAATTTACTAGTGATCAGCAATCACACAGAAGTTCATTGGAGCACAGTAGAAATCACACCCCTCTTGAAGAAAATTTCATCTTTAACCACTTCTTTTGGTTAACCCAATAATCTATCTTATGATCAAAATAGCTGTTCTGACCTGTGAATTGCTAAGTGAACTTCCATTCACTGTTTGGTAATGGGACGGTTTCACGCTTTGTAATGTTGATACTTGTTTCAGACCGACCCTTCAATTGCAAAGCCCTTTTGCACCTCGAATTTACAGTGCTCGTGAGCATGGTTCACCGTACATTGAAAACTCCACAAGCTTGGTATAACAATGCCCACGTGAACAAAGGATTTCGGCCCCAGTGACGGAGCAATGTGAAAGTAATATACCAGAAATTTAAAAAAAGGTTACAAAGAAAAGTTAATTTTTATTACAGCCAAATGACGTATCAGGATTGGACTGTACTTTATTATACACAGGGAACCCTTCATTCATTGCACTTTTGTACACAGGGAATCCTGCATTGAGCTGTATCCAACAACTAACAAACTGGGTGATATTTATACAGAAGAAAATACTTCTGTGAAACCATTTTGAAGGCCAAAAAGTTATAACAGCTGATACAACTATTCTTCGTACAAATGATTACAGCCTTTTTTATCCGTCAGACTATGTAAATCCCAGCACAAGAATATAGTACCTCGTGGTAGTATGTGCCTAAATCTATACATTCTTAGCCACTGTACAAGCATCGCTTGTGCAATGGTTCTACTAACCTTTGCCAAGCCATCAGCTATTATGCCCTGACCAACTCTGCCGAAAATTTACGCAACCTGCAAAACTTCTTGACGCTTGATCTCAAACACCTTCTGTAGCGCATCCTCAACAACCTGCATAAGCAGAAAGTAAGCATCATGGTTGTGCAGTTTTATTTCTATCTGCACAAGTACAAGCAGGCTACATACAAAAGAAGCACCTGATCAGATCAGCTACATTACCTTGTCCGGAGTCGAGGCACCCGAAGTAACTCCAATTGTGATAGGCCCTTCCGGTAACCAGTTTTCTATCTCGACAAGCTCGCCATGCTGTTAAATAATTCAACTTTCAGTCAAAATGATTCTACAAGTTCAATTGTCATTTAACTTCTTTTTTTCAATTTCTTGTTTATTTGTTGCTAAAACCTCCTGAATTTTTTTACTCTTTTGGCAAGCTTTAACATTTCCTGCGAAAAAACACTATATTCTTGATGAGAGAGAATTATGTCTGGGGGTATTAGAAAGTACATTTAGCTTGTAGCTGATCCTGTTTCCTGGTCCAATCCTTTGTTCACTGTCAATCCAGTAAGACGGAATTCCACTGAGTTCTGCAATTTCTTGCAAATGAGAGGTGTTACTGGAGTTCCATCCTCCAACAACCAGAATAAGGTCAACTTTCTCCTTCACTAGCTGATACATTGCATCTTGTCTTTCCTGAGGTATGAAAGTTGAAGGTCACCAATATGGTCTTTGTTCAAAGTGAGCACATGTCCTAAACACACATTTCTAGTGGACACTAAAAATAGATTAAAATAAAATAACTATGATCCATCCAAAATAGGCAGAAAGTTTGTTGCATGCTCGGCTACATATAAATGTGGATTGATTTGGAGCCATAGATGATTGCCACAGCAGTAACTAACTCTATATCTCGCTTTGCTACAACAATACAGTCAAGAATAAGCAACTGTCCCACCATATCTAAGAGAACAACGTTTTAGCCTAACACACGGACTAAAGAATGACACGAATACATGATAGAATAATATTTCCCCTCTACCCTTATTGAATTCATCTCATGTAAAGTATTAATGGGGTAGGTGGTGGTCGAGTGAAATGTTGTGCTTGTTGCATTAAACATGAAGGAGGGCAAGTTTATGAGCACAAATTGCTTCAAAATCGTAGAACAACATTCTTTTAGGTAAATTTCTTTCCAAAACATCTTTATTTTAATAAGGTAAGGAGTAAAGATATTGTAGAGACAGTCCATTTTAACATATAGAAAACATAGGTTTATGAAAAATTCACATGTAGGACTTTTAAAGGGGAAGATTCAGCCAGTCCAGTAGGGGCACAAGATTTCTGTAAAACTGAAGGATAAGTTCAAAAGAAAAATTACCTGTGTGGCATCGCAAATAGTGTTGAAGGCAATGAAGTGGTCATTGACATTCTCAACTCCATACTTACGCATCATAGTCTTCTCAGCAAGTTTTCCTGTTAATTATGTAGCATTATAGTCAAATTGTACTGTATAAAATCACAAAGCCATAAAGGTAACAACAATTGCTAGTATAACTATAACACACCAATTTCTTCAGTTTCTCCTTTAAGCATTGTTGTTTGATTTGCAATCCCTACTTTCTCTAAGTCAACATCAGGATCAAATCCTGGAGAAACAGCGTTTTTGAATTTCTGCAATTGTGAATCAAACAGTTCCATTAGACATTAATCATTTCTTTCCACATGTCAGCAAAAGGATAATTTGAGTAAAATCCTTACCTCAAGGAACTCCTCTTTTGTTGAGCTAGACCCATCAAGTTGGCCACCAAGTATATAATCACACACATACATTGTCTGTTACAATTAAAATCATTTTGTTATCTTTAGCCATAGAATGTATTCAACATGAGGTCCTTAATAACAAAATATAGATGCATAAAAATGTACCTCTGCTATATTCTTCACTATGATGTACTTTCCTGCAAAAGAAGCAGTGGCAACCGTCTCTTCATGGGCATATTTTCCATGAATAATAGAAGTATAGTCACCCTTCTTATGCTTTTCGACCATGTTCCACACCTACATTCAATTATGGAGTTCATCAGCCTGATATAAGTTTTGACTCTTGAGAAACAGAGGGTGGCATAGTATGAAAGAACAGGGGGGACTTTAAAAGGGAAAAATACCTTTGAAACCCAAGGGCACGTTGTATCAACTATCTGCACTTTCTTCTCATTTAGTGTGTACATCTCCTCCACGGCTGCTCCAAATGCAGGCAATACGACAACATCACCTTGTTCAACAACGTCAAAATCCTTAATACCAACGTCAACAGGGATGTTTTTGACGCCCATCTCGTCCAATCTCTGCATGCACAATCACAAGAATTTAACTCAAGTCAAATCCAGAGTCCCTCAGACCGACATGCCACAAAATAAACACATTAGACATGGAATATAAGTTTTTTGCTTCGCAGATACAACATGAATACTCTAGACCCAAGCAAAACAGAAGTCCACGTTAGAGTGACTGAGGGGCTAAAAGCCTAAAACACATACGAATCTAGTATCAACTATTGAGGAACACCTTTATCACTATAATTTTACTTCCTACCGCTCAATTTGCTAAAACTAAAAATATGTATCTCATAGACAACAAGATCTGATACTTACAAAGGGCCATCCGTGAATGGGATGGCGATGTCAAATCAAACGAAATCGATTTGTGGGAACAGTATACCTTGTTGACGGTGGGGTTGTGGATGATCTCGTTGGTGAGCCAGATGCGCTCCTCGGGGAACTGCTTGCGCGCCTCGTAGGCGATCTGCACGGCGCGCTCGACGCCCCAGCAGAAGCCGTAGGCCTCCGCCAGCTTCACGGTCACCAGCCCCCACGTGTACTCGTTCCCGTTCTCCTTGAGCGTCTTTATCACATCGCCTGTACGTGCCCAAGGGCAATCCCCCATCAATTAGACACAATTTCTGAATGAATCAGCCTGCAATTAGCTGCGGCTACTGTTTTGTTTGCGCTTACTGGTGTACTCTTGGCTCATGAGCTCGAGGGTCTCCTTCTTGTGGCCGAAGCCCTTGCGGTTGTAGTTGTCGCTGCGGGTGAGGTTGTGGCGGAAGGTCTTCTTGTCGAAGTCGGGGTCGAGGGAGGTGGATGCGGACGCCGCGGGGGGAGAGGAGTCGCAACGGACGGAGGAGGGAAGGCGGCGGCGCTGGGAGGAGGCGGCGGCCGGGGAGAGGAGGGCGGAGCGGAGCTGCGTGGTGATGGTCGCCATCGTCGTGGACCTCGTGGTGGTGGAGGAAGTGGGCGTGTGGTGCTGCGGGGAGGAGTAGTGGGCGGACGCCGAGTGCCGCGGAGCGGAATGGAATGGAATGGCGGCGAGGTGCGGTGCGTTTGGTTCGGAATTGGGATCCACCCTTGTGATCATCTTATCCCTGGGCGGCAGGTTTTGTTATGTGGAAATTTGAAGACAGCACCCTCTAATTTCTGAGTATCACCAATGCGAACATTTTCCAATATCAGAAAAATTGCACTTCCTCATCCGCACCGTTCTCTCATATTTCCTGGGTCAAACATAACCTAGGGGTTGTTTGGTTCTAAGCCGATGTAGCTTTGGTCAAATCTAGTACCTATTTGGTTTGTTACCGATGTAAACCTAAACTTTGGTAAGATTTTTCCCCCGTGGATCGCTAGTTCATTTTGTTACCAAAGTTAAGACAAAACTTGGCCCAATAATTTCTTGACCAAACTTTGGTAGTGCCAAAATTTGCCACACATTGGTAGGGTTTGTATAGGTAATGAACCAAACAGCCCTTGACTATCATTTATCAATTATATTATTAAAGTCAATCAATTATATTATTAAAACGATAGAAAAAGAAGTCACAATGTTCGCTCTCAAGAGCTAGAAAATCCCACATTAATCGGTTGAAAAAGATAAAGATAAACCCTATCGATTATAGTGGGTACAGATTATAACGGTCTAGATTAAAAGAAAGAGTCCATGTCAAATACAATATAGAAATAACTGAAATTTGGAATAAAAAAAATAGCAATTTGATTTCCATGTGAATTACTAAGTAAAATCCTTAAAAATATAATTAAGAGTAAACATTGAACAAAAATTAACAATTAGGTTTGTATACTAATACTAACAAAAATAACTGAAATTCAAAAAATCAATTATATTATTAAAGCGATAGAAAAGAAATCACAACGTTCGCTCTTAAGGGCTAGAAAATCTCACATTAATCGGTTGAAAAAGATAAAGATAACCCCTATCGATTATAGTGGGTACATATTATAACGGTCTAGATTAAAAGGAGTCTATGTCAAATACAATTTAGAAATAACTGAAATTTGGAATAAAAAAAATAAAATTTCCAATTTGATTTCCATGCTAATTACTAAGTAAAATCGTTAAAAAATATAATTAAGAATAAAAATTGAACAAAAAATAACAATTAGGTTTGTATATGAATTATTAAAAAAATAACTAGAATAAAATAAAATAAAATAAGTAATTTGACTTGATACTTAACTAAAAAATCCTTAAATAAGTCCGATTAGGAATAAAAATAAGAAAATAGCAATTGGATTTCTATACAAATTTAAACAAAAAATAACTAAAATTCAGAATAAAATAAAATAAAATAAGTAATTTTATTTTGATATGAATTCCAATTTAAAATCCCCCATAATTGTAATTAGAATAAAAATAAAAGAAAATTTACCCTATTGGATTTGTATACCAATTCCAACGAAAATAACTTAAATTTGGAAGAAATTAAAATAAAATTAGAATTTTGATCTCAGATACTAACTCCAATAAAAATAACTGAAATATTGAACGAAAATAAAAAATATAACAAAAATAGCATGAATGGTGTCGAAGGAGATCACGAAAGAGTGCAATGACGTCAATCTGTCCTGCAAGAAGACATTAACCCACAGGGAAGCGAAGATGTGAGGCAGCACCGACAAAGATGAGGACAATGTTGTGCTACTCACGTTAGCCGTTTGGCAAGGACAATGTCGTGTTCCTTGCTGGAGCCATTGAAGAGAAATGTCAGAGTTGAAGGATTCAAGGGTTGCAACAACAAGTGATGAGTGTCAACATTGTTGAAGAAGTCAATGGACAAAGAAGCTCAATGATGTGGAATCCCTCGTAGAGAGGATATGAATCTTTGCATTGAAGATGAGCTATGGACGATATGAGGCCAACGGGCAGCTTGAAGTGTGTCATCTCTGGTAAGGGGCACAACATCATCAGCGATTGCAAAAAATACTCCATATCGTTACACAACTATTAAAGCAAACGTGGTGGCATCATTACTGACTTCGAAGTCTCAAAGGAGATTCGGGTGGTTCCTTCTAAAGAGCATCGGTAAGATGGAAGGTCGCCACGGTTAGTGAGGAACCCACAACATGGATTTGGCCAACGTTGAATAAGAGGAGTTGTTGAAGAAGTCAGTGGCCAAAGAAGCTCAGTGATGCAGAATCCCTGGTAGAGAGGAGAGGAAGCTTTGTGTTTAAGACGATCTATGGACGATATGGGGGCATCGGGTAGCTTGAAGCATGCCATTACTGGTGAGAGGCACAACATCATCGGCGATGCGTGAGAAGATACTCAATATCGTTAGACAATGATGGAAGCAAACATGTCGGCATCATTCCTGACTCCGAAGTCTCAAAAGAGACTTGGGTGTGCCTTCTGAAGAGCATCAGTAAGATGGAAGGTCGCCGCGGTTAGTGAGGAACCCACAACGTTGAGTTGGCCAACATCGAATAAGAGGAGCGCCCGACATAGGGAAAAGGACATTGAACACGTATAGCACACGCATGTGTATATACATGTCTGCATCTATACGAATAGAAACACAGACATATAGAAGCAGAGAAGCAAAGAACTTGAAGTAGAGATGGCGCAGGCGTAGGGAATAGGTACAGGGCCACCAGAAAGAGCATAACGTGTGTCCCTGTCAGGAATCGACGACGATTGCACGTGTATGCGTGTTTGATGTTGCAACGGTCAACATTAAGCAATAGTAATTAGAGAGAAGCAGAAGATAATTATGTAGTAGAATATTGCATTGGAAGACGTAGGAGTTGAGGGGGTCAATCAAGAATTGGGCTTGGTGTTGAAGGTTGAAGCAGAAGAACATAATTGATCATTAAAATCGACTTATAATTAGGGGGGAAATCAAATAACCAACACCAACAAATACCAATATTGAATATGTGAACGATATGTAATAAATCTAGTCATGCAAATGAGTGGGACACCTTGCTAGTTATTATATTATAAAAGTGATAGAAAAGGATGCTACCATATTCGCTCTCAAGGGCTATAAATTCCCACATTAATCGGTGGAAAAAGAGAAAGATCTACCTTATCGATTATAGTGTGTATCGATTATAACCGTCTAGATTAAAAAGGAGTCTGTGTCAAATATAATCTAGAAATAACTGAAATTTGGAATAAAACTAAAGTAAAATTTGTAATTTCACTTCCTTGCAAATTACTAAGTAAAATCGCAAAATAAATATAATTCGAATAATTTTTTAAAAAAATAACAATTGTACTTGTATACTAATTCTAATAAAAAATAATTAAAATTTATAATATTAAATTAAATTAAATTAGTAATCTAAGTTCGATATGAATTAGAGAATAAAATCCTAGTTAAGTCTAATTAGGAATAAAAATAAGGAAATAGCAATTGGATTTGGGTACAAATTCCAAGAAAAAATAACTCAAATTTGGAATAATAAAATAAAATAAAATAAGAATTTTTTGTTTTATACTAATTCCAACGTAAAATCCCCAAATAATTATAATTCAGAATAAAAAAATTACCCCATTGGATATGTATACTAATTCCAACAAAAGATAAGTAAATTCAAAATTAAAATTAAAATATAATATAATTTGCAATTTGATTTTCATACTAATTACAAAGCAAAATCCTAAATAACTAAAATTTGGAATAAATTAAAATAAATTTAGAATTTTGATTTTATATGAACTTAAATAAAAATAACTGTAATATTGAATGAAAATAAAAATTATGACTAAAATAGCACTAATGATGTCGAAGGAGACCACAAAAGAGTGCAATGGTGTCGATCTGTCCTGCAAGAAGACATTGACCCATAGGGAAGCAAAGAACCGAGGCAGCGCTGGTGAAGATGAGGACAATGTTGTGTTGCTCACATTAGCCGTTTGACGAGGACAATGTCGTATTGCTCGCTGAAGCCATTGAAGAGAAATGCTAGAGTCAAAGGAGCTAAGGGCCGCAACGACAAGTGGTGAGTGTTGACGTTGTTGAAAGTCAGTGGCCAAAGAAATGGGGAATCCCTAGTAGGGAGGATACAAAGCTTTGCATTGAACACATGCTATGGACGATATGGGGCTATCGGGTAGCTTCAAGCGTGCCATCGTTGGTAAGGGGCACAACATCACTGGCGACGGTGAGAGGATATTCCATGTTGTTACACAACGATTAAAGCAAACATGTCGGCATCATTCCTGACTCTGAAGTCTCAAAGGATATGTCGGACACAGGAGTAACACCCCCAAATCCTCTGTGTATTTCTGAATTAGTCACATGATCAGTAGCTAGTTCACACAGTAAACAAATATGGTAACATCCATAAATCGCACAACTTTATTAATAAATATCAGAGTTTAGTTTCAAGAAAGATTTACAAGCCAACATTTAGTTTCAAGAAAGATTTACAAGTCAACAATAAAGAACACAGCGGAAGACGAAGAAGACGTAGTAGAGCCCAGCTAATCTATCACAGACAATCGATTGGGGTAGTAGCCTAGTCGTCGAGATCCACACCGATAGCGAAGTCCTTCTCCTCTGAACAAGATTTTATTAAGCAAGGGTGAGTATAAACAACCGTACTTCGCAAGTTACACCCAATAACAGATTATAATGCATGCAAGGATGTATCAAAGGAAGGCTTATTGGTTGAATTTGCATAAAGCAATATTTTCTTTAAATATTTGTACTAAGTTCCAAAACAGTTATTCTATAACTAAAATTAATTTTATAAATTATCAAGTTTTATAGTAGGATAACCTCCATATGAAATATGGTGATGGATACCCTCCTATCACATGGCTAACCGCTCAATTTCCTAATTGGATAAACTATTCAAAATCATTTGTCAAAATCTTTTTAAATCAAAACCAAAGTCTAACTTTGAGTGGCTTTGCTAGCATGTCCATGACCATGGACATGGCTATTCGAATAGTTTTACACTCTGTAGAGCTTATACAATTTTACCCATAAGAGATAATCGACTTTTAATGTATGCTTCACGCACTTCCATAGGTGTGCGACTAAGTGATTATCACGAGGCCTTTACAATGCGCTATCTCAATGTAGTTATGTCTCGCTAAGGTTTCGCTTCTTTTGGATTGAACCATCCGCCGGATTTAAGCTCTCTCTTGCGCCATGTGGGAATACATAAAAGTAGGTCATTGTGACACCCACGCAACCAGGCACAACAACGGTGAAATGTTGCAAATTATTTAGCCTAGTCCTCCCCACTTTGGACTTGTGGTAGTACGATGGGGCTTAGCAAGATGCAGCTCGAAGACCGGTCCTTAACTGATTTGGGCGACTTCCAATAAAACCCTAGTCTTGATCATAAAAATGAATCGATCCCATGCATTAACATGCACTATCCAAACATCTATTTCGCCTAAGTCCAAACCAAGTTTTAGTTATTTTTCAAGTTAAATCATTTGCTAAAAGTTCTCTGGTAAAAACAATACCATAGCCTCATTTTAAATCATAAGTAAACATTTTGGCTATACAATGGGATTGGTAATAGCTATAACTTTAAAATAAGAATTTAAATAACTTGAATATAAATACGCATGCAATAATAATTTAAAACGAAATTTAAATAACTTAAAATACTGGAATTTAAATATGATCAAAGTATGTAACTTGTCTTGCTTAATTAGTCGTTGTTCTTAAACAGCGT